>OX393550.1:83634602-83927102 GCA_947650365.1 Chamaelirium japonicum | reverse complement strand
CACTCGGCAATTCCCACTTCACTCCTGGGTAAATCGAGGGGAGGAAGAGTTGAACCCACAACCTCATCACCAAAGCATCAGTTGCTTTGCCAACACTCCAATCCCCATGGTGGGTCGATAAAGCCTTTTAGTTTTGATGTACTTGGAGGCTTTAGAATGTTCTGATTTTTTGTGGGCGTGCTATCTAGGAAAAGGTGATTATGATCACAAAAAATCAAAAAATTCTGAAACCTCTATCCAATGTTTTGAAAATCGGTGTAAAAAATTGAGTGCAAAAAACAGTGTCCATTGAACCTAACCCTATATACACACACACACACACACACATATATATATATATATATATATATATATATATATATATATATATATATATATATATATATATATATATATATATATATATATATATATATATATATATATATATACATATAGTAGTGATACATTGCGGCCGGTAACGTGCGGCACCCCTTTTAGGGGTATTTTTTGTATTTTTTTTTTGGGGATTGATCACCCACCCTTGGATTGGACACACAAAAAATTTCAGCCCGATCCAAGACCTGTAGGCCGTCCAAATGTGCTAATCAAAATGGCGATAAAGATGAACGACCGATAAAAGGTCAACACATTTGGACGGCCTACAGGTCTTGGATCGAACTAAAATTTTTTGTGTGTCCAATCCAAGGGTGGGTGATCAATCCCCCCAAAACAAATATCTAAAATACCCCTGAAGGGGGTGGCCCGCACGTTACCCGGCCGTAATGTATCACTACTCTGTATATAGGGGCATGCTATGCTGCGGCATGTGGTAAGTGCGGCACCACACCGCAGCCGTCTGATGCACGCACTTGCATGCATCACATGCACGCAGCGATGCATCAAAAGGCAGCGGTATGGTATCGCACTTACCGCATGCCGCACTATAGCATTTCTCTCTCTCTCTCTCTCTATCTACATATATATATATATATATATATATTATATATATATTATATATGATATATATATATATATATATATAATCATATATATATATGGGAGGGATACTCTTACTCATGGCTTCTTACTCATACAGTTACTATGATCAGGGTCGTCCATTAGATCCCAACGTACGGTTCGGATTAGATGGGGAGTTAAAGCAATGGTGTCTGCATTAAATGCAGGTTTTTAATACGGGTTTTTAATCCGGGCATTTAGTGCGGATACCATTGCTTTAACTCCCCATCTAATCCGAACCGTATGTCGGGATCTAATGGACGGCCCGAATCATAGGTAACTATATAAGTAAGTGGCCAAGAGTAAGAGTATCCCTCCCAATATATATATATATATATAATATATATATATATATATATATATATATATATATATATATATATATATATATATATATATATATATATATAGAGAGAGAGAGAGAGAGAGATCCCTCTCTCTTTATATATATATAGAGGGATCTAATAGACGGCCCGAATCATAGGTAACTTTATAAGTAAGTGGCCAAGAGTAAGAGTATCCCTCCCCATATATATATATACATATATATATATATATATATATATATATATAATATTATATATATATATATATATATATATATATATATATATATATATATATACATATATATATATATATATATATATACATACATATATACATACCTACATATATATACATATATATATGAGAATACGGGGTATGAGCTGACAGCCCATTTGGCATTTGAGCTGTCAGCTCACAGTCCTCCGATCCTGATCATCATCCGTCCATTTAAAATAAAATAAAATACACTGAACCCAAACCCACCACCCTCTCCCTCTCCCTCTCTCCGCGAGCGGGCACCGGCACCGGATCCGGTTGGGGGACGGCGCGCAGCCGGGCCGGATCTCTCCTCCGGCGCCGATCGCACCAGCCCCTGATCTTCCCCCTCCCGGCTCCGACGATCAATCGCACCGCCCCGACCACCATCCTCCACCTCCAACAGCCCCGATCGCAACCCCCATTTCCGGCAGCCGGCAGCCCTGATCGCAACCCCCATTCCGGCAGCCGGTTGCGACGCCTGCAGCCTTGATCGCAACCCCCATTCCGGTAGCCGCCCCCCTTCCGGCAGTCCCCTTTCCCCTCCGATGCCGATCACTGATGACCCCCTTCGGCTCCCTCTTGCCCGGATCTGAACGCCCGGATCTTGGATCTGAAATCCCTCGCACCAACGCTGCAAACGAGAAAGAGAGGGAGCCGAAGGGGGCCACCGGTTATCGGCACCGGAGGGGAAGGGGGGCTGCCGGAGCGGGAGGGGGCCGGTAGGGGGCTGCCGGAATGGGGGTTGATCGGAGCACCCCTGCCTCTCGTCACCTCAAATGCCCGAAGGGGGGCTACCGGAGGGGGAGGGGGCTGATCGGAGCAGTGGGCCAGAGATGGAAGAAGGTCTGCGTGTGGGTCGGGTGAAGAAGACAATGAGAATTTTTTTTTAAAATTGAGAACAGCTGTCTACTGCAACATTTAAGACATTTGGTAGCACATCAAGCCATCCAATGGTTTAAAAAATGCCCACGTGGCTGGCAGCTCAATTTGAAATTGGGCTGTCAGCCTATACCCCGTTTTCTCTATATATATACATATATACATATATACATATATATACATATATATACATATATATATATATATATATACATATATACATATATATACATATATATACATATATATATATATATATATATATATATATATATGTTTTGAGGGATGCTGCCTCTCAAAACAGCGTTTTTGCTGCTTTGACAACCATCATGGTCGTGCCACATGTGATCTCCGGCTAGAATCAACATCAACAACCTCCGATTACCTCCCACCGATGATCTCCTCTGACACCACTTGTCGGTGTTCACCGATAGAGGACTATCATGACTACGTCCATTGTGAGACGTCCATTCATCACCTCACCTCATCCAGCAACCTCCGACGACATCCACCGTCGGCGACCACCTCCGGTGACTTCTAATACCTCCCGATTGTGAGTTACGATGACCTTTGTCGTCGTTTATGGCTTTAATAGCCACCGGCGACCTGTCAAAGTAGCAAAGAACGCTACTTTCAAAGGTAGCATCCCGTTTCTCATATGTATATATATATATATATATATTAGATGGGGAGTTAAAGCAATAGTGTCCGCATTAAATGCCCATATTAAAAGCTCGTATTAAAAACCCGCATTTAATGTGGACACCCTTGCTTTAACTCCCCATCTAATCCGAACCGTAGTCGGGATCTAATGGACGGCCCGTATCATAGGTAACTATATGAGTAAAGAGGCCATAAGTAAGAGTATCCCTCCCCATATATATATATATATTTATATATTATATATATATATATATATATTATATATATATATATATATATATATTATATATATATATATATTATATATATATATATATATATATATATATATATATATATATATATATATATATATATATATATATATATATATATATATATATATATATATATATATATATATATATATATATATATTTAATATATATATATATATAAGGTATGCTTGGTTGCGTTGTGCGCTGCCGCGAGGAAATGTGCTGCGGAGCCACGACCGTCCGATTGAATCGGATCAAACGGCTGAAGGTAATCCCGCTCCCGCTCCCGCTCCCAGCACCGCGCACAGCTGCACCGCACCGCAACCGGACCGTCCGATCTGCCCCACACCGTCCGATCGAGCGGCAGTAACAGCTTTCGCTGTTACTGTAGCGGCTACAGTAACAGCGAAAACTGTTACTAGCCGTCGATTCCATTTCGATCGAACGGCCAGAAACAGTTTTTGCTGTTACTGTAGCCGCTACAGTAACAGTGAAAACTGTTACTGGCCACCTCGATTCCCATTAATCCTTTTCGATCGAACGGCCAGTAACAGTTTTTGCTGTTACTGTAGCCGCTACAGTAACAACGAAAGCTGTTACTGCCGCTCGATCGGGACGGGTGGGCAGATCGGACGGTCGGGTTGCGGTGCGGTGCAGCTGTGCGCGGTGCGGGAGCGGGAGCGGGAGCGGGATTACCTTCAGCCGTTTGATCCGATTTAATCGGACGGTCGTGGCTCCGCAGCGCATTTCCTCGCGGCAGCGCACACGCGCAACCAAGCATACCTCATATATATATATATATATATATATATATATATATATATATATATATATATATATATATATATATAATATATATATATATATATATATATATATATATATATATATATATATATATATATATATATATATATTATATATATATATATATATATATATATATATATATATAGTATATATATATATATATATATATATATATATATATATATATATAATATATATATATATATATATATATATATATATAATATATATATAGTGAGAGAGAGAGAGAGAGAGTAGTGATACATTGCGGCCGGTAACGTGCGCACCCACTTCGAGAGTATTTTTGTTATTTTTTTTTGGGGATTGATCACCCACCCTTGGATTGGACACACAAAAAATTTCAGCCCGATCCAAGACCTGTAGGCCGTCCAAATGTGTTGATCAAAATGGCGATAAAAATGAACGACTGATAAAAGATCAACACATTTGGACAGCCTACAGGTCTTGGATCGGGCTGAAATTTTTTGTGTGTCCAATCCAAGAGTGGGTGATCAATCCCCAAAAAAAAAATACCCCGTAAGGGGGTGGCCGCACGTTACCGGCCGCAAGGTATCACTACTCTCTCTCTCTCTCTCTCTCTGTATATATATATATATATATATATATATATAGGGGCATGCTATGCTGCGGCATGTGGTAAGTGCGGCACCACACCGTAGCCGTCTGATGCACGCACTGCGTGCATCGCATGCACGCTGCGTTGCATCAGACGGCAGCGGTGCGGTGCCACACTTACCGCATGCCGCACTATAGCATTTCCCTCTCTCTCTCTCTCTATCTATCTATATATATATATATATATATATATATATATATATATATATATATATATATGTTGCGAAAAGCATCATATTATTAACACAAGACCCCTATATATAGGCATAATCGGAGGTTGGGATAGAGACGGGGTAAATCTCTAAATCCCAATAATCCAGGGGTCTTTATCCGGTGGGCATCCATTATCCGATGCAACCACCGTTTCATAACACTCCCCCTTGGATGACCACCATTTATCATTGATTGCCTCATTAAAACCTTTGATGGAAAAACCCAGTGGGAAAAATCCTATCAAAGGAAAAAGAGTACAATCTTAGTTCTTCAGGAACAAGTTCTTCAGGAACTATGGTGGGTGCGCATAATGCTGCCTCGTTAAAACCTTTGATGGGAAAAACCCTGTGGGAAAAAACCCTACCAAGGAAAAAGAGTACAGCGCGCATAAATTTGCATCTTCAGGATGCCCTCTGCCTAACTATTACATTACCACTATTACATCTCTCCCCCTGATTATATCTCCTCCTTATTACATTATTACATCTCTCCCCCTGATTATATTACATCAATTTGTTTGGTGATTGAGCCGTCGCAGTCCGATGCCGTACACCATCTTCTGGAAAGTAGACTTGGGCAAAGCTTTGGTGAAAAGATCCGCAAGATTGTCGCTTGACCGTACTTGCTTGACTTCAATCTCCCTTTTCTTCTGAAGTTCGTGGGTTGTAGAAAAACTTTGGTGAGATGTGCTTTGTTCGATCTCCCTTGATGAAGCCAGCTTGAATTTGAGCAATACATGCGGCATTATCTTCGTGAATAACTGTCGGCTCTTTGGTAACTGATGCCAACTGGCAACTGCTTCTGATATGCTGCACAAGTGACCTCAACCATACGCATTCTCTACTTGCTTCATGCAGGGCTAATATTTCAGCATGGTTCGATGATGTGGCCACAAGTGTTTGTTTGGTCAATCTCCAAGAAATAGCTGCATTGTTATTCAAAAATACATACCCTGTTTGGGATCGGACCCTTATGGGGGTCAGAGAGAAAACCTGAATCTGCATAACCAATCAAGTGAGGAGTACCACAAGAATAAAACAATCCCATATCAGTGGTTCCTCGCAAATATCTAAATATTTGCTTTATTCCATTCCAATGCCTAAGAGTTGGTTCTGAACTGTATCTAGCCAATAGATTAACAGAAAAACATATATCTGGTCTAGTACATTGAGCTAAATACAATAAAGCACCAATAGCACTTAAATACGGTTTTTCAGAACCAAGAATAGTTTCATGTTCCTCTTTAGGTCTAAATGGATCTTTATGAATATCAAGAGGTCTAACTACCATGGGAGTGCTTAGTGGGTGACATTTATCCATATTAAATTTCTTTAACAAATTTTCAGTATATAAGGATTGATGTACTAGAATCCCCACTAGAGTTACGCTCGATCTGCAGGCCGAGACAAAACTTAGTATCACCAAGTTCTTTCATTTCAAACTCCCTTTTTAGATAATCAGAAGTTTTCTTGAGCTCTTCAGGAGTCCCAATCAAGTTTATGTCATCCACATAAACTGCAATTATAGTAAAACCATTTTCTGATTTCTTTATGAAAACGCATGGGCATATGGGATCATTCTTATAACCTTCCCTAGACAAGTATTCACTAAGGCGATTGTACCACATCCTTCCGGATTGCTTCAGGCCGTACAATGCTCGTCTTAGTTTTATCGAGTGCGCACTCTTTGATGTTGCTTCAGGCAACTTGAATCCTTCTGGGACTTTTGATATTGCTTCAGGCAACTTGAATCCATTCTGGGATTTTCATATAAATATCTGTGTCTAGGTTCCCGTATAGGTATGCTGTTACGACATCCATTAGTCTCATCTCTAGTTTTTCAGAAACTGTGAGACTAATGAGATATCTAAATGTAACTATATCCATAACAGGGGAATAGGTCTCTTCATAATTAATCCCCGGGTTTCTGCAGGAATCCCTGGGCTACAAGCCTTGCCTTATATCTAGCGATTTCATTATTTTCATTTCTTTTTCTTACAAACACCCATTTGAAACCTACAGGGTTTACGTTATTTGGTGTTTGTACTATAGGTCCAAATACTCCACGTTTCTTGAGAGATTCAAGTTCAGCTTGAATAGCTTCTCTCCATTTTGGCCAATCAGTTCTATGTCGACATTCATAGATACTACGTGGTTCATTATCTTCATCATCGCCCTTTGTTATTTCAGTAGCTACTTTGTATGCAAATATGTCATCGATGACTATTTCCTTTCGGTCCCAAATTTCACCCCTCCTATATGGAATATTGAGCTCTCATTATTTGGTACCGGTACCTTATCCATAATCACTGCAGGGATCTCTTCAGGAGTTTGAGGGAAATTTGGCCGTTGGGAAATATTTTCTTCTGGAAAAATATGGTCCATAATCTCTTCTGGAGCATTATGACCAGGTTCTTCTGGAACCATAACTTCTTCTGGAGTTTTAGGGCATGATTTCTCATTCAACTTCCTCTTCCGGGGAACTGAATCTTTGGAACCTATAGGTCTGCCACGTTTCTGACGTGCAGCAGTTTCATTAGTGGGAGTTGGAATATTAATTCTTGCAGGTACATTCTTGGCTGGAACAAACGACTTAGTTACATTAGTTGCATCATTGAAGGCATCAGGTAATTGATTTGCGATATCTTGCAAATGCAAAATCCTTTTTACTTCTACCTCACATTGGGGAGATCTAGGATCTAGATGAGACATAGTGGAAGTATTCCACGATAATTCACGCCGTTCTTCAGGAACAGGTCATTGCCTAGAAACTTCTTTATCTCCCCCCTAACGGTGGGAAGACTGTCTCATCGAAATGACAATCTGCAAATCTAGCAGTAAATAGATCACCTGTTAAGGGTTCTAAGAATCTTATGATTGAAGGTGAGTCAAAACCGATATAAAATCCCCAATCTACGTTGGGGACCCATCTTAGTTCTATTTGGAGGGGGAATAGGGACATGTACAGCACATCCAAACTTTCTAAGATGAGAAATATTAGGCTGAATACCTGACACAAGTTGTGCAGGAGAAAAATTATGGTATGAAGTAGGTCTGAGTCTAACAAGATTAGCAGCATGCAAGATAGCATGCCCCCATGCAGAAATTGGAAGTCTTGATTGTAAAAGTAATGGTCTAGCTATTAATTGCAAGCGCTTGATAAAAGCTTCAGCAAGGCCATTCTGGGTGTGGACATGGGGTACAGAATGTTCGACTTCTATTCCGATGGATGTGCAGAAGTCATTGAAGATTTTAGAAGAGAATTCAGCTGCATTATCCAATCGGATAGATTTGATAGGGTGATCAGGAAAACTAGCTCTAAATTTGACAATTTGGGATAATAATCTAGCAAATGCTAAATTTCTAGTAGAGAGTAGGCTCACGTATGACCATCTAGTAGATGCATCTATTAGGACCATAAAAAATCTAAATGGACCACTAGGAGGGTGTATAGGACCACAGATATCACCTTGAACCCTCTGCAGGAAGGTAGGTGATTCTGTCTCTATTTTCTTAAAAGAAGGTCTAGTGATTAACTTCCCTTGGGAACAAGGGTCACAAAAATGGTCATTTGGAAAAGTCAAACTTCGATTGTTAAGAGGATGACCATAGGAATTGTAAATGATCTTTCTAAGCATACTGGACCCTGGGTGACCTAATCTATCATGCCAAAGGACCAAATCTTCAGGATTTGGAACTTCTGGTTCAAGTGAGTGGCATAGGACTCATAACCCCAATTGTGGGTAAAGTATAACCCTAAAGATAGGGTCGAGCATTTTTCTAGTATGGAAATATGCTCTCCGTTCTTAGATGTGATGCAGAGGTATTCTAGATTGCCTTCATTTGTAGTTTCTAAATGATATCCATTTGCTAGGATGTCTTTGAAGCTCAGTAAATTTCTTCTGAATTTTCTGAGTATAGAGCATCCTTAATTAGCAAATGAGTACCATTAGGTAAAAGTATATGGGCTCTTCCGGACCCTGTAAACTATGTCAGTAGGGCCAGCCACTGTAGTAACCATACGTGAATTATATTCAACATTTGTAAAGAATTTTCTGTGTTTCAGTATGGTATGTGTTGTTGCACTATCTATCAGGCAAATCTCTTTGCAGTTGGTCATCGTTCCTAAATGATAATTTATGAGTCAATAAATACCATAAGAGAAGTATCAATGATAAAACTTACTAACACAATTTCTAAGTAAAATCACCAGAACGACAATATAAATTGATAATATCCAATAGAATATAAAAATTACTTAACAATGTCTGACAGAATAAAAACTACTGAATAATGTCTGACTGGAAATAAAATTACTTAGCAATGTTTGACAGGAAATAAAGACTACTTAGCAGTGTCTGACAGAATAAATAAAAGAAAAACTAAAGTCTTCAGAGATCCCAAGATTCAGGGATTTAATGTGCCATCGTCTAGCTCATCAAAGTAGTCTGAACTGTCCAGGTACGATGTCTTCAGGGCATCGGTCTGTTTGTGGTAATCTTCAGGCCACTCATTGTTATCTTCATTCATATTTGTCTCTGCAGGGACCCCTGTACTTTTGTACTTATTCTTCTCATGTTTACTAGCACGGCAGTTTCTGGACCAGTGTCCTTCCTTTCCACATTCAAAACATGTGTCCCTCTTATCTTCAGGTTTAGAGGGATTATTCTTTTCTGGATTCTGAGGAGCAATCCACTTGTTTTTAAAGTGAGTGTCCTTCCTAGGACCATAATAATCATCTCTTCGAGGGATGATTCTGACGTCCACCTCTTCCAGGGTGATTTATACCTCTTCCAGGGTAGTTATTGCGCCCTCCTCTGCCGTGTCTTCCACCTCTCCTTCCTCTGCCTCTACCTCTGCCTCTACCTTGGTAGAAATCATTGGCGTTTGCTTCTGGCAATGCCAATGATCCAGTAGGTCTAGAATTGTGATTCTTTACCAGTAGGGTTAATTATGTTCTTCAGCGATCAGGAGAACCTCTATGAGTTCCGAGTACTTCTGGTACTTCATCCCCCTGTATTGCTGTTGTAAAATAATGTTATTTGGGTGGAAGGTAGAGAGTGTTTTATCGATCATCTGAGCATCATCTATTTTCCTCCTCACAGAGCTTCAGCTTGCTGACGATGTTGAGTAACTTCGAGTTTGAACTCAGCCACAGTCTTGAAGTCCTGGAACCTGAGGGAGATCCATTCGCTCTTTGCTGCAGGCAAAGTGATCATCTTCTGGTGATCATAGCGTTCCTTGAGTGCCTTCCAGAGATCAGCTGGATCTACTATGTTCATATATTCATTTTTCAGATCTTCGTGTATGTGGTGCCTAAGGAAGATGAGGGCTTTAGCTTTTTCATCCGGTTTCATCCATTCTTCTCTTCTAGAGCTTTCTCTAAGTTCTTCGCTTGTAGATGTAGCAAACTATCTACTCGCCAATTCAGAAAATTGCTTCCATTGACATTTAATGCATGAAAGTCTAATTTTGTAATGTTCGACATCTGAAGATTTAATGAATATTACTATGATTATCATCACATTAACATATAAAGGCATGTTATAGAAAACAAGTGACAAGCCATGTACAAAAGCCTATTAATACTCAGTATTAATAGGATCCTTTTAGAAACCACTTTGCCAAGGTAGAGCGGGTTCTATGGAACCGTCATGCGCCTTGCCAGGCTTTTCTAAAAAGGTACTAATTGCTTAAAATACAATTAATGCAGAGAATAACATATTATGCACATGGAACACAAGATAAATATACAGTATAGAGTCTGTTACAATTAAGGACAATTCTGTCCTTATTTGTAAAATAGATATTGCAAATTGGTCCCTTAGGGGCTAAACAGTTAAATACATGAACAGTGTGTATGAAATAGTAAAAACTAACCGTACCGATGCTTCCGGAACGGTTCGGATACCCAAGATCCATATTTGGATCGAATGGATAGGCTATGGATCGGCCTTAAAATAACAGGATAGAACTGATGGTATAGATTAAATCTGTTGTATACAGTCGGGTCGGGTCTGTATTACTACAGATCGGGTCTGTATTATGCAGTCGGATCTGTTATCCAACAGTCGGGTCGGATTTGCCATTAAAGCAATTGGGTCGGGTTTGTACTAGATACAGGTCAGGCCTGTACATGCTGTCGGGTCGGGGGGCATGTACATGCAGTCGGGTCTAAGCTTAGAGGCTCGGGTCGGGTTTATTGTATTAAACAGTCGGGTCGGTACTGCATGCAATCGGATTTTAAATCGATTAAAAGATTTGCGGGTCGGGTTTTAAAAAAAAAAAAAAAACCAACAGAAGTTACTGTTCATCGTCTCCTCCGCGTCGAAACCAGAGAGAAAAAAACAAAAATTTGAACTGCCTCCGCCAACACGCGATCTAGTGTGGCAGCCGTTCGGGCTCGCCGCCAGCAGCCGCTCGCTCGCACCGCCCGCAGCCGCTCGCAGCGCATCCGCCGCCACCGGTCGTGTGGGCTTCTGCTGCCACCGAGATCCCATTGCCGCCGGGCGTGCGGGCTGCTGCCGCCAGGCGTGCGGGGTGCTGCCGCCAGGCGTGCAGGCTGCTGCCGCCGGCGGTTGTGGTTGTCGGATTACTAATGGCAAGGGTCAGGGGCGTACCTCTGATCGGGTACACCTGATGATCGGAGCCGGAGCCGGAGCCGGAGCCGGGGAGGACGACTGGACGAGAGCCGGGGGGGGGCGCAAGTCCCGAGACGGGATCCGAAGCCGGGGAGGATGAGTTCCGGAGCCGGGTGAGAGAAGATCTCTCTCTCGTCTTCTCTTTCTCTCCGATCGTGCCGGCTCGGGAGGGTCGTTCGTGCCGGAGTCGGGGAGGATGACTGGACGAGATCCGGAGGTCTAGGTGAGAGAAGGTCTCTCTCTTCTTTTCTTCCTCTCTCTCTCTCTCTCTGCAATGGGTTCGGTCGGCCGGGACGTGCAACTCCGCTCGTGCTGATAACGTGTTGCGAAAAGCATCATATTATTAACACAAGACCCCTATATATAGGCATAATCGGAGGTTGGGATAGAGACGGGGTTAATCTCTAAATCCCAATAATCCAGGGGTCTTTATCCGGTGGGCATTCATATCCAATGCAACCACCGTTTCATAACAATATATATATATATATATATATATATATATATATATATATATATATATATATATATATATATATATATATATATATATATAGAGAGAGAGAGAGAGAGAGAGAGAGAGAGTAGTGACATTGCGGCCGGGTAACATGCGGCCACCCCCCTTTGGGGGTATTTTCAAAATTTTTTTTTTCGGGGGTTGATCACCCACCCTTGGATTGGACACACAAAAAATTTTTGCCCGATCCAAGACTTGTAGGCCTTCCAAATGTGTTGATCTTTTATCGATCGTTAATTTTTTTTGCCATTTTGATCAACACATTTGGATGGCCTACAGGTCTTGGATCGGGCTGAAATTTTTTGTGTGTCCAATCCAAGGGTAGGTGATCAATCCCAAAAAAAAAAAATTCTAAAAATACCCTCGAAAGGGGTGCCGCACGTTACCCGGCCGCAATGTATCACTACTCTCTCTCTCTCTCTCTCTCTCTCTCTCTCTCTCTCTCTATATATATATATATATATATATATATATATATATATATATATATATATATATATATATATATATATATATATAAAGTGAATGGCATGCTACGGCGCAGTGCGGCTGTGATGCGCGCCAGGGCCGACCGAGTACATCCTCCGTATACAAAAAGGTGCCCCCACATCCGTCTGCTATATATATATATATATATATATATATATATATATATATATATATATATATATATATATATATATATATATATATATATATATATATATATATATATATATATAGCAGACGGATGTGGGGGCACCTTTTTGTATACGGAGGATGTACTCGGTCGGCCCTGGCGCGCATCACAGCCGCACTGCGCCGTAGCATGCCATTCACTTTTGGGGAGCGCCAAGCCTATGGATCGGGGCCGATCGACTGGAGGTGATCTGAACTCATTTTTTAGGGGGTTATTAACATGATAAGGGTATGTAGCGTTTGAACTTAACGTTAAGTCCCTATAGTTGGACTTTGACTAACGTGAGCTCCTTCTCCCATGAACATAAAATAACAAAAGATTTTAAATGGCAATTTTACCCCACTAGAACCCCTGCAGCCCTCCCTGTATGGTGTCGGACCTACCTGGTCTGTAACAAAGCGACCAGAATCTAAACCCGTGCCACTCGAACACCCCGCAAGGCCACATGGCTATAGCCCCTCCACCGCATGCATGGATTCCATGGACGGAGCTTGTCCAGAACCACAGAGTCCACCGATGCGAAATCGACGAACCTCAGCACAAACAGACGATCTTCGATGGTTCTCCTCTGCATGCTCTCCGCATCGACAGTGCGGGGGAGGCCGATAGGTGTCCGAGTGCAGCGCGGGAGCGGTGCAACCCCCCCCCCCCCCCCCCCCCCCCCCCCCCAACTCGGTGCTCTGTGAAAGAATGGGTGGCACCATTCATAAATTCTAATGCCACTTTGGGCATTTACGTGATAAATTCAAATGCCACTTTATCTGTAGTTGGACTTTGGCTAACGCGAGCTCCTTCTCTTGCACACATATAATACCAAAAATTTTTAAATGACAAAAACCCCTACAGATAAAGTGTAACAATCATAGCAAAAGAGTAACAAAAGTTAAAGAGTAAAAATTTGTTAGTTTTGGCTAGCGCGGGCTTCTTCTGCCACGCACATGTAATAACAAAGTTTTTTAAATGACAATTTTAGCCCTACATATAAAGTTTTACAATCTTAGCACAAAAGTAACAATTGGTAAAGAGTAACAATCAAAGAGTAACAATTTGATATGGTAAAATGCCTGAATTATCGATTGATTGTTGCAGTATTTCTGCTCATTTGGTCACAATATGAGTATCTTTGTGACAAAAAATGCATTTAACTATGCGAAACTAAGTCAATTATATCTCGCACATAAAGAATAATAATTTGGTAAAAAAGAGTAACTATTTGGTCGTTTGACAGAATAAAAAATAATTAAAATATACATAAAAAAATTAATTGTTTTGTGATTTTAAATCGACAATCTGGAGTGATTTCAATTGATTTTCATGCAAAAAATGCTTCGTGTTAAGTTGATGAATGGCAGGTAATATAAATTTAATGAACTTGGGTTGGACGCTATTGTCCTTTTCTTCTATCTGGTTCAGCGGGATTTTGGGAGGGAGCTATTGCAATACAGAATTTATAGGAGGGCTTATTGCAAGTTGATAGCTTTGTCAAGGAGCTATCAGTATGTCCTCCTTTTTTGTGGGGAATTTAGTGATAGGTCCCTGATCAGCAAATCAACTAGCCTAAAGGATAGCTAATTGCGAGGACAAAAATATCCCTCACTGCTCTTTAAATGTTTATTTCATGCCACTCCTTTCTAAACTAAACCAAATCCTAAACCTTAAGATCTATAGGCCATGGGATGAACCCTTGAACTAATCCCAAACCTAAACCTAATCCGAACCGAACCCCAATGTCCGCCACCCACCTCTTATCTGGCGACGGTGAGCAACTGCAACTCGTTGTGGGTGTGTGAAGGGGTGCACATATCCCTAACGAGGAATACGGAGTGCAAGTGTGCAAAACCCTAAAGAGGGTAGGATGGCTAAAACTTCCCCATTGCGGAATTAGGTGAATTGGATCAAGCAAGATCCTTCACGAATGCATGGCGAGAATGCTAAATAAGCATGGCAATCATCATCACAAGATATTCAAGATAAATACTATCTGAACCTTTCATCACTCTTTGTGGCCTTATTGGGTGGAAGCATACAAGATCCTACTCGATGCAAGAATAGAAAGCACATGAAGAAATTTTTAGATGGAAACCATTACAGAAAAAACAACCCCTGACAAGCCAGGCGGGAGACCAACGGTCTCCCACTCACTATACTACCCGCAGGTTGGCAAAAAAGATTATAAGGGAGCACAAAAGTTACCATGTACGTGCCTCTACGCCCGGCTCCTTCCTTTGCTTAAGCTTTCCCCTTGGTTCCTCGCTCATGGCACACAGAGCGTCCATGCCGCCTCGGTAGCAAGTGGAGCTCGGAGCAAGATCACAAGTACTCCTAGCTTTCGTTGCCACAACAACCTTTCGCCAAAATCACAAGTGACGGGAATGAAAGGGAGAGAAGAGAGTGATGGATTAGAAAGATTTCTTAAGGATTACTAGAGGAAGAAGCTCATCAAAGATCAGAGATGATCCATGGTGAAGAGCTGGATTTACTTCCTCTAGGTAACTCTCTCTCTCACTTTCTCTCTCTCTCTTTCTCTCTCTCTATCTATCTCACTCACTCACTCTTTTGCCAAGATGGCAGAAAGGGTCTCTTATTCCGCTTCCTATCTATAACAATATGACGGGATGACCTTCTGCGTGCGGGTTGATCTATGATGATGTTGATTTTGTGTAGATCTGATCCTCAACCCTAAGCTTTAACAAAGGATGGATGTAGTCTGGATTATGTCGGGTACGACGGCGAACCGGTAGTGAAAAACTTGTGAAGATAAATCATACAGTGTTTGCAACCACCGATGATTTATCTGTCATATCCCTTTGATAGGATCTGCCGACCCCCTGCCTAGGGTTGACTAGAGAAGTAATCTACCGACCCACTACCAAGGGCCGACTGAAGAAATTATCTGCCAACCCCCTGCCATGGGCTGGCCAGAGAAATCGTCTGCCGACCCCATACTAAGGGTTGACCGGAGAAGTCATCTACCAACCCCCTACCAAGGGCTGAAGAATCAGGTTTATAAAACGACATAGAGGGACCAGACTTGTTGGGGACAAGTAGAGTATCGGCCTCACGAGGCCGATATAGTATCAGCCTTTAGAGGATGATATAGTATCATCCTCGGGAGGCTGATACCTTACCGGCCTCGTGAAACGGGTGAACGGCCTCTGAGGGCTTTAATTTGGCTGATCTTTCGATTTTGGGGGCCAACACGGTATCAGCCTCTAGAGGCTGATAGGCTATCATCCTGGGATGATTGTGGGGGAAAACTACAGTCATCATATAATTTTTAACCAATAGTTGATTGAAGGTTGACTTTTAAGTGCATAGCACTATGGCGTGCTGAGCAGTCGCGTAAACGCTATTGAGTGTAAAGAATAGATTAGAGAGAGAAAGAGTCAACAGAAGATGTGGTGACGAAGTTTGGCCGAAGCCTACGTCTTCGTGAAGTAAGACGCAATCTTGAATCCACTAACCCTGAGAAAAGTATAGCTACTCTCGATAGGCCAAGAAGTGCTTTCAAGTAAATAGAGGGCGAAATGGGTTAGACTAGAGTTTGATTTCCATAAACCTCTGAGAGATCTAGAAAACAAAAATGGATTCGGTAACAATGAATTCCGGTCTAGATTATTTATAGGGTTAGCTATTTATAGAGGTTTAAAGGTATCCAAGTGCCAGAGCACTTTCTGTAGCCCATTGTTTCAAACCTCGGACAGTATCTTCGTGGGCCCTAGGCAGGTATGGCATGTCACACCCCAAAAATCTGAAGATCGATCCCTCGGGTGTAAAGTGAGAAAAAGGGTGGGGGTTTTGAGTCTGGTCAATCATCTATACCAATTAGGTTTATCACATGGCTTCTTCTATGTCCTCACACATGAAAAAGAAGGGAGAAGGAGAAACAAGAGGGGATATTTAAACTTGTTTTTTATGAAAGCATTTTTATAAGAAAGGAGAGAAAATAAAATTTGTCAACAGAGAGAGGGCATTATCAAGTCAAGCTCGACCTTCATGAAAGCTATCCTCTCAATATGGGTAGCCTGTCGGTGCCATCACATGCTGATAGAAGTCTCTCTAAGGGAGCACGAGGCTCAAGCCTCCAATGGTAAGCCAAGTGGCTTCACCCACTCCCTAATACTCGGATACACCGATCAAGGGCCCTATCTATAGGATTAATTAATTAGGTCATTTACTTAATTTTTATCATGATCTATCCTAGGCTTAGGGCCTTGAGAAAAGACTTACCAAAAAGAATTCAGCTAGAATCATTGCAACTAACAACCACATGGTACTTAACTAAACTAAATAACTCTTATTGCATCACAATTATATTGTCTGAAAGGAAAAGACTACAAGACTAACATACTAAACGGAAAAGACCAAACTACAATTCTAACTCCGCCTCTGGACTCCTACTGCTACTCCTGAGCCTCCGGACCTACAAGTGAGCCTACTCATGGGAAAGAGTAGCCCCAAATAGAAAATTATAAGATTAGCTAAATTAATGGCTAGTAACATCCTAATAGTCTTTAATAATATAAGACAATCGATCTAATTAAATTAAAGACATATTTATCCGCACTAACGAAGTCAATGTTTATAGATAAATATTATAAGCCTACAAGCAGTCCATGTTTTCATGCAATTCCTACTGTCACTAGGTTATTTAACACACAGTCCATTCAATATTTTTTAGTGCTCAAAATAACAATCCAGAAGTCATCTATCCTAATGTGAACCCAAGATATTTTATTCATCCTGCCACCGGTCAGGCATTACTATAGGGCCTTTTATTTCGATGTACAGGGCCAACTCTCTCGCCGTGCATCCACCAACATTATGCACAATTCACTCAGATGATCATAAGGGGTTTTTTGTCTTTTCACGGTAGAGCTCTACCGCCCAACTCATTTTACTATAGGGACTTTAACTCTCCGGAACAGGGTCACTAGGCCAATCCCTACTCGAGAGCTACTCCTGTTAGCTTTGCCATAACCCTTGGCTGTTACCCCTAACCTACTTATCTTTGGTAGGGTGATTCATGGCCCTTGCGTGCACGAGATCCTTACCCTCTAACCAGGTAATTATCATTTTAGCATATGCACAAAGGTACCGAACGGTCTACAAGGTGATTTACCATTTTTAACAGTTTATCCCGAGATTTGCACTCACTCACAACCCAATATCATATTAAATATAATAAAGTGCTCTCTCTTGGAAACCTGTGTACTAGGGTTGTCATGCTCCTTTCCGGAGGGTGGGCCTCGATATTTATTATTTCATCAATTATTGGTTTATTTCAAGAAATACCTAATTACGATGTCCAAGCAATTAATAAAATAATTAAATATTAAAATATTAATGTTTTAACTATGTGTCGTCGGACTCGCGACTCCGCATGCAAGGCGGGGTCCACTGGACCACATGCGACGATGCCCGACGGGACCCGCATGCCAGTGTCATAGTCACCTACCCTTAGTTGTTCTCATTTTCCACTATTAAAGACCACGCAAAGGAAGTAGATATCATTTGGATAGCGCACACAACTCTTGCTAGTTGTCTCTAATCTGCCTTCACTGGATCACCACGATTAAGGTCTAAAAAAATGTACAGCTCTATATAACAAGTCTATCGATTTAAACAAAAAAATCTACGATGAGGGTTATATGCCAAGGATAGCCGGGTATCCTCAATAGGAGACCAACATTGAATCGACAACAACAAAATCCGTGTGACTGAAGACCTCAAACATAAACGACACTAGGTTAATCAAATAATCAGGGACTGAAACTACTCTATTGAATCAGGCTTGAAGAACCCTTTTCAACGGTTTTAGTTTCGTTGGAATTCGGCACCAGTCGGAGGGTTTCGGGTCGAACCATATAGAACCAGTGAAATCGATCACTAAGGTAAAGGGGTTCTAAGGTTATCTTATTGGTCCAGTATGTAAGTCTCGATGTTCCGAGTATGTTGTCGCTAGTTTCATCCGAATTTGAGTTCGGACGGAGAAATGGCAACTGAACCAAATCTGGTTGGTTTACGGGTCTGGTTCAGGTGAACCAGACTGGTTATCTGTGCTGGGTCGGGTCTGTAGAGGTTGGTCGGGTTCAGGGTTATGTTTCTAAATAAATCGGGGCTTGATACATATTTTTCTGACTTCGGGATCTCCCGAAAAGAAAGAACAAATCCAAAAATTAAAATAGCAATAACTTGTCACTCGAGTGTCAGATCAACCCCCACTTAGACTCATTGAAAAGCTCTCTCAGAGCCTCATCTAATGCATTTAACCTCATTGCGATCCAATCACCCAATATTATGTGGTAAAAAAAATAGCACCATAGGTCGAGCAATTATCGTTTTTTTTCTAGGGTTTAACTGTCGGGTTACCGAAACTTGTTGGGTATATACCTGATCGTTGCACGGAACGCACCATCACGACGTGCTCAAAAGTACGAAGAATGTGAACGTAAAACATCTTATAGGTTTACGATTCATTAATCTGGAAAAAGCCCAAAAAAAGTTTGGCTATAAAAAGGCAAAAATAGCCATGTGGGATTTTTATTATTTTCAAATCTAACACCACAAGTGTTACATGGCAGGCCCCATCATCATCTTTGTGGATCCCAAGCAGGGTTGGCGGGTCCCACTATCATCTTCGTGGGCCCTAGACAAGGTTGGTGTTGAAATTGGATCCGCTTATCAGAGTTGCAGCGGAAGCAAAAGATAGATCCGAAGATCATACGGTGTATGTTTCATTATAATTAATTCTACAAAACAATCTACATGCAAATCTATGATCTTAGCATATGTGCGAACACCCTAGAGGCATACTACGATCTATGGAAGACATGCATGCATCTAGTTAGATGTTTAGAATCATCATACCTTATGGATCTATGATCCGGAGATGACGAAACGATGAAGAACCCACTTGAATCGCAAGGGAAATTGTCGGATAGCACCTTGTCCTTTGCGAATTGAAGAATCCTCAAAATCCCATCTCTAAGTGCAAGGATTACGAGCCGACAGAGGAATCCGTTGCGAAGACGATGGCTAGCAGCGAGATCTCCTCCTTCTCTTTCTCTCTTCTTCCTTCTCCTTCCTTTCTCTTTCTTCTCCCTTCTTCCTCCTCCTTTTTCCTTGGCCGAAACCATGATTATCTATAGTAGTAAGACGGTTTATGCACCAGTGCCTGAATCACTGAACTGTACACCGTCTTGGTTCCTGTTCAACACGATCATCGTGCTTGGTCAGGTAAATGGGAATCCCACGTTCCCGTGGTGGAGACTTCACCATATCCCCTACCTGCCAACAGCTTATTCTCGGTGAAGCGACCGGCATCACCAAAGTTGTAAACTAGTTTCAGGTCTACACAGAACTGGTCCACTGGGTCTCCCAAGCATGGATCCTCCATGCGCCTCAGTGGCCTACTGTGTTCCTTAGGGTCCTTTTATTATATGAGTATTATCATATGCCAGAGTAGTATTCTAATTAAAGCAATAACCAAAGTCATCTTTATTAATATTAATACAGAAAATCCACACTAAGGACACACGAGCTACAACAATCTCCCACTTGGCCTAGCGGGGAACAATAGTCTTAACTCCCATGGCATCCATGTGCTTCTCAAAAGCCTTGGTCGGTAACGCCTTTGTGAAAGAGTCCGCCATGTTATCTGCAGACGCCACCTAAGTCACTGCAATCTCCCCTCGCTTGTGCAAGTCCCGGATAATGTAGTATTTTTGCTCGATATGCTTGCTCTTCTGGTGATATCTTGGCTCCTTGGATTGTGCTACCGCTCCACTATTATCACAGTAAAAGACAATAGGACCTTGAGCTCCCGGTATGCATCTTAAGTCCGTGAGGAACTTCTTAAGCCACACCGCCTCCTTAGCTGCTTCGCACGCCGCAACGTACTCAGCCTCTGTCGTTGAATCCACGATGCATCCCTGCTTCACGCTCCTCCAACTGACTGCTCCTCCTCCTAATGAAAACACAAATCCTGACATCGATCTCCTGGATTCCGAATCTGACGCAAAGTCAGAATCCGTATATCCAATCGGCATCAGTTCCTGTGAAGAGTAAACTAACTCATAATCTCTCGTCCTACGGAGATACTTGAGTATACTTTTCACAGCAGTCCAGTGCCCTGGACCCAGATTTGACTGATACCTGCCCATTATGCCTACTGCATAACATATATCTGGTCTTGTACACTGCATAGCATACATCAGATTCTCTACAGCCGAAGCATAAGGTATCTTCTACATCTCTGCCTTCTCCTCAGGAGTCTTACGATCCTGATCCTTGGACAACTTCATTCCATGTATGAATGGAACCAGTCCCTTCTTGGAGTTGTGCATGCTGAATCTGACCAAGATAGTATCTATGTAGGCTGACTGTGACAGCGAGAGAGTCTTGTTCTGGCGATCTCGAGTTACCTTGATCCCCAGAACATAACTCGCTTTACCCAGGTCTTTCAAGTCAAATTGAGAGGATAACCACACCTTCACTGTAGACAACGTTCCAACATCGTTTCCAATGAGCAGGATATCGTCTACATAAAGCACTAGAAAAACTATTGCAGTCTTATCGCTCCTTTTATAAACACATGGTTCATCCACGTTCTGCTCAAATCCATAAGACTGGATAGCCTGATCAAAACGCATGTTCCAACTTCTGGATGCTTGCTTCAGTCCATAAATGGATCTTTGCAACTTACACACAAGACTTTCCTGACCTTTTTACGATAAAGCCTGGAGGCTGAGACATATAGATGTCTTCTTCTAAATCTCCGTTGAGGAATACGGTCTTGACGTTTATTTGCTAGATCTCCTAATCAGAATGGGCTGCAATGGATAAGAGAATCCGGATAGACTTAAGCATAGCCACTGGCGAAAAGGTTTCGTCATAGTCGATCCCTTCTCGCTGGGTATATCCCTTAGCGATTAGTCTAGCTTTGTAAGTCTCAACGGTACCATCCGGACCTCTTTTTCTTTTGTACACCCACTTACACCCAACAGGTTTAATATTGTAAGGCGGTGTTACAAGTGTCCAGACCGAGTTTTGGGACATCGATGTCAGTTCTGCCTCCATGGCTTCCTGCCATGCTGCATGGTCAGAGGATACCATCGCTTCGTCATAGTTCAGAGGATCATCCTCCTGAAACTCTAGATCTACCATAAAGGCTTCTCCAATGTATCTATCAGGAGCACTTGTGGTCCTCCCACTATGACGAGCCTGCGGTGGTTCCATAGGAGTCGATTCTACAGTATCGTTTATCTTTGTGGTATCGGCTCCCACTACGTTTTCTGTCTGTGTACTCCCATCAGTACCAAGCAATTATTCAAGAACTACTTTACTAGTGGGATAATGGTCTATTAAATAATCTTGCTCTAAGAATACGGCATTCATCGAGATGACAACCTTTTTATCCTCAGGATCATAAAATAAACCACCCTTTGTCCCTTTTGGATACCCAACGAACAGACATACCTTAGTTTTTGACTCCATCTTATCTCGCTTGTCGTTCCGCATATATGCTGGACAATCCCAAATCCTAAAGTGCTGCAGGCTTTGCTTTCGCTTCAACCACATCTCCCAAGGAGTTAGGGGTACTGACTTTGATGGAACAAAGTTCAAAGTATATGTTGTCGTCTCTAGGGCATATCCCTAAAAACTAGATGGCAATGTTGCATAACTCATCATAATCCGAACCATGTCTAACAAAGTTCGGTTTCTCCTCTCAGATACACTGTTTTGTTGCGATGTCCCTGGTGCAGTCAATTGGGATACGATCCCATGCCCACGCCGGTACCCAATAAATTCATCCGATAGGTATTCGCCTCCTCGATCCGATCAAAGAGACTTGATACTTTTACCCGTCTACTTTTTTGCTTTAGCTCTAAACTCCTTGAACTTATCAAAGGATTCAGACTTCCGCCGCATTAGGTATATGTATCCAAACCTCGAGTGATCATCCGTGAAGGTGACGAAATACTCGAAGCCTCCTATGGCATGGACACTTATGGGCCCACATATATCAGTGTGTACCAACTCTAATACCTCCTTAGATCTGCTACCTTTGGCTCGGAAAGATCTTTTAGTCATCTTGCCTTCCAGGCAAGACTCACACGTCGGTAGGCTTTCTGAAACATCTAGACTTAAGAGTCATACCTTAACCAACCTGTGAATCCTGTCTGAGGCTATGTGTCCAAGCCTTAGATGCCAAAGGAGTGTTGGATTATCTGAGGGATTTTTTCTTTTAAATAAATTAACCACACAAGCTTCAGTTATATTATCCTGCTTATGATTGGAGTTAATTACATAGAGACTATTTTGTATCTTTCCCTTACAAACAAAGGAACCATTTAATTTAATTGACACACCAGAAGCATCAAATAAAACCTTCATGATTCAATAAGGAAACAGAAATTAAGTTTCGTCTCAAGGACGGTACATAAAGTATGTCTCTAAGTAATAAACTTCTTCCATCAAGAAACTGCAAGACGATATCTCCAACTGCTTCGGTCTCTGCCACGGCCTCAGTTTTCATGCTTAGGATCATCTCCCCATCACCTAGTTTTCTTGTCTCCTTGAACCCCTGCAAATTATTGCAAGTATGGTTAGTGGAACCAGAATCCACAATCCATAAAACTGGAGAACAACTGGATACTACAAGGGATTCCACTATGTGGATTTGAGATATACCTGTCTCAGCCTTCTTGGGAGCCGCACGGCAGTCGCCCTTCCAGTGCCCATTCTTGCTGCATCAGAAATATTTTCCTTTGGACTTCGTCGGACCATTCTGCTTAGAAACCTGCAACTGCACCTGGACCATCTTCACGGGCTTCTTAGACTTCCTTTTCTAAAACTTGCCTTTAACTTTCAGAGAAGAATTCCGCTCTACGTTCAGGGATTGGGCTCCTATCTTCATCCAGTCCTCTACCGCCTAGAGCGCCGCTAGGAGCTCTGCGTTAGACATCTCTAACCGGTTATGGTTAAAGTTGGTAACAAAGCCCTCAAACGCTCCTGACAGAGACACGAGAAAAATATCGGTCTGGATCCTCCATATCCAAGATGACATCGAAGGAACCAAGCTCGTTCACATAGCCAAACAATTTCAGTATATGATCCTGAACTAAAGTCCCCTCTACTATCTTCGTGGATACCAATTTATTGATGGTCAGGTAACGAGTTACCCGACTACGACCCTCGAACATTTCCTTTAGGTAGAGCATCATATCTGAAGCAAATGCCAAGTCTTTGACTTGCATCTGAAGGACGGTCTGCAAGGATGCCACTATGTAGCTGTAGACACACGAATTTTGTCTAACCCAGACCCGACTTACGTGCGCCAACGCGGATAAAAACCCAACGCGCGCTCCGACTTGGACCCGACTTGCATGCACCAGTGCAGACCCGGACCCGATTCGCGCTCAACAAGGGAAGAGCGGACCCCACACTCAAGGGGGGCCGGCCCCTACTAGGGATCCGAACCCCATGGGGCCGGCCCTTACTAGGACCCGAACCCCATGGGGCCGGCCGGCCTTGCAAGAAAAAAAAAGAAAAGAAAGGAAAGAAAAGAAAAGAAAAGAAAAGATAGGAAAGAAAAGAAAAGGAAAGAGAAGAAAGAAAAGGAAAGAATTACCGCCATACGCGGGGGGAGGTTGCATATGACGTCTGTTCACACGCGGATCTGCGCCGATCCCTCGATCCGGCTGACAAGAAGAAGAGTCGGATCGCCATCGATTTCATGTGCAAAATCCAGCCATAATTACCCCGGCAGAAAAGGAAAGCAAATAAAGATTTATTCCCCTCATCAATGGATGAATAAATCCCGGGTAATTATGAGGGAGATATTAAAGGGATTTAAAATTAAAACTTCCCATATCTCTCCCCCCTCCCCTTTGCCTATAAATAGAGGGGGTGGGGGAAGGCTCAAGAAGTCGAAGATTGAAGACAAAACGAGAAAGCTCTGCAGAAAAGGAGACGCTTCTTCATCGACCCAAGGCTTCACGAGGCACGGGCAAGCCTGTCCCTTCGGGATCGGTTTAGTCCATTGAATGCCCTCATCAACGTGAAGACCCTTGCACAAGAAGATCAAGACTTCGACTCCGTGCACGAAGAAGAAAGCTCGGAGAAGAAGACCCTTCGACTCCAAAGACGCTAGAAGCAAAGGCCGGAGAAGAAGCTCGGAGCGGCACTACCCCGTCAGCTCCAACGAACCGTCCACTCCGATCAAGCTCCAAAGCCCGGAGAAGAGGAACAAAGCGTCATCACCTCGTTGCCTTCGATGAACGTCTGCTCCATCCACATAGAAGAAAGCCTGGAGAAGACTACCTGAAGCGCCGCTACACCCGTCGTCTTCGAAGCAAAGCCGGCGCTACAACCGTCGCACGGAGATCGGTGCTACCCCCACTATCTTCAAAAGCATTCTTCAACTCCGATCACGTCAAAGAAGTCCGGAGAAGAAGTGAAGTCCAGTCGACACCCAAAACCGTCGAAGTATCGAAGAAGTAGCCTACGTCGTTCGAGAAGAAGATCGAGTAGAAGTCGAAGCCAAAGCATACGCATGAAGCCAGAGCAGAAGCCCCGGTAAAGCCCGCGCCAAAGCAACGCAAGTGCCAAAGCCAAGCGACTACGCCGGTCATGAGCAAAAGCACCGCACGTTCTAGCCGATACGACGCGGAGTCCGGAAGAATGAAAGCATCGCAAGTCTCCCCGTCTACGTCCAAGAGCAAGCGCCAAAGCAAAGCAAAATCCAGTGTCACGCCAAAGCCAAGCCAAAGCCGAAAGCCGAAGCCAAAGCCGACACCAAAAGCACGATCGACGCCACGAACCGACGATCAAGGACGCTGAGGTCAAGCAAGGAACGAGGAAGACACAAAGACCGAGGAACGAAGCTGAAAACCCCCTAGCCGAGAAAGCGCGAAGCACGGAAGGGACCAAAGAAATAGCGGATATTCCTTAGCCTCTCAAAAAACCCTCACCCTGTAAATACCTCTGTCCTGGGCAACCCCTTCAGAGCTCTCGCACGAACACCACATGGAGACGCGGATTAAAGGGACCCTCCAGAGGATCTCTCCCACAATCCCCTGATCAATACTCACCGCACCCGGACTCGTCAACCCCGAGCCACCGGGTCCCGGCCACTCTTGTAATCTCGTGTGATTCGCAATAAAGACGACCCGCATCTTTTCTGCGCATACAGATTTCTGGCACGCCCGGTGGGACATCCTTTCCTTTCATCCGTACGGCTGAAGAAGTCACTCCAAGTTCGCAATGGCCGGGACAAGCAACGATGCGTTTGCTCCAAGCCTTTCACCGATCGTCGAGTCTCCTCTACTCCGACATGATGATCCAGTAAACCCGGAGGGTAATGCTCCCCCGATGGTACGCATCTACACTCGGCGTACTCAAAATCTTGCGGATGTCTTCATGCCAGAAACTATTGCCGAAGATGCTCGCCAAAATGCCGACAAGGCCTTGGTACATGAAGAAACAAGTCTCGATCCTGGAGTCCATGTCCAGAAGTTTGGGGAGGACCAGCCCCAACCCCGATCCCGGTCGGGTTCTCCAACGAAAGTTGCACCTCCTCTGCAGGGGGAAAACATCAATCATCAACCAGAAGCAAGTCGACGTAACTACGTCTCCGACGACGACGGCGAGGATGCTAGCATGCAACATCGAGACGTCCTCCGTCACCATCCTCCGTCCGCTCTTCAGCTCCAAGTCATGCAGATGAACGAGCACATGGCGCAGATTACTCGGCTGATGGAGGAGAAGGATCGTCACATCAATACTTTGCTTCAGAAGCTAAGCGCAAGGGATGCTGCGATAAATGATCAACCCCTTGCTTCTCCAGTAGATGCTCCAGCTCCGTCCTCAACTCCTGCTCTTGCAAAGGTAGTTCCGATAATTCAAGCGGCTACGCTAGCACTCTCATCAGTTCCTGTTACGGTGGAAGTCCTCTCCCCAGCGCCAGCCTCGGTGGCCACACAACCTCCGGCAACAGCAACGATGAATGCTCAGCAAGTCCAAGCATTGGTAGCCGATATGATGCGCTCCCATGGCAATGGCCTTCCTTCGATCACGGCGGCATACTCGAAGCCCTACACCGCGAGGATCCAGCAGCTACGCTTCCCAATCGAATTCCAGCCACCAAAGTTCCAGCACTTCGACGAAAAGGGAAATCCAAGACAGCACGTTGCTCACTTCATCGAGACTTGCAACAACGCCGGCACATATGGTGATGAGATGGTGAAACAGTTCATTCACACCCTCAAAGGTAATGCTTTTGACTGGTACGTTGATCTTCCTCCAGGGACCATCGACAGTTGGGATCAGATGGAAAGGGAGTCCCTCAATCGCTTCTACAGCACAAGACGCACCGTCAGCATGACCGAACTCACCGCTGTCAAGCAAAGGAAGGACGAGCCAGTGATTGACTACATTGACAAATGGAGGAACCTCGCGCTGAATTCACGAGACCGCCTGTCTGAAGACTCGGCCATCGAGATGTGCACCCAAGGCATGCACTGGGGCCTGCTCTACATCCTCAAAGGTATCAAACCCCGGTCTTTCGAAGAACTCGCAACTCAGGCTCACGACATGGAACTCAGCCTAGCAAGCCGCGAGGACTCGAAGAACAAGGACTTCCTGAAGGTGGAGAAGAAAGACAAACCGCCGGCACCGAAACCAAAGCAAGTCAATGTGGCTGACGTAGCTTCAACCTCCAAGCCGCTCAAGATCGATGGCAAGACGGATCAGAAAAAGGGAGTCGCCATACCGTCGCCTCCGCCGCCAAGACAAAGGATGACTCTCGAGGAGCTCGAAGCAAAAGAGTACCCCTTCCCGGACTCGGAAGTCTCCTCCATGTTCGACCAACTATTGCAAGAGAAGATGATAGAGCTCCCTCTTTCGAAGAGGCCCTAGCAGATGCATCGCATCGACGACCCTCTCTTCTGCAAATACCACCGGGTGGTAAGTCATCCCATCGAAAGATGCTTCGTCTTCAAGGAAAGAATAATAGCGCTCGCAAAGCAAGGAAAGATAGAGATTGACTCCGGAGAGGTCGCGACGGCCAACATGACGTCCATCACCTTCGGTTCCTTCTCACCGGTACTCGTTGCTGCGCGACGAAGCACGCCCAAATTGCGCATCAACCGTCAAAGGCCAACCGCTAAGTCAATTTTCCAGCCGAAAGTCTCAAAGCGATGTCAACGTACTCATGCGCTCACCGAGGAAGAAACGCCGCTGCCCTGGGGGCAACCATCGCTCACGGCAGCACCTCTTCCAAGCAATGCTACATCCCAACGAGCACTCCAAAGGAGATACGAGCAAGGAGATCCAGAAGTTGGTCTACTGGGCCAGCCTTCGGGGAGGTTCGACTATTACGTCCTCTACTCAAAGCCTTCGTCTGTTTCGATTGAATAAATCAAGCCCACCGGCTGGGGGTCGGAAGATGAGCCAGCAGAGATTCAGGAAGAGCAAATCCCTTCCAGTCAAGCTACGTCCCCATGCACTCTCCGGAAAAGATACGAGCAAGGAGATCCAGAAGTCGGTCTGCTAGGCCAGCCTTCGGGGAAGTTTGACTATTACGTCCTCTACCCAAAGCCTCCCTCTGTTTCGATTGAAGAAATCAAGCCCACTGGCTGGGGATCGGAAGATAAGCCAGTAGAGCCTCCAGAAGAACAAGTGTCTCTAAGGGAACCAGTTGCTGCTGCCAATCATCATCTTAGCGGGGGAGAATCCACCGACGAAGAGGCATGGGTCATGCTACCCCGGCGACGAAGGCCACGACAAGAAAGGCAACAGAAGCAAGACCGTGTGATGAGGAGATTTCCAGAACGCCGAACCTACAAGAAGAAAAGCAAGACTCCAGGAAGAAAGGCATTCAAAGTGCCGCCAGCAAGCCGAGACGATCTCCTCCAGCAAAGCCTTCCAGAACCCGCAATGCTACAAGAATTCTTCCCGGATCACTTCCTCCCAGTCGATCAGCACATCAGGGTGTCTTGTTGCATGGTCGAAGTTCATAAGGTGTCGGAAGGAAAGGACGAAAGTGAAACTTCTGAAGAAGGCGACTCCACCGACAAAGGAGACGATTTCGACCAAGGAGGCACTGCCTCTCATGACGAGGCAATCCTGTGCTTGCCGCTCGTAGAAGCTTTGCATCTCCCGAAGAAGGCTCGCCTGGCAATGGCTGCAGCTTTGGCCGACCTAGACAGCTACAAGAGGAAAAGGAAGGATGACAAGAAAGGCAAAACTGTGGCCTCGTGCGATGCAACGATAACCTTTTCAGATGAGGACTTGCAACTCGGAACACGACTGCACAACCGGCCTGTCTACGTCTCGGGATACATCAAAGAGAAGCCGGTAAACTAAAATTTTGCTGGACTGTGGCTCCGCCGTCAATATCATGCCTATCCAGACAATGCGGTAACTCGGCATCACCAATGACCAGCTCTCGCACAGTCAGTTGGTCATTCAAGGGTTCAACCAGGGCGGACAATCCACCGTCGGAATAATCCGTTTGAAGCTTTTCATCGGCCCGCTAGATACATTGGTTCTCTTCCACATCATCAATTGCCAGACGTCATATCGCCTCCTATTAGGAAGGCCATGGCTACATGAGAATGGCGTCATAGTATTCACCTGGCACCAGTGCCTCAAGTACTACGAAGAAGGCATAGAGAAATGCATAATTGCTGATGACAAGCCACTCAATGAGGCCGAGGCACATTTGGCCGACGCCAAGTTCTACCAAGCGAGAGACCTAGTCGCGGAAGTCCTTCCAGCTAAAGCCCCTCGAGCCCAGAAGACTGAAAAAGTGAATCAGGATGAGACTCCTCTTCCTGCAAATCCGGTGCCACCCTCCCATAAGGCAAGACTTGAGGTCCAAGAAGCGTCGAAATCTAGGCAAAAGATGCGCATCAGTTTCGAGTCAAGAGCAATGCAACATACCCCGTTGCCCATCCAAACGACGCCAGTTTTGCGTCTTGCACCTCAGTGGCTTCGTAAATCTGAACGATAGCCTTCTACTCCGGTAAGAAAATGGGCCCCGCCGTTATCGCAGGCCAATATCATCACTCTGCAGGAAATGACGTTGCCATTACCCAGTCTGACGCAAGCTCCGAACCCGAGTAGACCCATCGAATCCATCGATCCTACTCAACTCGGATTCAAGCCAAAAGGGAGCTGGGGGCAAAACACTGCTAGGTTGCTGTTCAGAGTCGGCTACGACAAGGAAAGCGTCATGGGCATACTTTCCCCAGCAGCAATTCCACATGGGATGACGATGACTCAAACTCGGTTGTTCCAAAATGGCGAATAAATTCTCCCAAATCACCGAGGTATCGGCTCCAGTCAAACTTCGATGATCGTCAAGACCGCAGCAAAGAAAACCTTCACCTCCAACTACATCAGGGCGAAGATGGTAGACGAAGCAGCTAAAGAATCAACAATCTCCGATCCACGCTCTACCTATGCCAGCCATCCCAACAGCAAAAGAAGACGGCAGCGGGCTCAACGCCAAGCCTCACTCCAGAAGCAAAATAAAAGCAGCTTATGCCGGTCGAATCTGAAGCACACATCCGTGTTCGAAAGACTCGGGCCAGTCAAGCAATCAAAGAAGAAGTCGGTGTTCGATCGTTATGGAATGCCCGTTGAGGACCTCATTTCAACACCCACCCACCTACCCATGGCTGCCGTCAATCATATCTCCATTTCGGACCTCGACACCGGTGATACTTCTCCTTCGGACGACGAGTTGCCAGATGCCCCGCCAGTCCTCGAAAAAGGGGGGCAGTCCACCGTTGATGACTTGAAGGAAATCAACTTGGACACAAAGACGGAGCCTCGACCTACATTTGTCAGCACACTCTTGACTCCTGAGGAAGAAGCCGCATACATCAAACTGCTTAAAGAATACAGAGACGTCTTCGCATGGTCCTACAAGGGGATGCCAGGCCTCGATCCCAAAATCACAGTGCACCAGCTCAGCGTCAAACACGGAGCTAGCGCTATCAAGCAAGGACAAAGACGCTACCGGCCGAAACTGGTACCCCAAATAGAAGGCGAAGTGAACAAACTAATTGAAGCCGGCTTCATCCGAGAGGTCAAATACCCGACATGGATCTCTAGCGTTGTCCCAGTCAAAAAGAAGAATGGCCAAATCCGGGTGTGCGTGGACTTCAGAGATTTGAACAACGCATGTCCGAAGGATGACTTCTCCTTGCCAATCACGGAGCTAATGGTAGACGCCACGACAGGCCACGATGTGCTAACTTTCATGGACGGATCCTCAGGCTACAACCAGATTCGGATGGCACCCAAGGACGACGAGCTCACGGCATTCTGCACATCGAAAGGAGTCTACTGCTACAAAGTAATGCCTTTCGGCTTGAAGAATGCAGGAGCCACCTACCAATGAGCTATGCAGAAAATTTTCGACGACATTCTTCATCAAAACGTGGAGTGCTATGTCGACGACCTTGTCGTGAAATCTAATAAGAAATCGGTGCATCTGCAAGATCTCGAGCTAATCTTCAAACGGCTTCGAAGGTACCAACTCCGCATGAATCCACTCAAGTGCGCGTTCGGAGTCTCCTCAGGCAAGTTCCTCGGCTTCGTCGTCCGACATCGAGGCATTGAGATAGATCAATCCAAAATTGATGTTATCGTCAACATGCCCGCACCAAAGACAGTGCGAGACCTCAGAGGCCTCCTAGGGCACTTGGCGTATATCCGAAGATTCATCGCCAACCTAGCTGGAAAGTGCCACCCGTTTAGTCGCCTCATGAAGAAAGGAGCGCCGTTCAAATGGGATGAAGCTTGCCAAGAAGCACTCCAAAACATCAAAGCCTATCTACTGAAGGCGCCAGTCCTATCAGCACCAGTTCAAGGAAGGCCGCTAATCCTCTACATTAGTGCCCAGGAGCAATCCTTGGGGGCACTCCTGGCTCAGCACAATGAACTTGGCAAGGAGACGGCTTGCTACTACTTGAGTCGCACTCTCATCGGCACAGAGCTAAATTACTCCCCGATCGAGAAGGTTTGTTTGGCACTCATCTTCGCCACGAAAAAGCTACGACACTATATGCTGGCGCACACCGTCAGACTCATCTCGAAGGCCGACCCCCTCAAGTACATCATGTCAAGACCAGTGCTTTCCGGACGCCTGGCAAAGTGGGCGTTACTTCTCCTCGAATTTGATATCACCTTCGTACCGCAGAAAGCGGTTAAAGGGCAAGCCCTCACGGACTTCCTCGCAGAATATCCTCTTCCGGCAGAATGGAAGTTATAAGAAGATCTCGTAGACGAAGAAGTGTTCTCCATTGACATCGCCCCATCCTGAAAAATGTTCTTTGACGGCGCAGCAAAGCAAGACATAGCGGGAGCCGGGGTCATCTTCGTCACTCCGGACAATGAAATACTCTCCTTCTCATTCCTACTGTCGGAATCATGTTCCAACAATGTGGCAGAATATCAAGCTCTGCTCATCGGTCTCGAGCTGGCCGATGAAATGAAGATTCAAGGACTAGAGATTTTTGGTAACTCTCAACTCGTTATCCAGCAAGTCTTGGGGGCATACGAAGTCAACAAAGAAGACCTAGTGCCGTTGCATGCGCGAGCTGTGGAGCTCCTCGGCAAACTCAAGGCTGCTTTCATTCAGCATGTCTCCAGGAACCTCAACCAGCAAGCTGATGCACTCGCAAATCTGGCGGCTACACTCCCGTTTCCAGAAGAACGTCAGCTCGTCGTCTCTATCTGCAGAAGATTCATGATCACCGAAGAAGAAGGTCCGATCGAAATCCCAGTTCAAACACATGCGGTGCACGTCCTCGAAATTGAAGAGCGAGACTGGAGGTAGTCTTTTGTGGATTATCTTGTCCATGGTAAACTCCCCAAAGATCCAAAGCGCAAAGTCGACGTTCACCAACGATCTCTGAAATTCTACCACTTCAACAACGAGTTGTACCGCCGAAGCTATGATGGCACGCTCCTGAGATGCCTTGCAAAGGAAGAGGCAGAAGCAGCACTGGAAGAAGTACATGCTGGAATTTGCGGCTCACACCAGTCTGGCCCGAAGCTCCACTTTCGAGTCAGGAGGATGGGATATTACTGGCCCACCATGATCAAGGACAGCTTGGAGTACGCGAAAAGATGTCATGCTTGCCAGCTGCATGGGGACTACATCTGTCAACCTCCGGAACCTCTGCACCCGACAATCGCGTCATGGCCCTTCAACGGATGAGGACTCGATATTGTCGACCCCCTGCCCAAATCATCCAAGCAGCATCTGTATATTCTGGCGGCAACAGACTACTTCTCCAAGTGGGCTGAAGCGACACCTCTACGGGAAGTTACAAAGCACTCCGTCATCAGCTTCATCCAGAATGACATTATCTTCCGATATGGAGTCCCTCGCTACATCGTAACAGACAACGGGAAGCAATTCAAGAATGCTGCCGTCAGCCAGTTCTGCACATTGTACAACATTAAGCAGAACTGCTCGACGATGTACAACGCTCCGGCCAACGGTTTGGCGGAGGCTTTCAACAAGACTCTTTGCAAGCTGCTGGAGAAAACTGTCTCGAAGACAAAAAAAGATTGGCATGAACGCATGGGCGAAGCGCTATGAGCTTACCGGACGTCCTTTCGCACGCCGATGCAAGCAACACCATACTCTCTCGTCTATAGTGTAGAAGCCGTTCTTCCACTCGAGCTCCAGATCCCATCGCTCAGGATAGCGGTCCAGGAAGGCCTCACCAGCGACAACAACGCCCAGCTCTGCCTAGCAGAATTGGAAGCATTGGACGAAAGATGCCTCGAAGCTCAGCAACGTCTGGAGTGTTATCAGGCCAGACTGTCTCACACCTTCAACAAGAAGATCCATCCTCGATCATTCCAGATGGGAGAACTGGTGCTGGCAGTCAAACGCCCTATCATCCTCTCGCATCGAGGAGGGAAGAAATTTGATGCCAAGTGGGATGGTCCGCACTCTGTCAAGGAAATATATTCCAACGGCGCCTATCTCCTCACCACGCCAGAAGGGCTGACACTCGGTCCTATCAACGGCAAGTACCTCAAAATGTACTATGCCTAAAGCAAGGCCACACCCCTTGCACAAAAAAAAAAGAACTACGTGCGACTTGATCCCCCTTAGGGGGGTACGTAGGCAGCCTGAGAAGTTACTTCAGGTTCAAACCGACCAAAAGAAAAAAAAAAGACAACAAGGGTCCATGCATAAATACGGCAGAATAAGGCAATATTATTAGATAGTGAAGAAAAGGTGGTACATGACATAAGTTCCAAAAAGAAAGCTACAATGCAAAACAACCAGACAAGGAGCAACTAAAAGAAGGTATCTAGAGCTCGAAGACGGCGCAGTAACTCCTCTCTAGTAGCCTCCACTCGCTGAAGTTCCACGGGACGAGTGGCCAGAAGCTCATGACGGGTCGCCAAGTCTGACTGCTGCTTCAAGTAACTCGCCTTCAAAGCGCTCTCCGCAGCCTCAGCTCGCTCTAGACGAGACTCTGCCTTTCAAAGCAACGCGCGCATCGATTCTATCTTCCTTTGAGCCTTCGACAGGCTAGAAGCGGCCTCCGCAAGTTGGTGCTCTAACTGACACAAACTCGCCTCAGCGGCCTCCAACTCAGAAGGGGAGTTCCCCTCCAGTAAAGCTCACCGGGAATGATAAGCCTCGCTATCGGTCACGAGCAGGTTCATCTGAGCGACAAAATAAGAACTATCGACTTTGAACTCCTCCAGGCTCGCGCAAAACTCTGCACCGTCCGTCGACCACCAGTCCTGGAGGGCGCCAAAGCCAGCATCTTGAAAAGGCTCCAACGTTGACTTGATATACTGCCGACAGCTTGCAATAAGGAACTCTGAAACTCTGCTCCTCGGCTTTAAGCTCGGGCGAGGTGCCTCAGAGTAAGTGGGCAAAACCTTTCCTCCCGTTGCAGCCACGACAGAAACCGCCTTCGCCAACGAGGGCAGCAGAACTGGAGAAACCGCCGCTACCGCTGCAACAACCGTCTCCTCCAACGGGCACGAGGGCACAGCAACCGGGAAACGCCGCTTGTCGACACTTAAAACTTCAGCCTCCTCGTGAAAAAACAAAGCATCGATGTCAATGCCGTCCAAGTCAATATCGCCGCTAGGGAAGTTCTCCTCGCAAACCCCGAGGAGGTCCAGATTGTCCGGAGGAACATCTAGCCCACATGCCCCAGGCACTTCCTGCGCGACCCCAGTAGACGAATGCCCAAGAGATGCCTTCGGAGAATCCGCCCCGCGCTCCACCACTATAACGAAATCTGTCCAAAAGAGATACACTGCTCAGTATGATGGAACTTCCCGAGCATAGAAAGGAAGCAAAATAAAGAGAACTCCATACCTGCGAGGTCGGACGAAGCAGCTCTAGAAGGAGGGATCACCTCATCTTTTAGAAGTCCGGGCTCCTCGGTATCCTCCACCGGACAAGGGACCCGTGAAGTCATCCCGCGAGGAATACAAACTTTTCTTCTTTTGGGTAGGACACCCTCAACAGCGGCCTTCGAGAAAAGGGATGGCCCAGGGGCACTAACGAGGTCAGCTCCTAACACCGGAGCTGAAAAAGGGACACAGTGAGCACTGGAAAGACGACTGCAACTCTTCTGGACCCTCTGATGCCCTAATCGAAGGCGACGATCCTCCACTCCCGTAGCAGGATCAAAACGAAAGTTTTTGAATTCACTGCTCGCCAGGATGTCAACCGGGAGGCTTGCAAGCAAAGGGGAAACTCGTCCTTCAATCCACTTGCAGTACTCCGGAGTGGCAGCATCCCGAAACCCAGACTTGGTCCCAGGGAAGAAGCTGCCGCCAGTCAATCGAGCGTAGAGAGAAGCCCAGAGACGGTAACCCTCCTGCGGACTAATACGCCCCTGCAACTGCTGAGGCATATCGGGAACTTCCTGTCGAAATCCTTGCTGGCAAGCAAAGCGGTGAGGGGAGTACTGCTCCACCTCCACCACATCCCCCTTGCGCCAAACCAAGTAGCCAGGGCGGCAACTGACCATGTTCCAGTACAAGCTGTCCGGGAGCTCCTCGTTGTCATAGACAGTCGACCTCTCCAAAGGCAGCACCGAATGCTCTGACAGAAATTCAAAGTCGGTGCTTCCCATCCTCCGCAAAAGAGTGCGAGCACACTCCCTCGGGCGCTCCCAACTGATAAAAACATTTAAGATCCCTCCTATCCCGGGCAGGAACGGCAGGTCGGCTGGATGCCCGCGTCTGGCAAAGATCCCCTTTAGGAAGTGTAGAGCTATCCAGCCGTATAAGTAGTTCAGAGGTCCGAACACAGCAAATCGGCCAAGCTCCTCCTTGGCATTATCCGAGCTGGACAAGTCCTAGTAAGTCCCGTTGAGACCCCGGTACAAGGCGTATAAGATGGCCGGAGCTAGATTGAAAAGCTCCCCCCTCGCCATCCTGGAAACTGCAAGAAAGGTTCCCGGACGGATGACCTCGCTAGGACAGGGAAGCAAGAACCGGCAAAGAAAGATAACCAGCCCGGCGGCTCGATAAACCGTCCGCCACTCTTCGCTGTCGCGCCTCAGGCCAAGGATTTCCCAGGGACACTGTTTTTCCTCCATTGAGTGCCTCTCCCGAGCCAAGGACTCAATGGGCCTCACAAAAGGACAAAGCGGAGGCCTTTTCATTTGAGCGACCTTCCACATCGGGTGAGTCGAAGGTACCGGGGACCTGTACTCATCTCTGAACCAAAAGTCAACCCAAGAAGAAGGACGCACTCGATCTGACTGATCCCGAGCCACGATGATGGCATATGCCTTGAACAGAAGAAGGCAGGAACTCGGAGCGAAGCTACTGTCCGACAGATCCTTCAAAGCTGGCACCTCCTCCTTGCAGTAATTCCGCACTTCAGGGCATCCGGAAACGATGTGGACGTCGCGAAGTGAGATTCCTATCTCCCCTGCTCCAGTAAGGAAAGTGTTGTTGGCCGGACACCAGAGTTCACAAAGTGTGCGATACATCCCCTCAGGACGGTTGTATTCTCGACGAGCTGGCGCCAGAAACTTGGCTAATGAATTCATCTCGGGTTCCGCACCAAAGACCTCGTAGAGCTCGCCTATCCATTCACGAAAACCGCAAAGGTATTGGACGTCTCCCCGAGGCTAAGAGTCGGTATCCCATCGGGTCAATCGGGAGCATATCTTCGAGGCAACAACCGGAGTAGGCACGAAATCTTCATCACAATGGTGGAAAGGAGTACTCAAACTTGGACGGAGGAGCTTCATGGAGATCCCTTCGTCGGTATAGATCTTCTCGCTCAGCTTCAGCATCCCACAAGTCGCGTCGGTGACTCCAACCTCCGTGATGCGCTCGTGGATAAAAACACAGAGCAACGACAGAAGGTCTTCTCGCCTCAAGTTGCGATAATGGTATACCCGAGTAAGGGGGAAGCGAAGGCACCTCCTCCCGTCGGAAAGGTCCTCAGCTATCCACCCCGGTGAAGTCAAGCTCTTGAAGACGCGAATCCTGGAAAACCATGAAAGGAAGCAAGTCAAGACAAGCGCGTAAAAAAAAAAAGGGGCACCGAGGGGCCCACAGCCCCCCTGTCAGGATCACCCGACTCAAAGTCACCGACGCGCCTGGGCCTTCACACCACACTCCCCGGGGTCCGTACACCACCCGCGCCGGCCCGACTACGCCGACGCTACCCGTGCCAGTCAACTACGCCAGTGTCACCCAGCCGGAGCCGAAGCCACCTGCCAACCCGGCCCCCGCCGCACGGCACCGTGTCACTTGCCAATAAACCCGCAGCCCCGCACGCACGCACCGCTGCCGCCCGCGTGGCCCCGCGCTGCGATGCCCGCGCACCCGAAACCACCGAGGCCACCGCCCCGCGCGCCGCGCCGCAGCCTCAAAAATAAATAAATAAAAAAGTCAGGCAAACAGCAGCAGAGGGGGGGGCGCCCAACTCGGGGACGCCGCCGCCCCCCCCCCCCCCCTCTCCGATCCGGTCGCGGCCGAGCCCGACCCGGCCGCCGCGACCCCCGCGCCCGCACCCGACGCCCGCAGCCCCGGCCCCGCGCGCGCACCGCTGCCCCGCGCCGGTCGCCACCGCCCGCGCGCCACCGCGTCGCAGTCCCGCCGCCGCCCGCGCGCCGGCCCCCGCTGCTGCCGCTGCTGCTCCCACGGCCCGGAGCCGAAACAGAGAAGAAAAAAAAAGGGGAAGAAGAAAAAGAAAAGAAAAGGAAAAAGAAAGAAAAAGAAAAAGAAAAAGGAAAAGAAAAGGAAGAAGAAGAAGAAGAAGAAAGAGGAAGGAAGAGGCGGAGAAGGCGGATCGCACCTCAGCCGCGCTCCTCCAACTTCCTCACCGTAGTCGCCATCGTCGCGTCGCTTCAAGCCAGTTTTCGCAACGACCTTCAAATCGCGCACCATCGTCACCGCCGCCGACGAAAAAGGCGACACCGGGAAGACGGAGCAAGTCGCGTGCAACCCCAGGCAGCTCTCTTCTGACGGCGGTCTCCAGAAGCTGACGGAACCTTCGCGAAGATCAGAACGTCGGATGAAGGGGGTGGGGGTCCTTAAATAGACCCCCGACCCCGCCCACAAAAGGAATCAAGGACAATGCTCTACAATTCTTACGTGTCCAAACCCTACACGTTCTCATCGACACACTCGTCCTTGAGGGGGCATTTGTAATTTTGTCTAACCCGGACCCGACTTACGTGCGCCAACGCGGATGCAAACCCGACACGCACTCCGACTCGGACCCGACTTGCACGCACCAGTGCGGACCCGGACCCGATTCGCACCCAACAAAGGAGGAGCGGACCCCACACTCAAGGGGGGCCGGCCGCTACTAGGGATCCGAACCCCATGGGGCTGGCCCTTACTAGGACCTAAACCCCATGGGGCCGGCCGGCCTTGCAAGAAAAAAAAAGAAAAGAAAGGAAAGAAAAGAAAAGGAAAGAAAAGAAAAGGAAAGAGAAGAAAGAAAAGGAAAGAATTACCGCCATACGCGGGGGGAGGTTGCGTATGACGTCTGCTCACACACGGATCTGCGTCGATCCCTCGATCCGGCGGACAAGAAGAAGAGCCGGATCGCCATCGATTTCGTGTGCAAAATCCAGCCATAATTACCCCGGTAGAAAAGGAAAGCAAATAAAGATTTATTCCCCTCATCAATGGATGAATAAATCTCGGGTAATTATGAGGGAGATATTAAAGGGATTTAAAATTAAAACTTCCCATATCTCTCCCCCCTCCCCTTTGCCTATAAATAGAGGGGGTGGGGGAAGGCTTAAGAGGTCGAAGATTGAAGACAAAGCGAGGAAGCTCTGCAGAAAACGAGACGCTTCTTCATCGACCCAAGGCTTCACGAGGCACGGGCAAGCCTGTCCCTTCAGGATCGGTTTAGTCCATTGAAAGCCCTCACCAACGTGAAGACCCTTGCACAAGAAGATCAAGACTTCGACTCCGTGCACGAAGAGGAAAGCTCGGAGAAGAAGACCCTTCAACTCCAAAGACGCCAGAAGCAAAGGCCGGAGAAGAAGCTCGAAGCGGCACTACCCCGTCAGCTCCAACGAACCCTCCACTCCGATCAAGCTCGAAAGCCCGGAGAAGAGGAACGAAGCATCATCACCTCGTCGCCTTCGACGAACGTCAGCTACATCCAGTAGAAGAAAGCCTGGAGAAGACTACCTGAAGCGCCGCTACACCCGTCGTCTTCGAAGCAATACCGACGCTACAACCGTCGCACGGAGATCGGTGCTACCCCCACTATCTTCAAAAGCATTCTTTAACTCCGATCACGCCAAAGAAGCCCGGAGAAGAAGAGAAGTCCAATCGACACCCAAAACTATCGAAGCATCGAAGAAGTACCCTACGTCGTTCGAGAAGAAGATCGAGTTGACGCCGAAACCAAAGCATACGCATGAAGCCAGAGCAGAAGCCCCGGTAAAGCCCGCGCCAAAGCAACGCAAGTGCCAAAGCCAAGCGACTATGCCGGTCACGAGCAAAAGCACCGCACGTTCTAGCCGATACGACGTGAAGTCCGGAAGAACAAAAGCATCGCAAGTCTCCCTGTCTACGTCCAAGAGCAAGCGCCAAAGCAAAGCAAAAGCCAGTGCCACGCCAAAGCCAAGCCAAAGCCGAAAGTCAAGGCCAAAGCCGACACCAAAAGCACGATCGACGCCGCGAACCGACGATCAAGGACGTCGAGGTCAAGCAAGGAACGAGGAAGACACAAAGACCGAGGAACGAAGCTGAAGACCTCCTAGCCGAGAAAGCGCGAAGCACGGAAGGGACCAAAGGAATAGCTGATATTCCTTAGCCTCTCAAAAAACCCTCACCCTGTAAAGGCCTCTGTCCTGGGCAACCCCTTCAGAGCTCTCGCACGAACACCACGTGGAGAAGCGGATTAAAGGGACCCTCCAGAGGATCTCTCCCACAATCCCCTGATCAATACTCGCCGCACCCGGACTCGTCAACCCCGAGCCACCCGGGTCCCGGCCACTCTTGTAATCTCGTGTGATTCGCAATAAAGACGACCCGCATCTTTTTCTGCACATACAGTAGCACTTGCACATCTCATCAGCATCTAGCCAGTCTTTACATTCCTTCAACTGAGCCTCAGTTGCACTTGGTCCCGGCATGGCCGGTTGAGGGGTACTTAGGGCAATTGTGTGTTTGCCAACCCTTAGGACGAGCATCAAGTTACGCTTCCAGTCCTCGTAGTTTGGTCCCGTAAGTTTGTTATCATTAAGTATGGAGGCAAGGGGGTCAAGCTTGGTCATGATTTCTATAAACAATGGTTCAAAGCAAAATTAGGGTTTACTACAATCTATTTTATGGAATTTAGAAATAGATAATGTTTACTCCAGCCGCTATGTCTTCACTACCTCAAGTGGAGACATCCAAGAATCTAAATTCCCTGGGCTCGAGCACTGAGACTATTGGCCCTGAATTGGAGACAACATCTCGGTGAGAGCATGCAACCGCTTCTGCCAACGGGGTTTTTACGACCCAGTCTTCATCAGAATTACCCATGGTAAACTGAAAGACCTCCCAGTCTCCTTTTGGCCAGCTTTATGTGACCCGCGTGCGCAGCAACGGTGGCTTCACACAAGATTTCGGATGCTTTCCACAAATCTAGGTGGTGTCAGCAGGGGGGTTCATAGGCTCCCGCGGTGCAGGAAAAAACCGTCACCCACTGCCACCGGTATCCTCCATGTCCCGTAGGAAACCACTAGGCGAACCAGCATGGAAGGAAACACAGCTCTCACCCGGTGGGAATATCGAACTGCATACCTCCCACCCAGACCCTTAGCTGGTTAATTATGGAGGCCAGGGGCTCCCCTTTGGAGGGAACCTCTTACACATCCCTTCTTTATGAGGTTTTATGCATATCTAGAAAGGTCACGACCTCCTAGACTTAGACCTTGGTCTACTGTGCTCCCGCTAGGATTACAAATCTTCCCGCAAAGCATTAGTATCCTTGAAAAATATCATAGTCCCTACCTTGAATACTCAGCTTTCGTCTTTCTCACAAGGATCACATTACATAGATTCCAAGGATCCCGATACTTTACTAGTTTGCCCATAATCCTAAGATCTGGAGCCTAGCCTAAGTTCAACATGGAAAGGACTCCCACTACGATGACGCCTCGTTCACAATTTGATGCCTGATGTCATAGTAGACCTCATCTCATTATAGGTTTCGATACTGGACAAATAGGGATATCCGACAACCTCCGCCGGACCTCAACCTAATGGTGGCATAACCAAATCGTGATGAGTTCATACTACCATCAAACGTCATCTAGAAATGGGTATCACACAGTAAAATCCTAACCTAACTTGGTCGCTAGGACCACGTGGGGAAAGGGCATCCCACTAGGGTTATCATACTTCGTATGGAGACATTAGTTAATTATCTCTAAACAAATCTAACACTGCGTCTATCTCGGTGCACAGTACTTGGCTACCTGAACTACCACGAGGGCGGTTACCACCTTTCCTTTTAGCTAGCCACCGGATTCGCACGTGATATAACCATATAGAGACACCGATGAATCCATAAGCTTAGTACTAACCCTAAGCCTGATCTAGAGACAAACTCACAAGCAAGATAGATAATCACATTATCATCGGGGTTCTCTAAATACTAAAAAAAGAGAAACAACTGAAATAGCATCCAAACCGAATCAAGTCCAGGGTCCGACCCCTGAACCTGAATAGCACAGCCAAGATATCCTACTCTTCCGTTCTGCACGATCTCTGACGACGATCCCCATCATCGCCAACGTGCACGCTTTCGCCGGGTCTTTGCGCACCATTATACCGCTTGCCTGAACCGTGGATGTAGCATCATCTCCTTCTTCCTGTGACCGAAAAACTAATACGCTCCGAGCAAGTACTCGTTCGTGTACAATTTCGCTAGAAAGAAAAAAGAAACAATCCTAGAAAACATGGTCAGGGAACCGAGGATGGTCAACCCCCACCCTCGCCCATCTAGAGCCTTAAAATCCACAAGCACAATAATAATCAATGCAAAATTAAATCCAGGGCCCGACCCCCGGATGCATGCAATCACAGATTACTATTCAGTGCGGTACCTGCAAAAAGACGATACATAGCACAATCCATATGCATGATATATGCCGAACCCCGACGAAAACATATGCCATCATATATTCACATGATGTTTTCATGAATTCATGCATGAAACATACACCAAAGCGTGCTCTGATACCAATTGTTGGAATTGGATCCGCTTATCAGAGTCGCAGCGGAAGTAAAAGATAGACCCAAAGATCATATGGCGTATGTTTCATTATAATTAATTCTATAAAACAATCTACATGCAAATCTATGATCTTAGCATATGTGCGGACACCCTAGAGGCATACTACGATCTACGGAAAACATGCATGCATCTAGTTAGATGTTTAGAATCATCATACCTTATGGATCTATGATCCGGAGATGACGGAACGATGAAGAACCGCACTTGAATCGCAAAGAAAACTGTCGGATAGCAACTTGTCCTTTGCGAATTGAAGAATCCTCGAAATCCCGTCTCTGAGTGCAAGGATTACGAGCCGACGGAGGAATCTATTGCAAAGACGATGGCTAGCCGTGAGATCTTCTCCTTCTCTTTCTCTCTTCTTCCTTCTCCTTCCTTCCCCTTTCTTCTCCCTTCTTCCTCCTCTTTTTTCCTTGGCCGAAACCACAAAGGAGGAGGCAAAGGGGGGGTTCGGATTTTTGGAGAAGAGGGGAAGCTTAAGGCCGGCCCTCCCTCTCCCAATTCTCTTATAGGGCCGGTCTCCCATTGCTTCAAGGAAGCTAGGTCCGGCCCTAGATAGATTAGGATAGAGAGGGGTAGTTTTTAGGGATTCCAAGTGTCTATCGTGAAGCCTGGACGAAAACGCCCTTCACGAAAAGTAGAAAACTGAAAGAGAGACTGAGTGAGGTGCGCTACTCGGAATCGAGTTACGTCAGCGTCTATGAGCTCCTAGAATTATTTCGCTCATTCTAAGATTCATATTCAATGTGTTCTGAGCTATATTTCAGTATTTACCAAAATACCCCCACGATCCGTAACACATATGAATTAGGTTCTTAGGCTCCGGGCTTGTGCTCCATCACACTACTTCGCATCCAACGTATCCAACTAGGTCAGGGAATAATTCCTATACGCAACGACAGGGTAAAACCTTCAGGGTTCAGGATCTCTAGCTCCAACCGAATCCCTAATTAACTGTTCCGGTGATACACTGAAAGTTCCGTTAATCAGCCCTAATCTGATTAACCTGCGTAGCCACCCAGAGTGCGATGCGAGTTGAACTCTAGTGATCCTAAACTTATGTTACTCCCTCGTAACCCTGTTCTCTACTATACTCTGATAATCCTCAGTCTCTCCTATTACTGGTGCCATGATTCAACTCGGGCGGTGAGGAGCACCGTCAGATCCCAATCGATTATCTGACTAGGGTTTGATGACTTGTCATCTTTAACACCACACACCTTTCGGTGCTATGCTTAGCATCCGGAACATCGTTAGTCATACTGACAACCACCAGGCCTGGGTTAATTGTGTGGACAGATTGACTCATCAAAACGCACCCATCCAACACTGGACGTCGGATAACCTGTAGGGATTACATGTCACTCAAGCGCCAGCCGAGTAACCTAACGTACCATGGTATTGGACTATGAAAGGTCCGCACACATTGGCATATCAAAGCACCACACAACTGTTGGCCCAGTGAACATGGTCCCTCAGGGTTAAGGACAGATTATCTATAGTAGTAAGACGGTTTATGCACCAGTGTCTGAATCACTGAACTATGCACCGTCTTGGTTCTTGTTCAACACGATTATCGTGCTTGGTTAGGTGAATGGGAATCCCACGTTTCTGTGGTGGAGACTTCACCATATCCTCTACCTGCCAACAGCTTGTTCTCGGTGAAGCGACCGGCATCACCTAAGCTGTGAACTAGTTCCAGGTCTACACAGAACTGGTCCACTGGGTCTCCCAAGCATGGATCCTCCATGAGCCTCAGTGGCCTACTGTGTTCCCTAGGGTCCTTTTATTATATGAGTATTATCATATACCAAAGTAGTATTCTAATTAAAGCAATAACCAAAGTCATCTTTATTAATGTTAATACAGAAAATCCACACTAAGGACACACGAGCTACAACAGTTGGCAGGTCCCACTGTTGTCTTCGTGGGCCCCAGGCAAGGCTGGCGGGTTCCACTGTCATCTTTGTGGCTGGTGGGTCCCACAGCCATCTTCGTGGACCCCAGGCAGGATTGGCAATTCCCGCTGCCGTCATCGTGGGCTCCAGACAGGGTTGGTGGGTCCCATTGTCGTCTTCGTGGGCCAAAGATAGGGCAGGCGGGTCCCATTATCATCTTCGTGGGACCCAAGCAGGGTTGCGGGTTCTCACAAGAGGGCGTTAGCCAGATTTTGCACCCATAACCTCAAAATGGAATTGAGTGTCATCAAATATCTTACTTCTTTTATTTGAATTATTTGGTCTGCCCCTAGCTTATTTCGTGGGCAACTGTATCTTATTTCGTGAGCAACTATTGTCAAAGATAGGAGTAATTGAGGGCTTCAACTACAAAGCTTTATAACATAGCAAAAGCATCACAGTATTGCCAACATGTGGTATATATTGCATGCCATGACGGCTTGTGCGAGATGGATTCGAGAGAAATACCAAGTGATGAGGGAGACCTGGATGCAATGGGATCGGAGGCGAGCACTATTCTAGCTGTGACGGACTTTGCAGGAACTTCATATGGTTGATGTTGAAGGCAGTGCTCAGCTGTAACTCTCGCTCCTCCTCTAACCCTGACTTCTTAGGGTTTTCGGCGTGCTCCTCCTCCTAGCCTCCTTGGATGCCACTGTCGACGGATCTGGGGAGGCTGGGCTTCCGGTTGGTGCTCACTAGGGGCGGATATGGAGCCCCCTTCCCTCCCTTGTAATTAGGGGTTCTCCATGCTGCTGGCGTTTTGTATTCGATCTCCGGGGCAACGCGGTCCTTGCTCGTTCCTCGATTCTGTCGTCCGGCTTGGGGTGGTGGCGTCTGGCGGTAGCGGTGGGAGTGAGGATCTGGGCCCCGGCCCGCCTGTGACGGATGTTCCGACGAAGGGCTTTTTCGGATCCCCTCCTCAGCTCGGCGGTATACGGATCCCAACGGTGGTGGATCGGATGTGGATCGAGGGATGGTGACTCGTCTTCTTCTTTGTGCTAACAGTTGGTGGTTTTGTCTCCCTCGAGCTCTGTTTTGGTGGTTTTGGAGGTTTTTTTTAGGGTTTTTGTGTTGTAATCCTGTGTCCATCCTTCCATAGTGGAGGATTGTGTTTCCTCCGGCCGATGTGGCGGTTTTTGTGGTTTGTGACGCCTCAGGAGTTGTTGGTTTCACGTCGGAGTGGCGTTTCACCCTTCGGGGCTTTGTGATTTTGGCGTTTTGGGCCTCTTGTACTCTCCTTAGGTGTGTGGCGGTTGTTGTGGCTTGCGCCGGGCTGTGGCGCCTCCCGGACGTCCGGTGACCTCCCCTTTGATAATACCAAAAAAGAAAAGCTCAGGCATGTGACCTCACTATCGGCAATTGGTGGTGAAGTTGTGCGGTGAAATACCTCTGGTGGCGACTGGAACTACAAAGTGGTGGGGCGAACAAATATGGCAACTGTGGCTTCCACCACGCGTCCAAATTTTCTTGTGGAAGTTGCAACATGGGGTCTTACCGATTGCGGCACTTCTACGGAGGAGGTTACGATTCGGGTTCGAGAGTTGCCCATGGTGTGATGAAGTGGATGAAAGGCATCGAGCATGCGTTTTGACGGGCTACAAAGCTCGGGATTTTTGGAATTGTGTACGGCGGTGTTCGGGGCTGAATTTCTACCATATAGGACTACAAATAATCTTTGGAAAGACCCTTTTTCGAGCACTTTTACTATTTATATTAACATTTTCTAGTTTTGGTGTTTGGTCCATTTTTTACCACTTTTCAATGGGGCGTGGCCCACTTGGAGGTCTAGGGTCATCGAAAGTTTGGACAAGCACAACTTTGCGCTCGGTTAGCGCATTTGCTACTATGACCTATTTTCGAAAATGGCTTGTTAAGTCTTTGTGAGGGGTTAATGCCTACAGGATTAACCGTGACTTCTAGGTCCAAAATCTTTTGGACAAACCATTTTTTGTGCATAATTCTTGTTTATTGTGACATTTTTTAGTTTTAGTATTTGGTCCTTTTTTGCCACTTTTCGGCGGTTTGTTGCCCACATAGACGTCTATGATCGTCGAAAGTTTGGATGAGCGTAACATTGCGTTTGGTTAGCACTTTTTCTACTATGACTTATTTTCGAAAATGACAAGATGAACCTTACAAGGGGTTAATGCATAAGGTATTAAGTGTGACTTCAAAGCCCAAAATCTTTTGGGAATACCCTTTTTCAGTCTCTTTTCCTATATATTGTATTTTTTTTTTTTGGTGTTTAGTCCTATTTTTTGCCACTTTTTAGTGGGTCGTGACTCACTTGGTGATCTAGGATTGTCAAAAGTTTGGACGAGTGTAACTTTGCGCTTGGTTAGCGCTTTTACTATTATGACTTATTTTTGAAAATAACACTACCAGCCCTACGAGGGGTTAATGTATACTGAATTAGCCAAACTTTCAAACCCAAAATCTTTTGGGAATATCATTTTTCAGACCCTTGCTATTTATATTAACAATTTTTAGTTTTGGTGTTTGGTCCTTTTTTGCCACTTTTCAACGGGTCGTGGGTCACTTAGAAATCTAGAATCGTCGAAAATTTGAACAAGTGTAACTTTGCGCTCGGTTAGCGTATTTGTTAGAATGACGAGCATTACGAGGAGTTAATGCCTACAAGATTAAACCTGACTTTCAAGACTAAAATATTTTGAAAAATATTTTTTTGTCACTTTTTCTATTTATAGTAATATTTTCTAATTTTGGTGTTTGGTGATCATTTGTTTTTCAACAGATCATGGCCCACTTAGAGGTTTATGATTGTCAGAAGTTTGTACGAGCGAAACTTTGTGTTTTGTTAGCGTATTTGCTATTATGACCTATTTTTGAAAATGACATAACAAGTTCTACGAGGGATTAATGCATACGAGATTAACCTTAACTTACAAGCCCACTTAGAGGTTTAGGGTAATCAGAAGTTTAGAAAAGCGTAACTTTGTGCTTGGTTAGTGCTTTTGCAATTATGACATATTTTTGAAAATGCCATGACGAGCCTTATAGGGGGTTAATGCCTACAGAATTAACCCCGACTTGCAAGCACATAATCTTTAAGCTAGCACTTTTATTATTAATAGTAACATTTTCTAGTTTTGGTATTTGGACATTTTTTGCCACTTTTTAGCAGGTCATGGCCCTCTTGGAGGTCTAGGATCATCGGTAGTTTGAACAGGCATAATTTTGTGCTCGATTAGCGCATTTGCTATTATGACATGACAAGCCTAACGAGGGGTTAATGCCTACGGGATTAGCTGGGACTTCCAAGCCCAAAGTCTTTTGGGAATACCCTTTTTCGAGCATTTTTTCTATTTATTATAATATTTTCTAGTTTTGGTGTATGACCCTTTTTTGTCACTTTTCAGTGGGTCGTGGCCCTCCTAGAGATCTATGATAGTCAAAAGCTTGGACAAGTATAACTTTACTCTCGGTTAGCGCTTTTACTATTATAACCTATTTTAAAAATGGCATGGTGAGTCCTATGAGCAGTTAATGTCTATAGGATTAACCGCAACTTCTAAGGCCAAATCTTTGGGGAGACCCTTTTTCGAGCACTTTTTCTATTTATAGTAACAATTACTAGTTTTGGTGTTTTGTCACTTTTCATTGGATCGTGGTCTACCTAGAGGTCTACGATCGTCGGAAGTTTGGATGAGCGTAACTTTGTGCTCGGTTAACGCTTTTAATATTATTTTCTATTTTCGGAAATGGCATGACGAGCCCCATGAGGATTTAATGCCTACAGGATTAGCCCCGTCTTTTAAGCCCAAAATTATTTTGGAAGAACCTTTTTTGGGCACCTTTGCTATTTATAATAATATTTTCTAGTTTAGGTGTTTGGTCATTTTTTTGCATCTTTTCAGTGGGTCGTGACCCACCTGAAGGTCTAGGATCGACAGAAGTTTGAATGAGCGTAACTTTCCACTCGGTTAGTGCATTTGTTAATATGACCTATTTTTTAAAACGATATTATGAGTCTTACGAGGGGTTAATGTCTATGAGATTAACCTCGACTTCTAAGCCGAAAATCTTTTGGGAAGACCCTTTATTAGGTAATTTTTCTATTTACAGTAATATTTACTTGTATTGGTGTTTGACCCTTTCTTTGCTACTTTACAGTGGGTCGTGGACCATTTGGTGGTCGAGGATGATCGAAAGTTTGGACAAGCGTAACTTTGTACTGGGTTAGCGCTTTTAAATTTATTACCTATTTTTAGAAATGGAATAACGAGCCCTACGAGGTATTAATGCATATGAGATTAACTGCGACTTCCATGCTCATTTAGGGAGATCCTTTTTAATGATTTTTCCTATTTATAGTAATATTTTTTACTTTTAAAATTTGGTCATTATTTTTTGCCACTTTTCAGAGGTCGTGGCCTGCTTTGAATTATTGGACCGTTGGAAGTTTGAACGAGCGTAACTTTATGCTCAGTTAATGCATTTGCAGCTGTGACCTATTTTCGAGAATAGTAAGACGAGTTCTACGAGAGGTTAATACCTATGGGAATAATCGTTTCATGCCCAATATCTTTTGGGAAGACCCTTTTGTCGGGTACTTTTTTTATTTATAGTAATATTTTCTAGTTTTTGTATTTGGTCTTTTTTTTTTTGCTAATTTTTAGTAGGTTGTAGCTCGACTGTAAGTCGAGGATCATCGAAAGTTTGGACGAGCGAAACTTTGCGCTCAGTTAGCGTATTTGCTGTTTTATCATATTTTTTTTAAAAAAAAATGACGAGCCCTACGAGAGGTTAATGCCTACGAGATTATCCACAACTTTCAAGACCAAAATCTTTTGGGTTGACTCTTTTTCGGGCACTTTTGCTATTTATAGTAATATATTCTTATTTTGGTGTTTGGTCATTTTTTTGCCACTTCTCAATGGGTCGTGGCCCACCTAGAGGTCTAGGATCGTCGGATGTTTAGACAGGCATAACTTTGCGCTCGGTTAATACTTTTGCTATGATGACATATTTTTAGAAATGATATAACGGGCCCTACGAGTGGTTAATGCCTATGGGATTAACCCGGACTTACAAGCCCATAATCTTTTTGGAAGAACATTTTTCGAGCACTTTTGCTTTTTATATTAACATTTTATAATTTTGGTGTTGGGTCCTTTTTTTGCCACTTTTCAGCGGGTTGTGGCCAACTTGGAGATTGTTGAAACTAAATACTATTATCAGAGTCACAGCGGAAGCAAAAGTTAAATCCGAGGATCTCATGGTGTATGTTTCATTACAATTAATTCCACAAAATAATCTACATGCAAATCTATGATCCTAGCATATGTGCGGATACCCTAGAGGCATACTACGATGTACGAAAGATATGCATACATCTAGTTAGGTGTTTAGCATCATCATATATTGTGGATCTTAGATCTGAAGAGAACGGAACGACGGTTGATAATGAGCCACACATAAATCGAGAGGGATGCTATCGGATAACACCTTGTCCTTTGTGGCTATGTTTTTTTTCTTAGCCCCTTACGCACAAATTTGTTAGCCCAAACTCATCTAATTCGGGTATAAGGGTTAGGTAAACCGACCCTAAGTATATAACCCCGTTCCCAATTGAAAGCTAGAGGAAAATAGAAGGCAGCCATTGCTTGGAGCTTGGAGAACCCTTGTTTTCATCTCTTTCCCCTTCCTTTGTGCTTCTTGATTGTTTGTAAATTTAATTGCATAATCATGCTTTGTTTTTATATAGTTTTCCCTAGGACTGATTTTCGGATGGATCGGATCAGAAAAGAGGTGTTTGGAAAATTTCCAAAAATTTTCGGAATCCCAAATGGCATTCCGATTCCGATTCCGAAATTTCAGAATTTCAAAATCCAATTCCGATTCGAAATTTTTGAGAATTTTTGGATTTTTTTGGAATTTTTCGTTATGCTACATTTTTGGAATTTTTTGGAAATTTTCGGAATTCTCCTATTTTATCAGATTTTTCGATTTTTTTTCTTCAGAATTTTTAATTTTAGCCGAATTTTGGAATTTTCGGAATTACACAGCACATGCTGCTTCAGATGAGTCTTGGTTGGGTCGGGTCGAGCAAAGGGTAGAGACGGTAGAATAGGATTTGGTTGGGATTTAAGGTTTTAAAGTTTTATATGTGGTGCATCGTAGGCTATAGGCCGTAGGTGTTGGGTTAGTCCCATTTTAAGTAAAGAAAATATATATGGTGCCCTGCCCTTGGGTGAGGCCCAAAGCAACGGCTTTGTTGGCTTTGCCCAATGACCGACAATGCACACATCTGTTGTTTCAGATGGGTCTGGGTCAAGTCAAATCGGTATAAAACATCAAAAAATTTCAGATCGGATGTTTTCGAAATTTTCAGATCAAAAATCGAAATTTTCAGAAAACTCAGCTCTCTTCCAAATTCTATCCGATTTTTTTCAGAATTTTCGGAAATTGGAATTTTGGAATTCGGATATAATTATATGATACCAAAATTAAAATTTTTCGGATTGGTTTTGGACGGATTCAGAATTTCCGTCCCAACTTGCACCCCTAGTTTTCCCCTTGTGGGTCCTTGTTTTCCCTCTGAGATTGCTTTCGCTTTTCTTGTTTGGTTCTCACTTCCCCACCCTAGCAAATCCCATTGTTCTTTTAGGTTCTTCCTAAATTTCGGGAGAGGTACTTGTTGCATAGCTCAAGACTATCGAGCTTCAACATCAATCCCCCTGGGGTGGTAGCCTCATGAGATTACAACGAAATCCCTTGTGCAACATGCATTGTGACCGTTGGGTCTCCCCCTACCAGATTCTCGCACCCCGAACACCTCTTGAGTGTCGATGTAGATCCTCCTCGTTCAAGGACTCCGAACGCCTTCTAATGCTCCGACGTCTTGAGATCCACACTCGGCCTGAAGATCCCTCCTCTTGACTAAAGAGGGAGCGCCATCTCAACCATTGAATCAACCAATGGCAAGATCCCTAAAAAATAGAAAGATTTGGGGGTGGAGGTAAAGGACTTCGAGTCAAAGAAGCTCTCTCGACGATGGATGGCTCTTCTCATCTTCAATGGAAATAATCAAACGGATGATTCAATGTGACAATGTATTTCCATTGAAAGGAGATTCAAATAATCAAATAAATCGAAGAGCCACGAAGCTTCTTGCAAGGGGGAATGGGAGATGAGAGCTCCAAACCCTAGAAAAAACCCATGGCACACTAAAAACCCACCCTAACCCTAAGGCCGTGCTTGGTTGGCGGATTTTCGTCAGTTGGGAATAGAAATTGGGCCGAAACCCTCACGTGATAGAAAAATCGGAGTGTTTGGTTGACAGGTTATCTCACTTGGGAATGAGAAATGGAGACCGATTTATATCGAAACGATAGGATTTCATCGGGATTTTGAAACCCTCCCCCCACCCAGAGTTTACTTTTCCTCCGAAAAGGGAAATGAAAACCTTTTCCCCTCTTTAAGTCGGTCCCGACCGAACACGGCCCAAGAGGCCTCACGGATTGGACCCAATTGGATAAGAAAAACCCAAGGCATCCATCCTTACATACACACTACAGATCAAATCTCAATGTTTCACAGCTGCATCAAACTCAGATTGCTGTAAAGGTAAGCCCCAAGGTACTCAGGCATGGCATCCATCCTTCCACAAAGAACATGCAGGCCCCATTCCCATGAAAAAAAAAAAAGGGTTAATTGGTGATTACTCCTGACATAACGAATCACTTAGGTGCAAGACATTGAAAATTTTCATTTAACATTAGATCCTTGTTATTCCCCTTAAACCCAAAATTACCCTTCTTCTCCGAGTAGCTCCAGCGTGATCGGCGACAGCGAGCAGCTCCAGCAAGACAGCAGCGGCACAATCGACTATGGCGAGCAGATCCAATGGCGGCGAGCAGCTCTGGCTGCACCGATCGTGCCGTTGCTGTCTCACTAGAGCTGCTCGCCATCGCCGATCGCACCGGAACTACTCGTCGTCGCCGATCGCGCAAGATCTGCTTGCAGCCGCCGTCATGTGTTCAATGGTTTGGTTTAGATCCCAGGTCTAAGGTTCAACCTATGGACCATAGATCTTAGGTTTAGGTTCGGTTCAGCGGTGACGAGCGGTGGTTCCGCGGTTCGGAGATTCGGTGGTATACAAAAGAAAATTCTAAATGCTATGGAGGGCAGTTTGGTCCACAGCATTTCAAATTCCTTTCAGCTTAACCGGTTTGTTTGTCAAGGACCACTCACACATTTGCCCAAAAAAAAAAAAACCCTCCAAAGTAAACTTCAGGATGACTGTAAACCAATGAAAGAAATGGAGTAAGACTCTAAAACCATGAGAGAAGAAGATTGATATACATTAAGTGAAGGCACAAGAAGAAGATGACCCCTCCCCTGTCAACACCCAATCCCCTCCCCACCTCTCTTTGGTAAAGCAGCATTTATGTGAAAGGCATGCACCAACAGCCTGCCAGGCACAGAAAAGCAATCACCACCAACCCAGCAGACCCTACTCTTGCCACCCACCTCATGATGCCATAAAAAAAAAAAAGCACCAAGGACCAAATCCCCCCCTCCCCTCACCGGAATGGCGGCGACACCACCTCCGGTTAAGGTCGGCGCACGGGGAACCATTGCGTCCCTGGTCCTGCAGGAGATTGAGCACTTCCGGAAGCTCGATCTTCACCGTGACAAAGCCGCCCCGAAGCCAAAGGCACCGATCGCCGACATCGCCTCCACCAGCAGAGGCTGCAGGCACAAGTCGGGCTCGGGCGGCGCAACCCAGAAGAGGAGAAAGAAGAAGGAGGAGGTGTCGGGCAGCGGCGGAAGGTTCCTACCGAGCATCTGCTCTGTGGTGGAGATCAGCGACGGCAGGCGGGCTGAGAGAGTGACGAGGGTCGGGTACAAGAACCTGAGGAACGACGGCACGCTGTCACCTCAGGGCTAGGCAAAGGATTCGGAGAGCTTTGAGAAGCCGAGCTTCTTGAGGCGGCTGCTCACAGGGTTGCTGCATTTTATATCTACGACTTGCGCAGTGTAAGTCCGTCCCTTCTTGTCCACTTTGTCTCTGCTTTGATTTCTATCGATGGCGGTATCCTGTGAGCCTAGCATCGGCGCCCTGGATACATTCTTTCGGGGCTTGTATCTGTGGTCGCTGCTGCTGTCTCTGTTGCTCCCAGATCCATTCCACTGCTGTGCCTCCCTTTGCTGTGTTCTTTTAGGAATGCCACCACCACAGAGTACTGAAACCGGGGGGTTTTGAGGTTGATGTTGAGGTTTCTTTCCAGATGAGGAAGAAGCATGAGATTTAATGGACTCCAACTCCTGGGACATCAACGTGCCGATTTTGCCTGTGGTTCCCACCTTGATCATACCCCCATTGCAACTGCTAGCTTCTTCTGGTGGTGTCTGAGCCATCGTGTTTTTGATCTTTAGATGTTTCCGGTGACCCGACTTGATGGAATGCTTCAGAAAAACTACAGTTCGAACCCAATGGAAGTTCAAACGCATCCTACAAAAAGTCCTGGTAGAATTCAAACAATGTAAGAGTCCATTTTGTAGCCGAAAGAGGGGGAAAAATCCATCCGAATTCAGATTTGACTTTCTAATTCAAACCCCGAGTATATCTTAGCAAGAACTAACAAGAAATGAGGGAAACAAAACTCACCAAGAGGACCAGCAAAGATCAAATTCCACTAGAAACCTACATGAAACTTAAATTTAGTAATGAATGCAAACAAAAGCAGGCAATGTAAAGTGATCAACCAAATTCACAATTACATGTTTATTTCTTAATGGGTGGAAATTTGCCAAACTTGATTCAGCTTTACAGGCATGGTCTCAAATATGATATCGAGTACTGGCCAAATATTGAAATAGAATAGGAGATGTCTCAATATCGATAGACGGTCATAGATTCGAGACAAACCCAGTGGGAGCGAGCTGAGAGAGTCTAGATGCCGGCGCAGATATCAGTCGGAGGTTACAGTGGTGCATCAGGAACTCAGGGGCTAATGATTATGAGTTTAGCTGAACGAGCAAAGAAGAGATTACTTGGATGTGCGAAAATGATTAATTTTGACTTCTTCGTGATGAAAATAATATAAATATATGATGATTATCATTTTTTTTGTAGTTTATTGGCATTCAACCTTGTTTATCATGGTCCATGCAAGCTTACTATGTGTTTGGTGTATGTGTTTCTTTAAAAAATTCATGTAAATATGTATGCACAATTATGAAAGATTAAATTAAAAAAAAAACAATAAAAAACACCCCTTTTTACCATTTATAATTTTTTACAGCATATCGATCGAAATTTCAAAATTTCGGTTTCAACTTGGACCAAAACCATACATGAAACCGAAATAAAAACCTTGTTACAGCGTTATAGGAGAGATCATACTTTCTCAAAGTTAATGTAGTGACCCAATAATTGCTAAGGGTCGTCATTTGAATAAAAATTAAATGCATATGACATCAGCAAGAAGGATAAGAAGAAAGCAGCTGACCATCAAAAGTCCAACCCCTTATCTTCAAGTTCCATTGTAAGTTCTTCCTCTTTACAACTTCAATCCAATTGTATTTATGTAATTATCTAGGTCTCTGGTATCGATTTGACTAGGAGTCTGATTTTTAGAATTGGACCCGGAGTCCTAATTTAGTGGGGTTCATATTTTGCTGAAAATTTTGAATCTATCTTCTAGTGTTTTTTGAAGTTTAAGAGACCTACCCTAGTACCTCAGTTTTCAGAGTATTCCTAATGTAATAGTATATTACATTTAGAGGGTGGTTTTACTTAGATTATTATTGTAACTTAAGTGAAACCCCTAGTTTGTAGCAAAAATTGGCATGATATGATGCATTTTATAGAGGGACCATGACCAACAAATTCAATCTATAAAATCATGAATTATCCTCTTATTTACTGCATTACTGTGATTGCCTTGGCTAGATGGATCATTCCTTTGATGCAATGTCTTGGAAACATTAAAGGTATCAAAGCTCGCTGATTGACATTCTGAATATATGAATGTTAGATCAAGTATTAAATTCAGATCTATGTCAAAGCCTTTCATTTATCTTTACAGACCCAGACTTTCTACTAAAGTTTGCTAATCTAGTAAGGACCGACGTAATATATTCCTTCATGAATCCTCCTCAAGTCTTTTCCAAGCTTCATCCAGTTGACTTGTGCCCATCTTTGACTGCTTCTGTTTTATAATATAAGATCTGATCTTACTCCAATTCTGGATGGTTCCAAATCTGACCCAAATTCTCAAACTCATCAAAGTCCTTCCCCTCCTGCACCTATTTGGTATCAGAGATCTCTCTCTTAGTTTCCTCATGTATCAAGAGTCCTATCTAGATTTATGTTAATTTGGAACATATTTAAAGGATCATAGCTAGATAATATATTAGATAATCTATGTATTAGTTCAATCAGGATCAAATTTAGTACTATCTTGGGGTTATAGTCAATTTACTATGAGAAAAAAACTAGGTTGAACCTATATTTCTTCCCTCCACTATCCTTCCTATCTTTTTCTATCATGGTTTTCTTTCATCTAATCTGTCACAGCAAAACCAGCCACAGATCTGTTCATTACACCTAGTAAAATCATCATTTCCCTGTAGATTGACTCATCCCCCCCATAAACACCAACCAACAGACATTACCATTAACCACCTAACTTCTAGATCCACCCAATTTTCCTCTTTACCTTACTCTGTTTGATCATTTATTTATTTATCCATTTTTTGAGAAATCGCAACTCAACTTTCCTAAACTAAAAAATCCTTATGGCTTTCCAATCAATCTCCATCCCATGAACCTTAATAGAAACTCCTAACTCATAAGTAAGAACCCAATAAATCATAATCCTAACCCTTCTCAGTTTAATTAAGTGTATACTGAATTTTGTACTGTCACATCTGTGTACAATAAGCATATGGTTCCCTCAAATCCAACCCATCATACAGTTCCTAGACATCTTGAATGAAAAAAGGAACTTCACTAGGACCTCAACATTGAATGTAATGTCCCATTGGCCCAAATTGTGAAATCCTAGTTCTTATAAAATATTAATTTGGTATGAGAATGAAGGATCCAACATGTTCCATGATGACTAGACCATTGACTTTGGAATAACCACAATGAATTTAGCCTTTCAGACATTTTAAGCTAAGGAACTTTAGGAAGAATCTAGATCTGCTTAAAGAATTAAACGGATCCGTAAGTGACAACACTAAGGAGGACCCAAGCAATCAACTACGTGAGTCAAGATCCATCAATGACAAGCCAACTATTAAAAATTCAATTAATGAAAATCTTAATGAGGTCTTCCGAATGGACAAGTCCACAACTGTACAACCATTGATTTACAAGGAAAGACTCCCGAGGGGTTGTAAATGACAATCAAGGAGTTTGAAAATCACATGGTGAATGATGACTAGATTGTTGAAAATTAAACATCATTAGTTCCACCCCTTGAAGGAGCTACATTATTGCTAATTATGATGATTAGTCATAGGACAATCCAACCTTCATGAGACTGTGCTAATAGTTTATTTCAACTGATAAGTGATAGAGTGCTTTCAGATATAAGATCAACATCAACTGAAGTTAAGAACTAGAGGGCCGATCACATATAGTTTCTATGTTGGCCTCCAGTAACAGATCTTGAATATCTGATTATGAAGCACAAAGGTGGATTTCATTAGAACGGTATCCAGGTGAAAATTGTGCAACACAAAGCTAGATTATGAAGCACAAAGCTAGATTTTTATGCTTTTAATTTTATTTATGTTTAAATTACAGAGACGTCCGGGGAGGTTAACCTGACCTACGTAGGCTCTCCTACAGTTATGGTATTTACATTGACCTCCTATCTGCTTAAGTTGTTGCCATTGTTTAAAATATCGATAATAAATAGCGATTTATCATATATAATTTTCCTTATCCCTAGGCGGCGAGATACGATATTCAGCCGGATTCCACTTTTTACGCGATAGCAAAGACTAAGGAGTATCCCCGATATATCGCTAATATTCATATTTTCCCATCAATATCACCATTTAACACCAATATATCCGATGTATCCCTGTTTTATCGCCGAAACTATCCTTCAGATTATATGAAGCTACTGGTAGTGCTAGAAAAATCACCTAGTTTCGCCTGAAGTTGCCCAGTTATACCTATAGGGGAGGTTTTCCTCATTTTCTTTCATTTTTTGTTATATCTGAGTTTCTAAACCTAATCTAAGGCCTCCATAATTTGTTCTTGGTGGATTTGGAAATTTTCTTTGGGGATTTTTCAAATCTTCAAGTTCGAGGGTTTTTTTCAAATATCTTTTTTTGAGGAATTCTCTAAGGATCTTCAACAAAATTAGTTGTTAAGCATGTTATGCATCATGTTTGATGCGATTTAACATGTTTATCTTGTAATTAACATGAAATTAATTGGGATTCCATGTAATTATGGGTTTTCATCAAGATGGTTATCATATTTCAGAGTGTTTGTTGTCTTATTGTGATTGTTTAATTCACAGGCTATGTTGGAAAGTGTCTGACAGTTCACAGACTTATTTATAGAGCCTCATTTGAGTGTCATCCTAAATAATTATTGTTTTTTATCATAATGTTGTATCTATATATCATAAAGGGATAGTTAAAAAAATCCCCCAAAACCTTCTTCATTTTGCTTATTTTCTCACCTCTTTCTAATCTTTTTCCCAACTTGTAGCAATAATGCGATAAATCCCCATTTTTCCCCCAGGACATTTGGCGATAACATCAATAACAACAGTTAAAAAGTTGGTTGTTGATAATACATTCCACCCTCCATTAGTCATAGTTACCCAGTCGGAAGCTAGAAAAAAATCGGTTGGTGGAGATGCTGTAAAAACCAGAAGAAAGTCAGGAAAGAAATGGTAGAACTCTAAAATATATTTATATACAGATGCTGCAATAAGTTTTTTGAGCAATACCTGACATGATTAAAATTCCATTAACGTGTATTAAAACACAAATCGGGATTGAAACATGAAAATTGTGATTTTTTTTCTTCATAAAAACGTGATTTAAAAAAAAAATAGGGAAAGAGTTGCGTAGCGAATGTTTATTTTATATGTTATCTTAATCATGACTTTTTCAACAAATCAAAGTTTTTGGTAACAGAGCCGTTAAATATCTCACACCAGAAATAAGAGTCGTGTTACTCGCGTAGCGAACATTTATTGAATAACTCCTAGAAATGCTTATTCGTTACCAATCAATCCCAATCTCATCAACGTTTATTGAATAAGTCCTAGAAAATGCTTACTCGTTTCTGAGAACAGAATAATGATCAAATATATATCATTTTTCCTCTTATTTATTTTTATTCTAAATATGCCAAAAATTATATTTTCCAGACAAGAAGCTCATATTCCCCTTAAATGATAACTATCTCACAAAATAAAATAATAAATCTGACCTAGAAATCAGATCCTAAACTCCCAAGACCATGAATCATGAAATCATAGCCCAACGGATCCACATTTATATGGCCTGTAATGCCAAGGAGTAAAGATCGAAACCTAGAAGAGGAAAAACACCATGAAATGGATCCAAACCCTAAAATTTCTTCAAACCTAGATGCCGCAAGATTCAGCACAGATCTTACCGAATGGAAATATCCGATCGAAAAAAGTGGTGTGTGATCCGTGTCACACTTGTTCGGTCATCAGACTTGAGCAACTGAATCCGGAAAATTCTCAGAAGAAAAACAGTAGAAATCAAGAGAGAGAGAGAGAGAGAGAGAGAGAGAGAGAGAGATGGAACCTATTAGCGTTCAATTTCCTCCATCTTCTGGCAGAGCTGTAAAACAGCGCAACAGATTCAAAAGAAAGAGTGAGAACAAAACGTCTGTTTCCAAACTCCAAAGTGGATTCTTAGACGGCAACAGGAGCAACAAACATGATAAAAGGTCAACCAAAGGGCTATTTCATCTGAAGTTTGGGATAGGGTGAGCTATATACTGTCGACCAGATACCAGAGGCAGCCTAATTTTAATTTGAAACACCCAACACATCCCAGTATAATCCTTGCTTTTTTTGCTAAGGGCAACCCATACCCGTTGCTACCATCCCTGGCCATGTGCAGGCCTCCGCTGCTGGCAATTCACCGCTTTGGGGGAGGATTTCGACCGTCGTACGTAACCCCTCTCCAACAGTCAATTGAAGGTGTTACCCTTCGAGATGTAGCGCGCTGTGCTATCACGTGTTGAAGCGTTGTCATTTAGACACTGTAGATTAGAGAGAGAGATAGAGAAAGTTGACACATAATGTGGTTACGAAATTTGACTGAAGCATACGTCTCCGTGCGGTAAAACGCAACCTTTGAATCTTCTAACTCTGAGAAAGTACAACTACTCTCGACAGGCCTTGGAGTGCTTATACAAGTAGAGAGAGGGTGGAATGGCTTGAAAGTCTAAATACCAGAAGGCTCGATGAGCTCTTGAAAACAGAAAGTGGAATGTCGGATAATAAAATTTGGATCTAGAATATTTGTCAGGTTAGTTATTTATAGAGGTTTGGGAATATTCGGAAAATAATCTAGTGAATATTCTAAGGATATTTATGGAAACGTCCGGGGTTTGGTAAAGATCCGAGGGAATTTACCAGACCCCAAATAGTGTTTGTGGGTCTCAGGTAGAGCTACGGGTCCCACTGTCGTCTTCGTGGGTCCCAAACAGGGCTGCAGGTCCCACTATCATTTTCGTGGGCCCCAGGCAGGACTGCAGGTCCCACTATCAGGTGTTAGCCAGATTTTGCACCCACAACTGCCGTCGTCTCCTCCCCTCTCTTTCTTCCTCCTTACTCCTCCTTTTTCCTCCTATTTCCCTCCTTTTTCTCCCCTTCTACTTCCTCTTCTTTCCCTACTCCTTCTCCTGAAAATTGCGACACCCAGCCATGTAACCAGGGTATTCCTACTTTGATTGGATATACTATGACATAAAACATTATCGAATTGATATTTGGAAGTTTTCATTATATCTTTTCGTGTTGGCATACTTCCCTAACCCGGCTTGGTGCAAGAGTGGGAAAAAACCCACCTTGGTCTCTGACAGTCCGAGTGCAGGATGGGTTCCTATAGGACCAACCCGCCTAGGTCTAAGAGTGAAGAAAAAACTTATATTGGTCTCTGACAGTCTGAGTGCAGGATAGAGCTCCTACGGATCCAACCCGCCTTGGCCCAAGAGTGAAAAAAAACACACATACACCTCAAAAAAAAATTGCACATTAGTCTCGGACAGTCCTAGTGCGGGATAGAGCTCCTATGGGACCAACCCGTGCTTGGCCCAAAAGTGGGAAAAAACTTACCTTGGTCTCTGACAGTCTGAGTACAGGGTAGAGCTCCTACAAGACCAACCCACCTTGGGCTAAGAGTGCACATTGGTGTCTGATAGTCTGAGTGCTGGATAGACCTCTTATGGGGTCCAACCCCGCCTTGGTCAAAGTGTGGGGAAAACCTACCTTGGTTTCTGACAATTCAAGTACGGAAAAAACCCGACTTAGCCGTAGTGTTGGATTTGACAGTCTAAGTACAAAAAAATCCACCTCGGCTCTAACGTTGACAGTGCATGTGTAGGAAAAACCCGGCTTCGCCTAAGTGTGGGAAAAACCCACCTCGACTTTGATACTTTGAGTACGAGAAAAACCTATCTCAGCCCACATGTGGGAAAAACTCACCTCGGCTCTGACAATCCAACCGTGGGAAAAACCCGGCTTGGCCCGAGTGTCGGAAAAACCCACCCCATCTCCGACAATCAAAGTGTGGGAAAAACCTAACTTGGCCCAAGAACTCACATTGGTATCTCTGACAATTCGAGTGCGAAAAGAACCCGACTTGACATCTCTAGCAGACTGAGTGGTCAAAGGTAATAGGCGACCCTCGAGGACAAACCGAGTGATCAAAGCAAAGATGTGATCCTCATCAGAAAGAACCCGAGTGGTCAAAGCCAATAGGGAACCTCAAGGACCAACCAAGTGGTCAAACCCAAGAGTCAACCATTGTTAAAAAGAACTCGAGTGGTCAAAGCCTTGAGGCAACTCTTGTTAGAAACAACCCAAGAAGTTAAAGACAAAAAGCAACCCTCAAAGACATCCCGAGTGGTCAAAGCCAATAGGTGTGACCCTCTAGGACAAATCGAGTGTTCAAAACCAAGAGGCGACTCTCATCAAGAACAACCAGAGTGTTCAAAGCCGATAGGCGACCCTCAAGGAGATCAAAGCAGTCATGCCCCTTTGGCAACGACGAAAGTGAAAGTGAAGAGAAGCCTATAAGGAAGATGAGAGTCATGCCCATGGTATTCCCCTCATGGACCGCGGAGAGGTCAACACGTAAATGATTGTGTGTGATGCTCCGGTAGTTGGTAGATTGTGGAGGGAGCACTGAAAAGCTTCCACCACTGTTAGTTCAAGTGCCTTATGGATTTGAATAGAGTGCGTATCCCATCATACTCTGATATCGGTGACGAACAAAAAATCGCCTTTCACCCTCCTTGAAGGGGACGGATACACGAAAAACGAAAAACTGAAGGATAACTAATCTAGGTTTAATGATGCGGAATACAGGTAAGAATGCAACATGAATCTATATGCAATCAAACAATGAAAGTTGATTTCCTAGATCTAGTCCTAGGGTTATGAACCTAATATTGATGATAACACACGGTGATAGAGATAAATACAAAGGTAAAAAAATAAACAATTATAATTAATGCTAATGACCACCAACAGAGCAAGAGGTATAGGTAACACAAGTTGAATAAGGTCTTCGTCTGAGAGTCTTTGGGTAACCGATAGGCCTCAGTTTAGAACACAGCCCACACTTAGTCCACGTCGTACTACATGTAGGTCGTGGAGGAATTTCAACAATTATGCTTTAGACTGATAAATACAATTTTCCTTTCAATAATTTATTACAGGATTAGGTTACGGATGTAGCAAATGGTGGGAAAGGGATATGGTGCTAGAAATTTTCTAGGGGTGGCAATGGGTCGGGTGTGTCGTGTCGTGTTCGTGTCGTGTCTAGTCGGGTTCGTGTCCAAAAACCTCAGACCCGGACCCGACCCGTTTAACTAATCGTGTCTAGATCCTAAACCCGTACCCGACCCGCTAATAAACGGGTAGACCCGATAAGACCCGGTAAGACCCGTTTATCATCCGGGACTATTCAGTTGACCCAATCCGACCCAATCCGACTCGACCCGACCTGACCCGAAAGACCCGCTGGTATTATATAGTATAGTATCGGATTGCAAGTAGACCCAACCCGACCCGACCCGACACGACCCGTTGAATACTAAACGGGTCTTCCCGGGTCTACCATGTCCAGACCCTAAACCCGGATCCGACCCGTTTATTAAACGGGTCTATCGTGTCGACCCGTTTACGACCCGAACCCGTTTAGCCCTGACCCAGACCCGCTAACTTCGTGTCGGGTCCGAAATTGCCAGCCCTACTAGAAATAGATCAAAGGAAAGGCTAGGAGGTGGCTTTTTGGAAGTTGGCTTTTTGGAAGTTCTGAAAATCTAGACAACAATGGGTATTTTGATAATTTGATTGAGATCAGTTTTTTCGATCGAAGTCAAATGTAGTGGGTTGGTGGATAAGGTCAGGATGGTTGGTGGTTCGAATTTGGGGTCAGTCGGATTGCCAGATCTTGAGATATCAAACCCGGATCAGATCTGGATTGTATTTCCATAGTTGAATCCGAGTCCAAATTGAAGCCTATTCAATGAAACAAATTTGGATCATAATTATCTCAATGAGCTGAGTAACAGTTATTCAAGTTATGTCTAATTAAATAGGTTTACATATCTATACTATATACTAAAATGGAAGCCTCTCTCCTGTGTTGTGACACGTGGACGTCTTTTAATGAGTTAGAATTATTTTTCAGTGTATGAACACAGCTCTTTTTTAAATCCATTTAAAAACCTATCATAAAGATGATAAATTTTCATTCAATGACATTTAATGATCATTTGATGTTAATATCTCTCTCTCTCTAATAAGTAAATCACACTCACTTTAGATTTCACACTTCTTCAAACAGTTGCGATGTCGTCTTTGCCAAATGGTGTGCATCAAGCACATTCGGGCATTGCCCGGGTTTCTTACTAGTATATATTTAAAACAAGGGTATTACAAAATCCCTCATAAAATCTTCATATAGAAGAGAGAGAGAGAGAGAGAGAGAGATCTTTGCCCACCTCAATTCATGGTTACAATAGTAGATTGATCTTCCCCACCCATCGTCTTACCCTTCAAGATTGAAGAATTTCAAATGTAATCTCTGTATCTTCTTCTATGTGCGCTTTTCCTCACCGCCCGTCTTCGCAGACTCCTCCTCCTGTTAGTTATTTCTTTTTTTTCATAGCAAGGGGGAGGTTACAATCGGACCTCCGGGAGGCGCCACATGCTGGCGCAATAAAAGAAACCGCCACTCCGACGGGGATGGGAACACCGCACACCTGCGGGGGACTCCAAAAAAAGAGGGGAGAGGAGATGCCACAATTGGCGACGAACAAACACCGCTCACTGGCGGGACATCCACAAACACCACCGCACACCGACAGGTATACACAGATAAAACCCCAACAAAGGGATCAAAACAAACCATTCAAAATTATCAAAATCTGGACTACCGCCAGCTCCCGCAGCTCGGCCACCTCGAAGAGGAATCGCAGCAGGTACCCCGAGCCTTCGTCGAACACATCGCCACCGCTACTTACCACCGGGAGCCGCTCGACAGAGGCAATCCGGACAACCACCGACGGAATCCTGACACCAAGGCCATATCTGCACTCCGCCCCAAGAGCCTGCACCCCCATCGCCAAGCGAGGCCGTCGATCCAAGCTGTGGTAACCCTCGCGATCCTATCTAATCGAACACAAAACCGCCGGCCGAAGAGATGCCCCTATATACAAAGGGAGAATGAAGGGGCCAGATCCCAATCCTACCACAGCCCTCGTCAGGTTCCCGGCCTCCCCGGAGCTACCGGCGGCATCTGAGGAGGCCAAGAGATGGGGGGGGTGGAGAAGCCCTAACCCTAAGGAGAAAAGGGGGAAACAGAGACGGCGCACAGAGCCCCAAAACACTACCCTCCCCTATTAGTTATCTTTGGCGTGATTAACCTGCGGTTCCAGCTAGATTGACCATTAGCGGGGATCCTCGAAAATTTCCCCATAATACTAAATGCTTGCCATGACGAAGCCACAATTGTGAGCAATTGAGAATCAGATACAGATTAAGTATTGTATTTCAAGATATCTAATATCAGTTTAGTAGCAGAGACAAAGGTATCAAAACAGATAAAAACAAGAAAGAAACTCAGTGCAACATCTGGGGCTTCCTTATTTCTTTACCTACCATATAAGTTCAAAGCCAACACTCTGAGCTAAAAGGAACATACTTTCAGAAGAGAAGGAATAGGGTAAAGAAAAGGATCACTCAGCTGAGAACTCAAACAGCATGGTGTGCTTGTACTTCTCACCAGGCTGAACCACAACAGACGGAAAGCTCGGCTCATTAATGGCATTCGGATATCCCTGAGTCTCCAAGCACAGGCCGGCATGCTTCCCATACACACTGCCCCCTTTTCCTACGACGCCATCGACGTAGTTGGCGGTGTAGAACTGGACGCCAGGCGCATCGGTCCATATGTTCAGCACCCTCGAGCTCGAAGGACCCTTCACTCGAGCAGCACGCATCAAGCCCGACCTCTCCTCCCCGCAGTCCAACGCATAGTTGTGGTCATACCCGCCAGGAACTTCACGGATTCTGCTACCTATCTTGCTCTCTGTCATAAAATCAAACGGGGTACCGCGGACCGGCATTATCTCTCCGGTGGGGATGGAGTTCTCGTCAACGGGGGTCACGTGGGATGCCCATATCTGGATCGAGTGATCGAGCACGTCGCCAGAGTTGTGGCCACCTAAGTTCCAGTATGTGTGCTGAGCTAAGTTGATTGGAGTGGCCTTGTTTTTGGGCTCGGCAAACATGTCGAGCCTCAGTGAGGTGCTTGATGGAAGAGAGTACTTTGCGGTGACTGTGACGTCTCCGGGATAACCTGATTTGCGGAAAAACTCAAACAATTACATAGTTCAAAAAAAGAATTACATATCTTTTCCATCTCGGGGAAAAGTACTGAATTCACCTTCCTCCCCATCTTTACTGTGATATTTGAAGGTAATAGATGGGTTGCTAGTACAACTGTTGTGTTCTGCAACCTCCCACAGCACTTTGTCAAAGCCTTTATTCCCACCTGAAAATGATAAACATAATTACTCAGGCATTATAGAATTTTTCTCATCAATAACGCGTTATGCAGGCATTTATGGTGGTGAGCTTTTTTTTACTTGAAAAATTAAAAATTTCAATTTGCTCCGTTGTAGAGGAAATTGTTAAGATTTGAGCTTGTACGATTCATCTAGCAACAGCGAGGCCTTACCACAGTGGACGACTATGACTGAATTTTTTTGGGGCCTAGAACCCTACCAGTTTATATTCTTCCTCGTTTTCTTCTATTTCAACTCTGGAGCCTCTCTTCTGGTTCGAACTCGTGCCACCTCCCTAGTGGCTAAGGTCTGACCAGTTGTACCACACCATGGCGCTCTTCTCCTCTTCTACCAGCTTATTAGGGTGATGGAGCATCAGTTGAATTAGTATACACTAGTAGGACCCATGGAATCAAACATCGACAAATTTCTTATGAAATCACCGAAATGTCTTTTTTTAAAGGGTCCGACAAAGATATTGGCTGAAGTTTTAATAGTACAAATTTCCTTCCGAAATAACGAAATGTCGGCCAAAATGACCGGCATTTGACGAAATCCGACATTCTATCTTTTTTTCCAGATAATTTCACTGAAAATTTTTATCTTTTTTAGTAAAACAAAACTTATATTTATTAGTGAGAAATTACATTTTTCCTCAATTTTGATTTCATTTCATAATAGATAATATTTTACTGACATTTGAACTGGAATTGATCGAAATTTGATCAAAATCTGATGAATTTCTACGGAAATCTTTCCTTAAAAAATACAAATTTTCACTGACATTTAATCGAAATCCGACAAATTTCCTTTTTTTGACTAACCGAAACCAATATGAAAATCGACATTTAAAACCTTGGTGGGACCCTTTTGTTTATAGTTGGAGTGAAGAAAGCACTTAGTTATATTCATGGCATCCAGCTATTAAAACACCCTTTTGGAGCAGGCAATATCAAATATTGATACCTTAATATCTTATGTTCTCACTTTTTGCATTAAGGCCAAATGTATATTATTAACCCCAGATTGAGCTCCACAATTAGTAATGCTCCCTCTTGGGGCTAATTGTGATTCAAACCTTCAAAATTGTACGCTAGTTTAATTGTTTAATTTGATTTGTTTCGCATAATTAATAGCGCAAACCATTAACACCATCTTAATATGCCTACAACCAACACCTAATGGCTTCATAGCACTTCTCTAGAGAAAGTAATGTTTTGCTCCCTTGTTCCCTATCATCTTTATAGACACTTCTATTTGACCAATTTCGGATTGAATGCCAAATCCAATTTGTACCGATGTTTAAAATCTGAAAACTCAACTCGACTAGCCTTTCAATTGACATAGAGTAACCTCATTGATGAGGACATCACTACACGTTCACAGCCAGATATCAGAGTCTACCAATGCAGACGACGGAGGACCGCGCCAACACTTTCTCTTCGGCTCAACGACTAGCATTGAGCACAATGGAGGATAATTTTCGGTAATTTAGGGGCTGTTTGGTATCATGCCGCGGGCATGATTCTAGCTATGATTTCGTGCCTGCGGCAAAGAAATGCGTTTGGCTGTTGTTTGCTGTTGAACCTGTTCCACGTGCCCGAGGTTTTAAATGCCGCAGATCAAAGAATCACGGAACGATATTTTATCGCTCCGCGGGTTGTGATAGCTGAACCCCGAGCCCAAAAAACTCTATCCGTGCCCAACTAACTCTATTCGTGCCCGACGCTTCAAACCCCCCCCTCCCCACCATCTGCGATTCCCAGCGTGAGTTACCCCTCCTCCAAGTGCGATCGCTACCCCTCCCCTTCAGGTGCGCTCTCTCTCTCTCTCTCTCTCTCTCTCTCTCTCTCTCTTCTCTCTCTCTCTCTGTGTGCAGATCGCGCGACCATATGCATGTAAAACAGTTTTTTTTTTTGAGAGAGAGAACAGCTCTCTTTCTCTCGGATTTTTTTTTTTTGAGTAAAGTCTCTCTCTCTCTCTCTCTCTCTCTCTCTCTGTGTGTGTGTGTGTGTGTGTGTGTGTGTGTGTGTGTGTGTGTGTGTGTGTGTGTTGGTGGGGATGGTGGGATCGAAGGGGATGGTAGGATCGAAGGGTGGGATTGAAGGGTGGGGAGTCCAGGTCTCTCTCTCTCTCTCTCTCTCTCTCTCTCTCTCTCTCTCTCTCTCTCGGTGTTGGTGGGGATGGTGGGATTGAAGGGTGGGGATGGTGGGATTGAAGGGTGGGGATGGTGGGATTGAAGGGTGGGGAGTCCAGGTCTCTCTCTCTCTCTCTCTCTCTCTCTCTCTCTCTCTCTCTCTCTCTCTCTCTCTCTCTCTCTCTGTGTGTGTGTGTGTGTGTGCAGATCGCGCGACCATATTCATGTAAAACAGATTTTTTTTTTTTTTGAGAGAGAACAACTCTCTCTTTCTCTCGGAATTTTTTTTTAGTAAAGTCTCTCTCTCTCTCTCTCTCTCTCTCTCTCTCTCTCTCTCTCTCTCTCTCTCTCTCTCTCTCTCGGTGTTGGTGGGGATGGTGGGATTGAAGGGTGGGTAATATTTTTTATTTTTTTGATAGAGAACAGCTCTCTCTTTACTCGGAATTTTTTTTTTTTTGAGCAAAGTCTCTCTCTCTCGGTGTTGGTCGGGATGGTGGGATTGAAGGGTGGGGAGTTGGTTAGTGTTTTTTTTTTCAGAGAGAGCAGCTCTCTCTTTCTCTCACGGATTTTTTTTTTTTTTTTTTTTTTTTGAGCAAAGTCCAGGTCTCTCTCTCTCTATATATTTTTTTGAGCAAAGTCTAATTGTTCAGTTTTAGCTAGCCCATTATTTTATTAGACTTGCAAAAAAATCCAAAAAATATGGATCAAACCTTTTTTTTTTTGTAAAGATGGAGCAACCTCAAAAACACACATTCCCTTTGCTGATAAACTACTCAAACGTTCAATGCTGATAACTACTGAAACATTGAATCCGCATACGAGAACGATGATCTAATTGTACCCAATAATAATGTTGAGGCTGGTTCTTCCACTGGTCCTTCGGTTGGTCCCCAAAATGGTCCTATTGAGATAGGGACAGCAGCTGGACGATTGGAGATCTCACAGCAACGTGACCAGATAGCCGATCTTCTTTATGCACATCGTCGAAATATTTGATTATGTTGACAGATATTCCATTATAAAATTTTATTATTAAAATATTAAATATTTTAAGAAGTCGAACAATATTTTATTCTGTTATTGGACAAATAATTTAGTTGTTGAATCGTGAAATATTATTTCTATAATTCTTTTGTCGTATGCTCTATGTTACTACATACCAAACGCTATTTCTGTGTTTCTGTGCCAAAGAATCTGGATTCGGTAAGATTTTTGTGCCACATACCAAACGCAGTTTTTGCATAAAATTGTACCCTCACATTTTGCCTGAGGCACAAGCCTTAGGCAAGAAACAGAGAATTGGCATGTGCCTTATGCCAAACAGCCCCTTATGTGCTATGTTCGGAATAATTAGTAGTGGTTTTTTGGACTTTAGTTATTTCAAGTTTTCCTTCAATTTAGTCCTATATTGTTGGTAGGAAGGTATGTAGCCTGTGCCTTATTTAAAGGACCCCAAAGCCTCTTATTTGATATCAAATAACTGAATGAAATGTTTGAGTTTGAAAATCTCCCTCCATTTGAAAGGAAGAATTAGGGTGAAAAGCTCAGAGATGAGAAGTCTTAACCTGTTGGCGTGAAGCCAATGGGTTGTGGACCTAGGATTTTATCACGCCAATGTGTTGTGAAGCCAGGATTTTCTCTCTCTCGCACTCTGCTTCTTCCTTCTTTCTCTTTTTACTCTTTTTATTTCTCTATGTTTCTCCCTTGTGTTGCTACCAGCCGACCTACAGGATCCGTGGACCACACCAGCCAATCAGCTGGGTACAGCGGCCCTACTGGCAACTGGCTGACCACCATGGCCTACCAGCATGATCTTCAATTTCAGATGTAGTTTTCCTTAGTCAAGGGAGTAAATTATGTAAACCAAAACATCATCGCTTTGGCAGGATTTAGTGATCGAGGTTAAAACATCTCGGGTTTAATCAATTTCAAATTTGGCCGATTCATTGTGTTTAAGATAAAATACGCAAAACAAGTTAAAACTAGGTAAAAGATGTTTTGTAACCGAACTGTGTTTTGAACCATAAAACAAGAATGTCTCATATTGGCAAAAAAAAATTGAACCATGGTGTGCTCGTTTACAGACAAGAAAGGAATATGCTACAATAAGTGTATGAAATCTTATCAACAAAATTATCAATGTGCATTCACCAATTGATAAGATGATTATCCATTTTCATTCCATCAAGAAGCAAAAAAATAGTAATAGTATACCAATTCATCTGAGTTAACAAAAAACTTATGTCCATTCACAAGGAATGAGATTTCTAGATACATATTTTTTTATGGACTGGCCAGGCGGTTAGAGGAAAGGGCGTTTGAGCAAGGGCTCAAAGAGGACCGGAGATCAAAACAAGGGAAAGGCAGTATAACTGCTATTTTTTATTAAATTCTATAACCCCGTGAACAACATCAACGACCAGGATTCTCAAGCGCAAACAAGGAAACATAAGCCTTGAGAGAAAGTTCGCTCCACTGTGTCCATACCAAGAGTCGAGTAGGGAACCTCTCCATTCAACAAGGGAGAGAGAAAATACCACTTGGACAAGAGTATGTTGGTTGTAGATAAATATAGAGCCATATAAAGACAACGTTGCTAGAAACGTTTTGAAGTTGCAAGAAAATTATGCGACTTACCGTGGAGGCTGTTGGGGCCATTGTTGATGGGCAAGGAATACCCCACCCCACCTAGATTAAATTTTCCATCTTTGATCCGATTCGCGACTCGTCCAACAATGCAGCCAAAGTAAGGTGCAGCACCATTCTGATCATAATAAGATAATCATAAAATGGAAAGGATACACCTTAATTTATCAAATTAATAATTTTATACCTTGCTGAATATATGAAGAAAGCGCATGAGATATGAGAGGAAGAGGTCGCAGTTCCAGAAATAGGTATATCAACAAGGTGATACAGGCCTCCCGGCATGGGAAGAATAGAACAAAGACATCAATTAAGAAATAAGAGAGTTGTGATAAGATCTGCATACAGCACGCTTTGATTACTTTTGCAAAATAAGAAAAAGTAAGAATCAAGAGAGAGAGAGAGAGAGAGAGATTGTGAAAGGCTCTGCTACTTCGAGGGGACAGTCCTCATAATTTATATTGGTAGTTCAAGATAAAGTATGAACAAAATCAAGTCACAGTCTCACAGGTTTATCCCAATGCTTCTATATTGTATACTACAGTAACTGAATAAATCATAACTACGTAACAACTAAACATTAACCAGTAACCATGTACTAATTGAATATTTACCACATCTCACTAAATGAATATATAACAGCTAATAACCGACTCTACCACATCAGAACAAGTGGGAACCGACTAGAGCGTGTGTCTGGTTCCTCCACCCCTTGGTGAATCTTCTACTTAAGCTTGGCATTGAGCAACCTATCAAGGATGATTGAAAGCGTTTCTAAGAGGTATTTTCTGTTATTCCTCCTTGTCATTGCTCAATTGTCCCTTTCATCAAATAGTCCAAAATAGCTTACGGCAAAGGATGTATCTATCTCTACAATGAGATGAGCTCTATGAAAAAGCGAGGACACGGGTTCTAGACACTGGTACTTTATAATGTCCACAATATCGATCTGATTATTTGAGTTACCGCTAGATTGGTAATAAGGTTATGACCACAGGTAGACCCAGTCACCAACTTGAATCTCTTGGTCAGTTTAACTTGTGTCAACATGCCACTTCATTTGATCTCGGGTACAAGTAAGATTCCATTGAGCATCTTAAGATGTTACCCTGGCTTCAAAGCTTATCGTCTACATCTTGGAAATTAGTGGTTTCGGGTACATATGTGAGAGGTTTATTGCACATAAATCTCTTCATAAGAGTCATCGTCACAGATGAATGGATGGAAGTTTTATAGCAGAATCTGGCCCAAGGAAGCAATCGTACCCATTCTTTTGACTTGGTGCATTGAAACATCATGACATTTCTCCTACTTGCGGTTTACTACCTTTATTTGACCACGAGACTATAAGCGGTAAGCTGAACTCATTATTGGTTGTGTTCCTTACGACTCAATAACTCTTACCAAAAATAATCTTGTGAAAAAACTAGGACAGGTATTGATCTAAACATTTGGTGAAGTTAAAATACATGATCAACAAATAGGGGTGTTGATCTACTTCCACTTAGTTTACGATTTTTTGCTGCGAAGATGATGGCAAACCTTCCATATATCCATTGAGATGTTAGTCCATGCCTATGAAGATACACCTAATGGTTCTAGAAGACCAGCAGGTGCCACATTCTCAGTTTTATTCCATTGGCAATTGTCATTTGTCAAATTCACTTTCGTCCCTTTCCAATAAAATTTAGCCTTCACCCATCTAAGAGTTTTATATAAATGGAATGCCCCTGACTATGCGATCCATGCATCTCCTATCCCTGCATCTACTACAATATTTTGTGCACAATTTTTGAAAGAAAACCACATCTAGATAGGAATAATTGAAACGACCTACACCTCCACCCTACCAGCGAGTATTTAAAGACTCTTGATCAGGAGCTTCATTAGGATTGACATACCTTGTCCCACCAAATTGGTTTGCGTGAAGATATGGTAACAAGTTCACCCTTTTCGTCTCTGCGTGAGACAACATCCACTATTTTATTATCCCCAACTCTTGAATTCATTTTTATAGCCATACCCAAGTAAGTTCTGTAGCCATTTTGGTTGCGTCTACTCTGTAATTCCACATTATAGGATATTATTCGTACTTATATGACCAGTACATATAACTGTTGGTCTTCGAAACAGATAGTCTCTATTTTTTAACTGCAAGGATGACGGCCAATGATTCTTGTTCATATATAGAGTGTGAAAATATTACCTTTCAGGTCGAAACCAAAAAGAGCCAAAGGTCGTCCTTCCTAGATTAACAATTTAACTTAGCACCTACACAAACTCCTTGTACATCATATTCAAGAATAAATGGTTTAAACAATCCTGATATGGCTAAAGTTGGAGACGCAGTCATAGCTTTTAAGGCATGGAAGGTGTCTTGCGCTTTATCATCCCATGACAAGGATGCTACTTAAGTTGTGTTGTCAATGGGGCATCATTTGTTTCACAATTCTTCAAATATTTATAGAAGTAATTCATCAAACAAAGGAAACCTTGGACCGGTTTTGGTATGGTTAATTGGCCGTGGTCACTCCAACAAGTTGGAGATTCTATATGGATCCACTGTTGAGCGGAACCATGTCGAGAGGTGACGTGACCTAGATAATCAACCTTCCTCCTAAATCAACCATGTCGAGAGGTTGTGTTCACATGATGTCCTAGAATCCATTGATAGATACAATTTTAAAAAGAACCTTGACATCCATTGTTCCAATAATCCATCTATGACAGGAAAAGGAAATTTGTTTTTTGATTTTTACTTGAGGGCCATGTAGTAAAAAAACATACTCCAACTTCCATCAGCTTTACTTACTAGCAACAGTAGTGATTAACAAAAGTGGTATTACAACAAACTATACCTTTTTTTTTGGTGGTGATGGTGGTGGTGGGGTGTGTGTGTGTGTGTGGGGGGGGGGGGGGGGGGTGAAGCCAAACTACTCCATATTCAATCATCTACTTTCGTAACTTATGATAATGTGGTTAGCAGGGCAGCCTTACTTTGACTATTTTATTTCCTTATCCAAGGAAATTCAATGATTTTGGATCGTTTAGGAGGAAACAACCTTCAATTTGTCAAAGACATCAGCAAATTCATAGAGGGTATTTTGTAACCATTCTCCTAGGTCTGAATTGTTAGAAACACTTGTACATATAATTGTATAAGGTAGCATAGGCCTTGTACATATTCTTGTATATGGTGGATTACACCACTACTGTACATATATTGAGCTATTGCTCCCATGGAATACATTGATTTCCATTTCAAACCCTAACATATTATCAAAGCTAGTTAGCGTCACCGTCTCAATCTAGCCTCGACTCGACATCCTAGTCATCGCCTCAATCCAAACTTCACCATTACCTTGATCCACAGCAGCGCAATCTGGCATCGTCATCGCCACCTCATCTCGATCCAATCTTCACCAGTCTCAGATCTGAGGTCGCATTGAGCACCATCGGATCCCTTTGCTCCAACGCTTCCTCCATGTGATCCCATCCGGTGCCATCAGATCAAGAAGCAGAGAAACTCCAAATCCCGATCCACCTCATTCCGATCCATCTCTATGTCTGATCGATCCCGATTAGACGCCGCGTCAGCACATCATTCCTCATATATCGTTCACCAGCTCGCGGATCCTGATCAGAAGCCGCATCAACACCTCATTCCTCATCTCTATCGCATCAGCACCTTGGTCCTCTACGCATCACCACCTCTTCCTGCATCACCAGTCTTCGATCAGGATTGGAGGAGGCAAGAGGCGTTGTGCCACCTCACGATCCATCTTTGCAGGTCTGCTATCGACGCTGGAGGCTGTCTCTGTTCGTCATGCAGAGAGTTCTCATGGAGGGAAAGTCTTTGAAGAAGTGACACCTTTAATCCATTCGTGCTTCACCCATGAGATACTAGTTTTATGCGCTCCAGCCTCCAGGTGCTCGACTCGGTGTGTTCCCGTAGCTCGCTGAAATTGTGCATAGCAGATGTTCGGTACTGGATCCGTGAGAGCCTTGGATCTTTGCATACATCAAGATTTAATTGATGTCATTCCCTCTATAGCTCTGAGCTTGCACCACTCGTGGCCCATTTCCGTCGCTTTGGTAATCGCCCTTGTGCTACTAGCTGCATCTCGGGCTAGCACCCTACTAGTAATTGCACTTTAGCATCACAAATGTGCCGTTCTTTGCACATTTCCTTGCTTCCTCACTATGGCGTCCTCATCCGAGAGACACACTCTATAATCGTGATTGCCTCCTGACTATGAACAAGGCTTGATGCAATTCACTTTCTGGGGGTGACTGGTGAGTGCATCCGACGGCTCCACACAATACAACGATTAGTGGAGAGGAGTCAAACTCCTTTCCTTACATCTCGGGTTATCAATACAACGATTTAATCTATTTTCCGAGCTAGGGTGGGACATGGATATCTCCTTGAGATGTTTGATATTGTAGTAGGCTTCGATACTCTTGTTCCTGTCATCCAGTTCTGACACCAAATGAAACGAACCTATCGAAAGAGTAAGAAGAATATTAGAAAGAGAACAAGAAAAAAGAGTCGTTATAGGTTCTTCGAATTTTAAGGTTTGATTGTTTTTGGCAAATAAGAGAAACTAAGAGGAAGAGAGAGAGAGAGAGAGAGAGATATGAAGTTATGAAACGTTCCATTACTTCAAGAAAATGGTCTTGTTTGTTACTTCCCATTTAAAGTTCTAGTGAGGCTTCGTTTGATTCGAAGTGTCTGGTGTAGTAAGTCGCTTTGAGGTAAATATGTTGAATACTGTGTATGACTTACTGCATTTGTTTTGCACTATCCGGTGCAGTAAGTCGATTTAATGTCTCTAGGATACCTCATAACTGAGACAACTCAATACCACAAAATGAGTGGTACGGCGAATACCTCGTACCCAGAATACATCATAACCATGATACCACACAGGATACTTCGAACCAAACGGAGCCTGAGAGAATGAACAAATTGTTAGGGTTTTGGCTTGCAAAAGCTGAAATCGAGAAGGGCTTAATCCAAGAATTTTCCTAGGCGTCCCGATTGTGGATAGAACACATTCTTTGTAGGGATTTCGCCCGAGCAAATCCGGTTGCAGGCAGAGGATCGGGCGCCCAAAATTTCGCTCAGGCAAACTAAGACGAGAGATAGTGGTTCTGGCCTGCGAGATCGAGTTCCGGACGGATTTGGAAAGGCCAAGTTTATCTCCATTGTACCAAATCAATACCCAGCTATATTTGGGACTCATAAAACTATACGATTCTTTTCTATTATAAAAGGGGGACGTGTGGCAAAGGGAAACCCCAACGAAGAATGCGTTGAGGTCATCTCCAAGAGAAAACAGGAGAGAGAGAGAGAGGGGGGGGGGGCAGTAAGGAGACCCGATCTAGGGTTATTACTGGCCTTCGTGAAGTGAAGAATATGAAGGAAATGAGAGAGAAAGAGAAGAGAAGAAAGAAAGAAAGAGGAGGAAGGAAGAAAAAGAGAGATAGAGAGAGGAGAGGTCTATCTCCGGTTCTTGATTCGGTCATTCTTTGGTTTTCCTCCGGGTTTCTCGGCATGTCTACCTCGGCTTATACTTCGACATGTGCTTTCATCTCTTGTTAATACTTCGGTATATTCTTGTATCTCTTGGGCGGGTTAATCTCTACTCTATTTGTGCGGTTATTCTGAGAGGATCAAAGAGAAGGTTTGTAGGACCGACAAACGGTGACCACTACATGTGTAATCTCTTGATAGTGATAATCCAAATCCTTGATTGCCGGTAATATGTGTGTTGTTCGTACTATTGTGTGGGTGTATCAGATTCTTGTGCTTTGTTGTTGGAAAACAGCCAGTAAATAACCTACTCCCTAACCCATAGGAACCCATGTTGGAACCCAATGGGGGCATGTGTAAGCATCACCAGGAAACATGAAAAGATTGAATATTTTTCCCCCTATTTGCAGAGGAAAACAAATCGACAAGCAATTACCCAGATTCACAGACAACTCGAAATGGGTATTCGATACATTAGTAAAATTTGTGCACGGGGGGATGATCGAAGGGCTTACGATATAGGGGTCGAGGGAGTCGAAGCCGAGGACCACATCAGCCAGATTCCCTGAAACCCACAAAGAGAGGGATGAAATCGAATGAGTAGATCACAAGAGAAGGAAAGCAGAGTAGGGAACAGAGTCCCTGACGAGAAGAGTCGGGAATCATCACCGTGCGCGTCGGGGACGAGTAGGGAGGTGATGGTGGCGCCCCAGTTGGTTACTTTGACCGTGATGGTCCCGTTGCTCAGTTCGACCAGTCTCGCCATTGCTTTCCCTCGAGTCCCTCAACCTATTTGTGGGCAGATGGGGGATGGAAAGGGGTATGCTCTGTTTTCCTCCGTCTTGGAAACGAGGAGGGCGGGTGGGGGGTGGGGGGGGGGGGGACTGATGCGGGAAATGTGGTATTTCAGTTGGGCGAGACCGATGACAGGATGAAGTGAAGGTTATCCCTTGAACGGAACCCTCAAACTGCCGTGACAGCTATGTCATCAATCCGTAAAGATAAATTTTTTGGGGGGAATTAGGTATAGGTCCTTAACTATTTTGCAATATTAGGACACCATAATTTGCTATATTAGCTAAGGTCCCTCCCCCTCAGTCCCCTGTCTTCTCCCACTCTCCCGAGCTCGACCCGGCACTCGACCCCGGCGACCTCGCGCTCGACCCCGGCGATCCCGAGCAGCTCTGGCGACCCCGACGAGCTTGACCTCCGGCGACCTTAATCAATCTCGTGCAACTCCGGCGACCTCGCACAGCTCCGGCGGCGACGGAGAAGGCAGTGGCGAGCAGCAGAGGAGGCGGCAGCGACGAGGTGGTTCGGTTGAACTCCCTAGGCCTAGAGTTCATCCCATGGACTGTAGATTAGGTGGGGGGGTTCGGTTAGGTCTGGAAGCAGCGGGGGAGGGGGGGCAGGGGTTCGGTTAGGCCAGCGGCGAGGGGGAGCGGGGGATGGGGGGGTCGGTTAGGTCCGGCGGGGGCGAGGGAGGGGGGGCAGACGGGAGGGACTGGAGCTATAATTCGAAATTAACGTGTCCTGCAACTAACAGTCTTCTCTCAAGAAGGAGTTATGTCAAACTTCCCCAAATTTTTTTGGGGTAACGTGCCTAAAGTCCCTGGCAACAGATCCATCCCGCGTACAGAACCTCCGAAGTATTTATTTAGCCTAAGGTCCCTGCCCTATCATGAATTCATGATATACCTGAAACTAACCCTAGCTCTCTCCCATCTCTCTCCCGAGTGGCGACGGCGGCAGCGAGAGCTCGACCTCCCGACCCCGACGAGCTTGACCCTGGCGGCTGCATCGCACCTCGACGACCCTGGGGAGCTCGACCTTCGACGGCGGGGGGGGGGGGGGGGGGATTCGGTTAGGTCTAGGGTTCATCCCATGGCCTGTAGATTAGGTCCGGCGTGGCGGGGGAGGGGGTTCGGTTAGGTCAGGCGGGGGAGGATCAACGGGGGTCCGACGGGGAGGGGGGGTTCGATTAGGTCCGACGGCGGCGGAAGAGGGGTCACTGGTTCGGGGGGCATGGTAAAAGAAAATTTGAAATGTTGTGGAGGGCATTTCCATCCACAACATTTCAAAGTCCTTAGGCTAAAACAATCTCTTTATTAGGGACGACTTACTAAGTCCCCCATTTTTTTTGGGTTAATGTGTGAGAGGCCCCTGACAACAGATCGTTCGTTTCAGGACCTGCTAAGGTCCCTAACAAACAGAATAAACTCAAAATTACCCTCTTCTGTTTTCTTTTCCCATCTCTCTCAAAACACCGTCATCGCTACCCTGGTCCTTTGTCCAGCAGACCTCGAGCTGCAACTGCTCACCGCCATCACCGACGGAGACGAGTGGGTATGGTTAGGGTTCGGTTTAGATACCAGGTCTAGGGCTCATCCCATGGCCCATAGATCTTCGGTTTAGGGTTAGGTTTAGGTTTGGTTTGACAGCGGCGAGCAGTTTGGTGTTCGGTTCGCTAGTTCGATAGCATTGCAAAAGAAAATTTAAAATGTTATGGATGGCATTTTCATCCACAATATTTCAAAGACCTTTAGCTTAAGCAATCTTTTTGTCAGGGACGACTCACTAAGTCTCCCTTTCTTTTGGGGGAAACTTGGCCTCAGTCCTTTTAGAAGTTGTTATATTATCTTAGAGAAGTGATAGGGGAACCTCATTATATAGGCTCCATCAGGAAGCCCCATGATGTGACAATCATCCAACGGATTAACAATCTCACGTGAAAAAGATAACAAACTTCAAATGTCTTAATTGCCCTCAACAACAGGCTCTACACGCGGCAAGAATCAGCTCCCATATCCATCAGATTTTTTAAATAATATTTTTTAGGAATTGGGTTTTCAACTTTAAAAAATCCATAACTTCTTGTATACGTATCCAAATTTTGTAAAATTTATATTTTTGGAATTTATTCATGGAGCTCTACAAAATTAAACCCATATTGCAAATGAAATTCTAAGAAAAAAAATCGGATATAAGACTACATTATAATTAAGTAATGTTTATCGAATTAAGTGACATTTGTTGATTATTATAAAAAACCAAAAAATATCACTTTGGAAATCTTAGTTTCACGTTAACTGACTAAATGTCACTTACAAAAGCAAATATCACGTAAAACTGATAATTGCAAATTCAAGAGACTTTATCGGACACAAACTGCCGATAAAAATGTCTCTTAATTTACAACTATCAATTTCCATGACATTTGGTTTTGAAAAGTGATATTTAGTCGATTTAGGTAACAATTTGGTTTTGAAGGTGAAATTTTTTGTTTATTTGTAACTATCAATATGTCATTTAATTCGGTGAAATATCACTTATTATAGGTCACTTATATTCGGGGTTTTTTTTTCTGGAATTTTATAGTCACAAGGGTCTAGTTTTGTAGATCTCGATTAGTAGATTTCAAATATATAAATTTTCATAATTTCAATAAGCATATAAAAAGTTATAGATTTTTTAAAATGAAAAACATAACTCCCAAATAAGGATGGCAACGGTGCAGTTTAAAATCGAAAACCACGGAAAACCGCACCACATGATGTGGTTTTGGTTTGCCAAAATATAAAACCGTCACGGTGCGGTGCGGTTTCGGTTTCGGTGTAGTGGTGCGGTTTTAGTTTTGACCAAAACCGTATAAAATCGCACCGTTTAGGCTATTCCAAGGATAAACCATGGTGCACCGCACTGCATGGTGTGGTTTCAGTTTTACAAAATGGTACACTATCGCGGTGCGGTGTGGTTTCGGTGTGGTGGTTCGGTGTTGCGGTGCGGTTTTGATTTTACCCGAAACCGCACCATTACCATCCCTACTCCCAAAAAGAACAGTCAGTTCATTCTTTAATCGTTTAAAAAAATAAAGGTAAAATAAACAAAGGGTATGACGGTCATCAAATAAATGGGTTTGGACTGCCATGTCATGGGGCTTATTTGAGGCGTATAGAAGGTGATACCCGAATCATTTTCCATTAGCTGAAGGACATGCAATGTTTCAATATTGCACTAAGTCCCTCCCGGACATTGCGTGCTATAGCAAGTCCCTCATCCATATTTACCCCCTCATGTGCTACAAAAAGTGTATCCATTCATCTCCATAAGAGTATTCGTTCACTGGTTGACACTATGCATGTAGCGGTAGCTACAATGATTTCACTATAGCTGCTATAGTGAAATCATTATAGCAAAAGTATCAATACAATTTGGTAAGAGTATCAATTTAGCAAATTGACTCTTGCTATAGTGATTTCACTGTAGCAAGAGTATCAATTAGCCGAATGGATATTGTTTCTGGAGACGAATGGATACTCTTGTTATAATGATTTTACTGTAGCAACCGCAACATGCACAGTGTCACCCAGCAAATAAATACTCTTGTTGATGACGAATGAATACTCTTTCCAAAAACGAATGTATACTCTTGCTGCAGTGTTTTCGCTATAGTAGCTATATTGAAATCACTATAGCAACCGCTACATATATAGTGGTAATCGGTGAATGGATACTCATACCAAAGACGAATGGATACTCTCACTGGAAACGAATGAATAGTCTTGCTGGAGGGGTAGTTTTGTAATTTAAAGGGTAAAAAAAGTCAACATTTTCGGTTGGGGACTACAATAATGTCCTTCAGGAGGGACTTTAGCTAATATTCTAACAAGTTATATCCTTTAGCTTAAATAAAGACTTGTGGAGAAATTTAGGACTAATTAAGCCTCTTTTTTTTGTAATGTGCCTAAGGTCCCTGACAACAGATTGGTAAAGTGATAAGGACCAACAACAAGATGGTTTTGCACTAGGTTCTCCGGTTGGAAAATATCCATTTTACCCTTATACTGTTTGGAAAATAACCATTTTATCCAACACGCAGTTGTACAATGAAATCACATTAAGAGTATTAGCAAAAAAAAATTAAACAAGATTTGATAAAAATAAAATTGCTACAATAAAATAATTGTAACAATTGTTACTCCTTTATCACCAAATTGTTACTCTTTCTTACCACTACTACAATTATTTCTCTTTATTACCGAATTGAGTAACAATTGCTATAGTGATTTAACAATAGCAAAAAAAAATTATCGAGATTTTAAAAAAAATTGTTATAATGAAATCATTGTTGCAATTGTTACTCAATTTGGTAGAGGAACAATTGCATATTGTTATTCATTTGCTGTAGTGAAAGTAGCATTTGTGATTTTAGTATTAAGGGCAGTTTTGTCATTTAAAGGGGAGAAAATTTAACAAAGATACTTGCTCTAATAGTATCTTTTTTGGTAGTGACTTTTTTTTTTACCAGAATTTTTGGGAAAGATCTGGTGCAAAGCCATCTTATTGTTTGTCCTTCACACTAAATCGATATATCAATAAGCCCCTCCCCCCCCCCCCCTCCCTCTCTTTTTTTTTGAAGAAAAAAAGATAAAATGTTATTCAACCTCTCCCACTGGGTCACTTTGGCATGGCATCGATCACAATCGTATGTTGCACGCAACCCCAAAACTAGTGAATCCCACTCAGCCATAACCGGCAAACAGAAGGATGACTGTGATCAGGTGCTATGTCAAGGTGGCGCGGTCTAGAGGGCAAAGTGGGAGGCTGAATAGCATTGCTTCAATATTATTATGATTTTCTTTTTTTTATAAAACTTCAATTGGCTATGAGCAATGCTATTCAATCATCCATCCAGATGGGCATCCTAGCATGGCACCTGACCAGAATTGTGTTGTAGCTCGTGTGTCCTGAGCGTAGATTTTTTGTATTAATATTAATAAAGATGACTTTGGTTATTGCTTTAATTAGAATACTGTTTTGGTATGTGTAACCCACACGTAATAAGGACCCTAGGGAATACAGTATGATACTGAGGTGCATAGTGGTCCATGGTTAAGAGACCCAGTGGACCAGTCCTGTGTAGACCTAAACTAAGTTCACAACTTTGGTGATGTTGGTCGCTTCACGGGAAATAAGTTGTAGCTAGGTAGAGAAATGTGGTCAAGTCTCCACCATGGGGACGTTGGATCTCCATTTACCTGATCAAGCTCGATGATCGTGTTGAATAGGAACCAAGACGATGCACAAATTAGTGTATCAGATACTGGTGCATAAATTGTCTTACTACTATATATACTCTATCCTCAACCCTGAGGGACTATGCACACTGAGCCAACCGGTTGTGGGTGCTTTGATGTGCCAACATGTATGGACCTTCCATAGTCCAATACTACAGTACATTGGGTTACCCGGCTGTCGCTAAAGTGGCATGAAACCCCTACAGGTTATCTGACATCTAGAGTTGGATGGGTGCGTTTTAATGAGTTATTCTGTCCACACGATTAACCTAGGCCTGATAGTTGTCAGTACAACTGACAATGTTCCGGATGCTAGGCATAGCACCGGAAGGATGTGGTGTTATGGATGACAAATCATCAAATCTTAGACAGATGATCAATTGGGTTTTGACGGTGCTCCCTACCGCCCAAGTTGAATCATGGCACAAGTAATAGGAAGGACTAAATTATTATAGTATAGTAGAAAACATGGTTACGATGGAGTAATATAAGTTTATGATTACTAGAGTTCAACTTGTGTCGCACTCTGGGTGGCTACGCGGGTTAATCGGATTAGGATTGATTAGCGAAACTTTCAGTGTGCCACCGAAACAGTTAATCAGGGATCCATTAGAGCTAGAAATCCTAAATCATGAAGTTTTCATCCTGTCTTTGCATATAGGAATTGTTCCCCGACCCAGTTGGATACATTAGATATGAAGTGGCATGATGGAGCGCAAGCCCGAAGCCTAAGAACCTAATTCACATATATTAAGGGGTCATAGGTGTATTTTGGTAAATATTGAAATATGGTTCAGAACATATTGAATATGGATCTTAAAATGAGCGGAATAATTCCAGGAGTTCGTAGGTGCTGACGGAACTCGATTCCGATAAGCGCATCTTACTCTATCAGCGATCTCCCGACAAAAGGGTGTTTTCATCCAAGATGTCATGGAGATAAAGGGAAGCTTTAACCGACCCCTCTTTATCCCTATCTCTAAGGGGCCGGCCCTAGCTTGCATATGCAACTAGGGAGCCATCACATATAAGCCCCTATAAAAGTGATATTTACATATAAACTCCTCAATTCATTCAAACATTATATATTGACCCCTGCAATTAACTAGTTAACTGACCCAAAACGAGAGAATATTTTTGATTTCATCCTTGATATTTTACCTAAACTCTATAAATACCCCTCCGATGTGAGAATTCTTCGGATTAGATCCAAGTTAGATTTGGGTTATGGCTGTGTTTATTTTGAATTAAGTCCATGTTCAATAAAGATATGTAGCAGTACTGTAGTTGCTACAGTGATTTCACTGTAAAAGTTATAGCAACTACTGTAGTACAATCATTAGGGTTAGGGCTTAGGAATTAGGGATAGGGTTAGTGTTTAGCATTTAGGGCATAGAATTAGGGTTAGGTTTAGAGTCCAAAATTTAGGATTAGGATTTAGATTTTAGGTTTGGGGTTACAATTTTAAAACTCTTTTATAGTGTTATAAAACCAATTGCCCCAGGTTGGATTAATTGAATGGCAATGGAAAGGTAATTAACATGTCTTTTACGAGAGACCTGATGCAAAAACAATACCTTATATGTCTATTGCAAACTGGATCATCTAAAAAGGACCTATCACAAAACCCCCCATTTTTGGGGGGTGAGAACTAGAACCTTGACATCGAATGAATATTGAAAAGATGCATTGTAATTTGGGGTTGTTTGGTAGGTTCATATATCAGAAAATATGGACTATGACCATAAAATTTGTCTTTGTGCTCGCTGCAGCATCCTCCTTTCGTGATCAACCACAGAACATTCAGTCGAAGTGCTTTCAGGATCAGACCAATACATGTACAAACATGATCATGAAGCTTATCTACCACAGTGGAGGCAGAGGGAAAGAAAGTTTCAGGGGGGCAAGATCCATCCTGTGCTCTGAAATGAGTTGCTCGGAGATCGGAGGCCATCAACATCCCATGATCCTGCAACTTCCATTCATGGCATCGAAACCAGACAATTGTCCGCGGTATCCGCTGCTTTCCGTCAGTTTCGATGCTTTCTCCGGTTCCCAAAAAAAAACATCCTCTTTCCAATAACCATCCGCACTTTCAACTAATGAGGAACTGGAGCAAAAGCAATTTGATCACGAATCCTGCTTTGTGCAGTGAGCATCTGTACCACGCTGGGTGCATCGATGATAACCTACACTGCCGAGAAACTTCCGGATCTCCCCAGCACTGCTGTTGCTGGCCTGCAGCAACCTCTCGTCCTCCTCATAGATGAGATACGGAGCTTCGGCACCTTCTCTTGATAGCAACTTTGAGGCGCCTCTCAGCACATGGTACTCCCAGCCCTGAACGTCGATTTTGAGCAGAAGTACCCGTACGTTGCCTGGGATTACTTTGTCCAAAGGGATCGTCGCCACCTCCACGGCGACCTCTTCTTTAGACTTGAATGCTAACTTTGCCCCAGTTGCAGAGACAGCACTGTTGTCAAGGCGGCCAACCAACTGATTCACAAAACAAGTAGAGAATAATGTCATAAAGAATTAAATAGAGATCTACTAAAATTTGAGCATTCTTTTCTTTGTTGAACTATTGACAGTTCCAATTTGTTATTTAGATTTTGGTCTTTGTCTAGTCTTTCCTCTCAGGAATCTCTGAGCTGATGTTAAGAATGATATTTTGTTCGTTTTTTTTTAAGATTAGTGCAACCATAAGTAATATTTCATAGATAAGCCAAGATAACTAACATCACTGATCAAATCAGAAATTATCAAATATTGTTTTTTTGTTTTCCACAAATAATGGCAGCTATTATAAAGAAGAGCAGTGTTAAGAGATTCTACCGACTGTATATCACAGCTGAAGAGGTACCACGTAATTTCGTGAACCTTGCACCTTCCCCAGTAATTTCCTCGCCCAACATGTCGGCATCCTTCAGACATTGTCGAATATACTTCACATATACCAAATTTGACCATGAGATCCTCCATAATGGATTGGATTAATAAATACTTCGCATTGAAGGGCAGATTTCGTTCCACTCAGGTCCCTAAACAAGATTGGAGACCTTTGCCTCCTCAAAATAAACGAAAGAATTATTTTCCTTTTTGTCTCGATTTGAGGGTTAGTCTGAACCGAACATAACCATCGAACAGGTTCGGATTTCAGCCGATTTGAACCAAAACACCACCTGGAACCAAATTGTGTCCTGATTCACATTCAGTTCGTCGGCTCGGTCTGGTTCGGATTCGACCAGACCGAATCGGATTCAAAAAAGGCCAAATCAAACCTGATTCAGGTGAATCAAGTCGGGATCGAGCCAAAATATTTTGAATCTGGCCTCATTTAAGCCTTTTTATATATGTTTTAATACTTTTAGCTACCAACTGAACATGTACCTATTGAACCGGTTAGTTTTTCCCCGGGCCCGAACCTGAATTCTCAAACCTTTATCTTCCCCATAGTCATGCCAACCTCTCGCACCAAGTTTTAGACAACCAACCATTTTACACCTAGATGCGTCCACATCATTGAATGTGGAATCAAATTCATAATTAAATTTCCCACGAAAACTGATCCCTTTGCCACCCTATAAAGACATGTCTACGTCACTAGGAATAAATGTAAATATTTGTCAATCTTATGAGATGAGACATGCCTAGACAACCCACAAAAGAGAAAACAACTAGCCAGTTCTACCCGTCCAATATATGATGCAAACATAAGGAATTCCATTAAAGTAGTTATTTTTTGGTAATGATTGCAAGTACAATTTGAGGGTGCATAAAAATGGATGCAATCACAGCCATAGTTACCAAATCGGGCGTTTTTTTGAAAAAAACGCGTATAGAACGCGTATCGATCCGAAGACGTAGTAAACAGGAAAAAAACTCGTTTTTTTGAAAAAAACTTCCGTACGCGTTTAAAACGTATAAAACGCGTATAAAACACGTATAAAACACATCGGGTTTGGTCCAGGTTTAAATTGGGTTCGGATTTTATTTTATTTGTGCTTAATAAACGCATATGCTATATGTTTTGAACTTTTGATTACTAAATGTTGGAAAATGACATATATACATGGTATAATTTTTAAGTTTTTTTTTTGTTTTTTCCGATGTTTTCACGTTTTTTTTCCGTTTTTCCCGTTTTCATCGTATCTTTCCGATTTTTTCCTTAGCCGTTTTTTTCCCGTTTTCCGACTTGGTAACTATGATCACAGCTATGAACCTAGCTCAACCAGGTTTCGGCATGTGGACCTTGAGGAGATTATGCACCTGCAATGTGCACGAGACACACTGAAGAGTGACGGCCATTGCTTGGCAAGGTGCGCCAAACGAAGGCAACTACTCAGGGATTGCCCATCTGCCACACTCGACTGACCTCAATATGGAACCAAAAGTAGGTAGCGGAAGTTGTGCGTCACATGTCAGGATGGCAAGAGCACGCGCAGAAGTGCACAATGCCCCTCCATATGTTGGGTTGGTCTATATTTGGGATGTATACGAAAACCACAGTCCGAGTTATGTTCGACGAATACTTACAAAATGCTGTGCACAGGTAGGTTTCGCTAATATGTTTAGAGTGACAATTTCTTTAAAGTTTAAATGTGCTTCTTACTGGAAGTGGTCGAAGATGGTTAAATCAAGTAATCAAAGGATACATGTAATGTGGAAACAAGTGAATAGTAATACTAAGGTCAGTCATTTTTGGGTCCAGACACATCACTACGAGGTAACAGGAAGTGGGGAGTCTACTAGCGTGAATTAGCGAGTAAAGGTATGACTGCAATTTCCACTAGCTAAGTGTATTCAATCACGATTGTGTAGTGGTATCGTGAGTGACTAGCTGGTTGTCAGGCATTGAATATCAGATCGATGGAAACAAATAGGCCTTTGATAGTGGATCTCTAAACGTACCTTCCCTACAATCAAAGCGAACCTGTGTGTGCTTGTCGACCAGTGTAGTTAAGGCGAGCCGAGGCGCCCGCCTGAGGCGAGAGGCGAGGCGAGGCGAGGCAAGAGCGCCCCGCCTGGATTGAGGCGAGAGCAGGTATATAAGTCGACCTGAGGCGCCCGCCTTACACCCTGAGGCGGTCGAGGCGTGAGGCGGTCGAGGCGCCCGCCTCATTTAATTGACAGTTTAGGTTGAAGCCAAACTGAATCACAACCGTCATTTCACATGACATTTGGGACTGAGTGTGATTCACTAGTTGGGTTGGGTGTAACGGACAGTTGTGATTCAATTTTAGCTTTAATCTATTTGATCCTATGAATTTATAACCTCAGAGGATCCCTGTGGATTCAAATCTTCCACGCGATTGAGCGAGATAAAAAAGAACCCGTGGCGATCGGGCAGGTTATGGTTTAAACTTTGGGGCCACCTTCGGCGTCTGTCACGAAGTGAGTATAACGTTACCTATCAAAACTCTATTCTCTCAGTTTTTTAATAAAGATTTTGATTAAGTTGTATTGTGTCATAATTCTTTATATGTTTACTTCACATCTTCAATTCATATTTTTTTTTCATCTTACCTACAAACATCAAGACCTAGATCCCAATCTATATTATTTAGATTTATAGTTTTAAAGATGAGGATGATGTAAATTATAGAACTTGATGATGATGAGTTTTATTGATGTTTGATGGCACATGCTATATGATTATGCGAATTTGTTTCAACTAGTTATCTTATAGTGCGTGTGTGTGTGTGTGTGTGTGTGTGTGTGTGTGTGTGTGTGTGTGTGTGTGTGTGTGTGTGTGTGTGTGTATATATATATATATATATATATATATATATATATATATATATATATATATATATATTGCACGCCTTATTTCAATCAGGCGCTCGCCTCGCCTCTCGCCTCTCGCCTCAGGCGCCAGTAAGGTTGAGCGCCTTGAGTCCGCCTTAACGCCTTGACTACATTGTTGTCGACACATGAGTCTGAGCCATTATATTTATGATAAAGACCTAAAGTACTCTTCATGCCCAATAAAAAAATTCCCCTAAGTCTGACTTGAACACTTAAAGTAGGGTGGGTTTTATACATGAGCCTAGGAGCCAAAGTGTTTGTGGTCAGTGATTAATGAAACTTTATGGGCCTAGGGCTTCTCATACTGGAGTCCAATACCGGCCACAAGGGTGGCAAGGGTAGGGATTTATAACTACAATCTATGAAACAGAAGCCTAGAGAGGGGTGAATAGGCTTATCAATTTTATCCAAGCAAATTCTTTGATAGACACAAACACAGCAAGACACAGATTGCAATATTTAAAGTTTAAACAATTCAGAGATAAACAGGATCAATCACACGACACTAGGATTATCAAAACCAAGTTCATATACAGAATATACAATTAGTGATCTGATTATCCCTTCAACCATAGAATATGTAATCAGGATATTTACGAGGCTCGACAACTACCTACTCCTCTGTGATTCACCTCTGCTTACGGCTTTACCCGGCACACTTCACTATGAGCGTTGATATCATATGAATAAAAGTACCTTGACAAACTTACCACCCGAAATACCTTTACTCTTGCACTGGTAGACAGCCCTACAGACCTTGCACTCCTTGTGCCTCGATCTCTCGCACAAGCCATGTTGCCCTTGTATCCCGATCTAATCCCGCAATATCGTAATCTTCCCTGCCAGGAATCTTTAGTCCGGGCTTCGTCAACGTCTCCAACAGTAAAGCGCCACAAACCTTTCTTAGGTTTTTCTTCGAATTGACACACGATCCGGTCTTTTTAGTTTGGTCTCTCCAATCTCAAATAAATCAGACAAAGGTTCCTAGGTTTTCAAGCATGCAAGCATATTTCTAATGATGAACCTAGATCAAACACAAGATGTTCAACCAAATATGATGCAATCAAAGATGCAAATAGATAGAAATCAAATCATGAAATTCAATGAAAATAGAGCTCTAGATTAATCATGCAATCTTTAGAAAATCTTTGATGCACTACTCATGAAGAGAGGATGAGAAGAGATGACACCATTCGAACGAGAAAACGACACAAAACCTAAACCCACTCTACTCACTAAGCTTTATCTTGAATTCCGTGCCTCATATGAGGCCTTAAATACCCAGCAAACACTAAGGTAACATGCCTCATGAAACAAATCAGAACCATTCAAAATAGATCAAGAAAAATCGGTTTTAAAGTGGATGATCAATCAAATATCGATAGAAGATTGATTTTTTACTTGAGCTACACGAAATCCATAGCAACTTGCTAAAAGATTGAATAGAAGATTGGTCATCAAGCACGTGCAATCAATCATCCAAACAATAATTCTGCCAAAGCAGTTATCACGTATGATCAACTAGGAAGCATGGACACTTCCCCAGGCCTCCTGTACCCGTGTCGGACACCAACACTCGTCGGACACTCACCGGACACGCATGTGCCGTGTCCTACGTGCCTCCGGGAGCCGGACACTGTCGGACACTCCTCGGACACTCGGGACACTACGGGTTGATGGACTGTTCAATATAGGGTCGGATTACAAGCTGTAGTGATTCAGTTTTGGCTTCAACCTATCTGATCCTCTGAGATTATAACCTCAGAGAATCAGCTAGGTTGAAGCCAAAATGGAATCACAACCGTTCTTTTGCATGCCATTTGGGCTTGAGTGTGATTCACTTGTCAGGATGGTTATGATGGACGGTTACGATTCAGGTTTGGCTTTAACTTATCTTATCCTCTGAGGTTTCAGATAGGTTGAAGTCAAAACTGAAGCATAACCGTTATTTTCCATACCATTTAGAACTGTCTGCGATGCACCGATCGGGCTGGATGTAACTAATGATAGCGATGCAGTATGCATTAAATTTTTATTTTAGTTGTTTTCTATGAGGTTTTTTCGGTTATCAAAATATATATGAATTGCAAACATATATAAAATATTAATTTAAAAATATTAATTTATTTTGCCGTGTCCCCGCCGTACCCGTGTCCTTTTTTAGGATTTGCTGTGTCGGCGAACCCGTGTCGTGTCGTACCCGTGTCCCCGTACCAGTGTCAGTGCTTCTTAGATGATCAACAGAAGATCGATCATATGTATGACTATCAATCATTTGTGATAGAAAAAGAAGTAATAAGATTTTTCAAAAGGGTTTCCAAATAATTATTCAACTCGGTTCGAAACCAAAATGACCCTTTAAACCTCATATAATGGTACAGATCAAAACAATAATCTAATCAAGAATAAATCGAAACGAATCCAAATCATTCGATGAAACTCGAACATATTCAAATACTTAGCTGCAATCATATGGAACATACATCATAGGTTATCTATGTTTCTAAGGAAACTTACATGGCCCTATGAAGATGAAACCATCATTGGAACTTGCTCTCTTCAGTCTTCACAATGATCAAACTCGAAGCTTGATTCTTCTTCGTTCTTTCGCACTTGTATCTTTGACGATGTCTTTGACAGATATGAACTTGAAACATCTTTGCACTGATCGACATACTTAAAAGACTATTACATCCATTCACAAGTGATGTAAATAAAGATCCCCTTACAAGAATTGATGTAGATCAACCAAAATTACCATACACAAGTAAAGACCAAGTAAAGAACTAACAACAAACAAATTGAAAAGCAAATAAAGCACCAACAACACTCACATCAGGCCGGTTTTGGGTAGTTTTGCAAGGATCTAGTGGTTGGATTTGGATAAAATTTGGTATGAATGTTGGTCTAGATGTTTGGGAGGTCTGGTATAAATTTGAGCTTAATCTGACCACTGGATGAAATATTATGGCGGCTCCTTCAGGTCTGGTCTATACAGTCCAGATTTGAAGAAAAGGCAAGTGTCACTTATTAAAAAGTTATAAATGATAGGGGAGATAAGCAAAAATACCAAACCAAGGTAGGAGAAGAGGAGTCTAATTCGCTGCCAAGAAGACTAAGGGAGGTATCGCCACCGAGGGAGATATTTGAAGTGCTGCTGAGAGGGAGAGTAGAAACTCCGCACCGATAAGAAAGCAGAAGATGTTCCACCGTCAGAAAAGAGGGAGGTCAATGGTGTCATCACGTTGCCAAGATGAGAAAATAAGATATACACCATAAAGATGAGACAAAAGAATGGGGGAATTGGAGAAGAGATTTAGATGAGAGAGATACTAGGGGGAATCATAGCATCAGCTATAGTCTTACCTTTCATTCTTTATTTTTTTTCTTCATGGGTGCACTAGGGATAATGATAGGGGAGATAAGCAAAAATACCAAACCAAGGTAGGAGAAGAGGAGTCTAATCCGCTGCCAAGAAGACTAAGGGAGGTATCGCCACCGAGGGAGATATTTGAAGTGCCGCTGAGAGGGAGAGTAGAAACTCCGCACCGATAAGAAAGCAGAAGATGTTCCACCGTCAGAAAAGAGGGAGGTCAATGGTGTCATCACGTTGCCAAGATGGCAAGATGAGAAAATAAGATATACACCATAAAGATGAGACAAAAGAATGGGGGAATTGGAGAAGAGATTTAGATGAGAGAGATACTAGGGGGAATCATAGCATCAGCTATAGTCTTACCTTTCATTCTTTATTTTTTTTCTTCATGGGTGCACTAGGGATAAATTTAAAGGGGTTTTAAAAAAGAGGATAGCGAAGAGAGATGGTAAAGATCATGGGAGAGGTAATGGGGATCATGGAGGAAAATGTCTTAATGGGCAAGGAAAGTGGAAGAGATATGGTGATACAAATGGGGGAGGTGAGAGAGAGAGAGATCATGGGTGATGCCATCCCTTATCTTTGGGCTTGCTTGATATGGGCCTTTTTACGAGAGACCCATGAACCCGTAGGCCGACCCGAAAAATGGATGTTTTCTTTTATGGAGGGGTTTGGGTAGGACTTGGGTGTGATGCATGAGTTTGCGTACGAGTGCGATGTGTGCCACCAAACTATGTTGTTGGTGCGCTTCATTACAAGTGCTATGGTGGGACAAAACAACCACACTGGTCTTACAATGAAACAATCATGTAGATGTAGGCATCATAATCCATTTAGGAATCCTATCATAGCCATGCATCTAACACTATAAACAATCATGTAGATGTAGGCATCATAATCCAATAAGGAATCCTATCATAACTAGAAGTTCTAACTCCTTAAGGAATCTTACACCAAGAAGACCTTTAGGAATTCTAATTGAATCCTATATGAAGAAGGAATTCTAGATTACCTGGGAAACGCCTATAAAAAACGAAATGTAGATCACATGATAGCAAATACACACTAAAAAAAAAGACAATTAAGATTTCTTAAACTCTAAATATAATAGATCATAATGAACCCCCATATGCTCCTAGATCAAATCACCCTACTTGGACAATTTCTCATCTACGTTGCGGCAAATCGGGTGATGACTTTGCTTCTCAATCAATTGTTGATGAGAGCCAATTTGGTACTTTGCACAATAACACTTTACGATACCGCATCAATATCGCAGGGTCGCCAACTTTGTTGTAACTGATCAAATATCCAATGAAAATTACTTCTCTTCATCTTCAAGATCAAAAGTGTTATAAAATTGGTGAAAATTTGTCATATGCTTTCTTGAGGAAATCAATGAAGTTTGAATTTTTGGATCAAATTGACATTAGCAAAGGGTACTCCTACAAGCTGTAACCAAGTCTAACACTTTGGAAGCCTCAATCAATCGTATTACCTTCTATTAAATAGGAAAATGGTGGAAGATCTACTGAAATAAACATGGATTTCATCATATCAGTTAAAGTATCGACTAAAAAAATCTCCATTTTTAAAACTTCTCCTTTATGAAAAACACATGACCATGACATTTGATTCGAAACTTCTATTGAACATACTATCCCAGTAAAGGACACATGCCAATAGGTGGATTACCTTAAGGGATGACTAGGCCCTTGCAACCTAGTGTGTTCCATATTGTAACAAGGCTAATGGATGTGATAACAAGATCAACGCTACTGCGATAATTTTGCTAGCAAGTACATCTCAGGCCCAAGGATAAGCTTTAAGTATAGATTATTAATACATATGAGGTAGACTCCAAAGTATTGATTGTTCAACGTAACTAGTGTTGCACCCATGTATCAATGAGGTTGTCCCAAACCAGTGACTCCTGAAACAATCACCCTTATTGATTCCAGATAATATAGAGTTATAGACCTATGGAAACCATATAAGTGCATGTCCATTTCCTAGCTTTGAACCAGTTCTAGATCAAGGTTATTATCAATCCAACTGGGATAGAACACTTCTATTACTTGATCATTCTACACAATGATATACGACCCACGGGTACTTCATGACATATAGTCCTACGCATTCAAGACAAGTCAACCCTTTTAGTGGAAGTTCATTCCATCCCTAGCTATGAACTAATTCCAAATGTCAGATATGACCAAGCGAGCCCATGATAATACACCTTTACCACTTGATCTTTTCATCCAATAATCTATAACACGTTGTGGATTTCATGACACATAGTCAGAGTCATTTAAGAAAGAACCATATGGCATATCGATATTGTCTGGTGCATTAAATTTAGGGTGTTCCACTACAGTACCGAATGGGAAATTTTTGGTACCATACCGAACCCATCTCCAGCATCCATCTCATTTTCCATGCATCAAAGTGGTGGGAGCATTATTCTAGGGACCATGGGATGAACCCTAGGGGGATGCCTCAGATCCACCATAGTGCCATCGGATGGTCCCTATGAATTTTGGTACGGTACTGAAGTTGGTACCATAGAATTTCCCTTAAATTTATCAGAAAAGTGAAGCCCTATAATCTTGCATTTATGGTTGTAAATGGAAACAAAAAATATTTGATTATAAAGAAAGCAAACAGATGCAGCAGTTCACAAATTTCTTCTCCTAACATGAATCCTAAGCCCTAAATCAGTCATGCATAACCTAATCACACTCCAAAATCCCAAATTACAACTACAAACCAAATATAAAGAAGGGTACCTTATGGAATGTGATGTTCCCAACCCGATCCGATGCTGCCGCAGCGAAAACAGTGACCCGGTCCGCAGCCCGATTCAAGAACACGCCATCGCAGATCCTCTGGAGGTTCTCAAACACCGGCTCGAAAGCAACGACCCGGAACCCCATTGCGGCGGCGGCGAAGGTGGCCATCCCAACATTCGCCCCCACGTCGACCACAACCCCCTCCTCCCTCCTCCTAGGCCCGAGGATCTCCTGGACGGTGGCAGAGATGTCGGGCCGGCGGAAGGGCTTTCCCTTGAGCATCCGCGCGATGTTCTTGTGGGGCTTGTCGGGGAGGTCCCCGATGTCGGCGAGGGAGTAGAGGAACGGGTGCTGTACGCCCTCGACGAGGCTCGCGAAGACCGGCGAGGCCTGCGGGCAGCTGCCACAGTCGAAGGGCCGGATCCCCAGGGCTGGGAATAGGGTTGGCGCTAGGGTTTCCTGCGATTCATAGAAGCTGGGATTCGAGATGGGGTATAAGAAGAACAGGAGCAAGGCAGAGATCGCGAGGACGATCAGGATTAGGGTTTTGGGGGATCGGAAAGGAGAGGGTTTCTCCCTTTTCCAGGCATTTGCCATTCTGGGAAACGGGGACGGGGCGTGCGTAGTGCAGCAGTGAGGACTGAGGAGTGAGGAGGATTTGAGGATGACTGACTTAAAAGTTATAACTCCGGCAGGGGCAATTCGGGAAGCAAACATCACCTTCCCAAAATGACCCTGCCCGGTCTATTTCCGAAATGACGACATTGCCCCGACGGTGCTTGCTGTCCAGTGTCCATTGCCCCCGGTCAAACATGAGAACCCAAGCGGTTGAACGGTAACAAGGGGAGGTCTTCCTGGCGCGAAACGTGCAGCCAGTCCCAACAAAAGAGTTACAAGAAATACTCCCACCCAAAAGAGAAGAGAAAGAAGTGGAGAGACGGGTGGTTAGATAGAGAGACGGTAGAGAGAGAGAAACAGAGAGAGAGAGAGAGAGAAGCCATGGCGCAGGAGAGGAAAGGCGATGAGGTCAGTGGGTCGGCAGAGGCGGAGATGGGCATGAGCGCGGCCGCCTCCGGATTCAAGTTCAACGTCCATGCTCGGGAATTCGTCCCGAGATCGGTCGGCCAGACGCCGGTCTCGGGCTATTTCTATCCCTATCTCCAGTACGTCGGTAGCGATGCGGCTGCGGTGGGATCGGATTGGTTCTATTTCGGGGAGCAAGCGGGGGCTCAATTCTTGCCGGATCTGCAGGCCAAGGTCCCGGGGAGCTCGAAGAGCAGCAATGATGTATTTCAAAAAATTGTGAAGCAGGTGCTTGTCCTGCCGACTTGTTCTTTTTCTTGTTATTGGGTAATTCATTGAATATTCTCCCATTTATGCACATTATCAGCAATGAAACCCACCAGGGGATAGGGGAGTTGATAAGCAACTGACGCTTTGGTGAGGTGGTTGTGGGTTCCCCCCCCCCCCCCCCCCCCCTCTCTCTCTCTCTCTCTCGAGTTATCCAGGAGTGCGTAGGGAAACTTCCGAGTGGGCTAGTGCACATTCCTGGAGGGATTAGTCCGAGCCTGAAGTGGGTCCATTGCCCGAAAGGTTTTGGGACACCCGCCAATGTCAAAAAAAAACAATGGAAAATCTATATATGAGTTACATGTCATAAGCAGGAGATAATTCATTAGGAGAGACATTATAAGAGATGCACCAAGGACTATGCCTATACTCAAAACTATGAAAGACAAAAGCTCTCCCATACTAGTATACTAGCAACATCTTGTTAGTCATTTTTCGTGTATATGTACAGTCATATGTACATCATTCCTTTGTATATGAGCCTCACATGAGAGACACACACATGTATTCTATGTATATTGGTGTATTGAACCTCTTCCCCGATCCCGATCATGCATCAGTCCTAGTCTCCAGATCCTAAGCCCACGACCGATTCCAATTGTGCATCGGCCCTCCTCTCAAATCCCGACTGCGGTCTATCCTCCTCTCCATTCCTAGTAGTACTCCGACCTTCCTCTCCGATCTCGATTGCGGCCCGGCCTTCCCTCAACGATCGAGCCCGCATCGGACCTCCTTTGCTGAGATGGCCCTCTTATCGAGGTTTCGTGCAGGCCTTCATCAGGATTATCAAAGGAATTAAAATCCCACGATGTCACTACTCTGGAACATGTGTACCAACAGGTTCAAAAGCTTGAGCGCTACTCCAAACCGACCTACACAAAGCAATTCGATCCTCATGATAACAACGCAGATCACCTTACGGTAGTTAGCTCACTAGAGCAGAGCACACGAACAACATGGCCCCCAAGACAAGGGGAAAGGAATTGCTACTGTTGCTCCTCCGGTAGCACAGGATCAGCGTTACAAGTGCAAAGGTTTTGGGCACTATGCAAACCGTTGTCCGACCAACCCTCCACTGAAGAACGTGGTCCTTGACAACTTAGAAGAAGAAGGTTGTGAGGAGGAAGGTGTGGAAACTTATGAACCTAATGTTATTGAGGATGTTTGCGATGATTATCAAGACCATTTAGGGTGTATATAACTTTGCTTGCCCTCCGCACATGCCAAAGAGTCCACGAGAGCCTCCAATTTGATGGCTGTGAAGTGTGCCCTCACTGAACCAAATAGGATGGTTGGTTGAGAAATGCATCTTCCAGACATTTGTCAAGTATGATGATAAGCCGTGCAAGATGATCATTGACAGTGGTAGATGTATCAATGCAGTATTCGCTGCCACCGTCACCCTCCTTGGGTGGAAACCAATTACCCACCCAAATTCATATGAGGTTTCTTGGGCTGACAAGATCGCCCTAAAAATTACCTAACAATGTCTTATCTAGATTCAGTTTGTTAGGCTTACCAGCCCATGAAGTCGGTCCATGCTCCAACATGGCCCGTTAGGGTTGCCTGAGGGCGATGCAACCCTGGTTTGAAGCCTCTATAATAAGAGGTGCACAATGGAAGAGCAGTGGACGACGAGAGCACTACACGACGACGGCTATTGGAAACCCTAGAAGGGACGTGTTCAAGACAAGAGCCACCGAGGTGCGAGAACCGGAGGGGTACGAACGCGCCTCCCCCCCCAGGTTCCATGGAGCGGCTAATGTCGTTGAAGCGAAGGTCTAGGGGTGTACTGACGTTGCACACCCCTGGATGGAGACCTGAAAACCGACGGAGGTGATCGGGAGGCATGAGGCCTCGAGATCCACTTCTGGTGTCGATGTTGGACCGCTGGCGCTTGGGTGAAGTTCTATGAAGAAGAGGGCCGGCGGTTTCGGCGCTCGGGTCAAGTTCTTCAAAGAGATGATTGTAGGTTTGGGCACTTGGGCGCCCGTTAGGTGGGCCCGACCAAACTGGAGCTAGTGCCTTGAGGGGAGGCCAATGTGTTGCGCCTTCTCCCCGAGTGGTTCGTATCAACAGAGAAGATGTCTTCGAGGGGAAACTTGCGATATAGTCTCTCTGAAGGCTGGTTCGATGACACCGATGTGTCAAGTCTTCAAAAGATGTCCTAGCTGGGGGAATTGTGGTTAGTCTCCCTGTGGTCTAGTCCGAGACCTATGGATCGCGGCAGAACAATGTCCGAGTTGGGGGCTTGTGGTTAGTATCCCTGAGGAATGGTTCGAGGACTGCTTGAGGGGCACCTTGATGGGGCATGTAGGCATTGTCGATCGGTGACTTGTCCAGGCATTGTCTGGTGAGCTTGATGGAGGAGCCGATGGATGGCTAAGATATTCTTCGAGAAACTTGAAGAAACAGCAAGCCTGCAATGCTTGCTTGAAGGTGACTATATTATGATTAGAATTAGACCTGAGAGATTCTTCGAAAACCTTGAAGAAACTGCTAGCTTGCAATGTTAGACCCTTCAGAATTCTGAAAAAGATAGGATATAATGTGTATGTTGTTGAATTTCTTTAGGGTTATGGAATCAGTGTGACTTTCAATATTAGGGACTTAGCGGCCTACAGAGGTTTAGGAGTGGTCCTTGGGGACCCTTTTCTTGAGCCCGCCCTGACCCAATGACTACTAGTAACCATGTACCTTTAGTTTTACCTACACCTCAACATGCTCGAGAGAAGATTGATCATATCCTTAATAAGCATGTAGTTTCTAGACGCAGTGGAGGCTATAAGAGGTTTTTGGTAAGATGAATAGGATGCCCAACTTCAGACACGATGTGGATCTCATTGGAGGAGTTACAACACATCGACCCTGATCTACTTGCCTACTACTATAGTTCATAGAAGCCTTACTTGACGGATTTGAGTTCTTCGCCCCCAAGTAGAGTTGATGGTGCACCACCAACCCACTTTGACAGGGCCTAGTTTGACCCGACATTACACGGGTATACTCGTGCAGGAGGAAAATGATAGCCTAGTCGATGGGGCTTTGGCTTGGAGACGCTTGAGAGATGTTAGGCCAGCTTTGTAGGGGATCCATCTGGCTAAGCATTTATTTCATTAGGTTTCTTTATACATTTTAGGAATAATTATAGGGTTAATTTTTACTTTCATGTAAACCAACGTTATGAGCATATTTTGATATTTTTTAGGGCTTTTGATCATTAGGGTTTGGTTAGAGGCTCTTTATCTAAGAAGCACGAACACGGACACGCTACACGGACATGACACGACACGGATACGCGGACATAATATTTTTTTTAAAATCAGGGCACGGACACGTTGGGGGACACGCTTTATATATATATATATATATATATATATATATATATATATATATATATATATATATATATATATATATATATATATATATATATATATATATATATATATATATATATATATATATAGAGAGAGAGAGAGAGAGAGAGAGAGAGAGGAATGCTTAGGTGCGATCCGTGCTGTCCGCGGTCCGTAGCCGTCCGATGCACCACTCCGTGCATCAGATGCACCACTTCGTGCATAGGACCGCAGACCATACCTAAGCATTCCTCAGCTCCCAAACAGTCTTTTCGGCCTTCTCGAAAGCCTAGCCTAACTGGCCGCACCCATCGTTTCCCACATAAGGGTTACCTTCTAGTTTACTTATACACTGAGAACAATAATCAAACTCTAATTTAATATTATTCAATTGATAGTCTTGTTTATCTCATGAAACCAGCATTTTCACGAGTGTACAACATCATATGGTCTTTAATTACAATGCATAGAAACAAACCACAAAAAAATCACGAAGAACATGAAGTAAACGAGAGAGATAGAAGACACACCATACAAGCACGAGACATCGATTTTACGTGGAAACAAAAATTGGAAAGAACCCACGGACAACTACGATCAAATCAACTAGAAGCTGCAGAAACAAAGAAGGTACAAGCAATCGCTCACCAACAATGAGAAAGCCATATTCATCCTAGGATCTCTTTCTCTCAAGAAATCTCTCCTAAATTCATAGTCTCCAAGTTTGGCCTCAAAATACCCTTATATAGCAAAGGGTTTACATCACATAAAAGACCCAAACCCAATAGAAAACATATTCCTGATGCAGCCAAACTGATCGGTCGGTTTGGCCCGACCTAGGAAAAAAAAAAACATTGCAAGTGATTCCCATCAGTCTGTAAAAGAGGCGATCGGTTCTTCAAAACACCCCTTTCTTGAACAGCAAAAGCGATTAGTCGGTTTGGGCCCACCAACCGGTTGGACAGTAAGTTTTCCCCGACTTCAGAATTGAGCCACAGCTCAACATTTAGCTACCGAAAGGTATCTGGTAAATTGTATGTTTCTTCACATCTGTTTTGTATTGAGTTAGTTCTGCATCGAAAACATATCTTCATCCTCTGTCTGCATTAAGATACTTAATTTGCTTCAGACCAATCGGATGATTGTATACATAATTTGTTTTTATGTTCTCTTTGCCATTTTCATCTCTTACATTTCATTCAATATAAAGTCTAACATATTGTATGCATAGCAGGTTGAATATCAACTCAGTGATACGAATTTGGTTGTGAGTGATTTCTTAATGAAACTCATGAACAAAGATCCGGAAGGTTATGGTGAGTCAATTGAAGTTTATCTATTTTAGATAACAAACTGACCTACAGAAAAAAAAAAAAAAAAGATTTAATGAGAAGCCCACCTTTGTATTTCTCTTGTCACAGTTCCAATGTCTGTCATTGCATCTTGGAAGAAAATAAAGTCCCTTGGTGCCAATAATTATATACTTATCAAGGCACTTCGGACCTCAACGAAGCTCGTAAGTCTTTCCTCAATTTTGCAATTCTTTCTCTTTTGTATAAGGAGTACCGACTATTTATACCATAACACGTAACTTCCAAACCATTCATGCTAGAGATATTTGTATATATCGGGTTATACATCTTCTATTGTATATCGGACTCATACCCTACCCATATCATCTTGTATATATATATTGGGCTCTTGCCCTAACAAGACAATGAGATATTCATTCTCTCCCAAAAACCCTACTCTCTCTCTCTCTCTCTCTCTCTCTCTCTCTCTCTCTCTCTCTCTCCTAGGGTTATCAGTGACCATTCCAAACTATTTTTATACTCTTTCGCAGGTTGTGAGTGAGGACGGGAAGAAAGTGAGGCGCAAGCAATTCTTCACAGAACGAGACAAAGAGGAATTGCAGGTTATTGACATGAAAGTCGAACATTCAAACACAAACTTCTAGATTTTTTCATGTATGATGAATTGTTTGATATCCTATGTGTTTCGCAGTCCCGTATTGTTGTTGTAGAAAATTTACCCGAGGATTATTCGCGGCCAAATCTCGAGAAGATATTCAGTGTCGTCGGAAGGTTTACAAATTAATTCCATCTTTGACATAGCAATTAAATGGAATATAGTTCGGCCAATTGACTTTCGGTTTATTTAACAGTGTGAAGAATATTCGAGTATGTCACCCACAGGAACCCAATACCCCTAGATCTTCAAAAGGCGATGTTTTGATCAGTAACAAGGTATACATGTTTGTGATTTCACCATAATTATCTAGAATAAAAATAACTTTTTTATGATTATAGAACTTTTTTTCTTCACATACTGACTGCCCTTTTGATTTAGTTGCACGCACTCGTGGAGTATGAGACGGTTGAGAAGGCTGAGAAGGCAGTGAGTCTTTGTTGATTCATAAATTGCAGATCTTGATACGTAGTTTTGAGTTCCGGGCTTTCCCTTATAGTCCTGATATTGGGCAGGTAGAGAAGCTAAATGATGAGAGGGACTGGCGGAAAGGCCTTCGAGTCCGGCTGATGCTAAGACGAACGGTAATTATATCTGCTAGATCTCTGAGAATTTATTTATTGAAAAGTAATAATTAAGATAATACAGATAGTATTCCTTAATTTTTATATAACAAAGTTAGTATTGCTTACTTGATAGCCCAACAGTTTGCCTACACATTTTTTGCTTCTCAAGCAAATTTTCTCTGAATTCCGTTTCCAGCCAAGGTCAGTGATCAGAAATAAAAGATCAGAGTACGATCATTTTGATATGAACTCCGAGGATGATCAGTCACCCCTATCTCAAACACTAGGCTCATCTCTACAGATAGAACAACTACTTGAACACAATGTAAGTGAATGTTTCATATTTGTCGCATATCTCGCTATGCCGTAAGGTACTAAGCTACTATCATGTCAAATGTAAGACCAATGTGTTTCGTGATCTCGTTGGAATGTTTCGTTGTAGCTTGATGATAATCAGACTGGTGTGAAAAAAAGTTGGGGCCGTGGCCGTACAAAACCTCATGGCCTGGTTCAGAGTTGCAATGTGCGTGGCCTCCTGCCTCAATCTCCTCAGTCAAGCGTGCTTGGCCAGTGGGAAGCTTTGATCAAACAAACTCCTCAGGGGCCAAGAATGCCGGATGGAACTCGCGGGTTCACCATGGGCCGTGGTAAGCCACTTGGCCCTGTTTTAGGAGGTCCGGCGCTGGCACCGTTCAGTCTTCATCCAATCAAGCTATGAGTTTATTCCTAGTGTTCTCTTAGATTGTCAGAACAATCGGTGATTTCTTCGTCGGTGCCTAAAGTTTGAGTTAGTTATATCATTAACTTGTCTCGGTAATTACTTGATCATGTATTGATCTTTCCCCTCATTGTTCTATTTTTTGACTATTATGGGTAGAATAATGCAAGTCTGCAGCTAGAAATGAATAACGATGGTCTGAAAGATGTATTTTTGAGAACTCAAGTTCAAGCTTATATACCATTTTTGATGTTTGTAATTGGTTGTTCTCTGTTCCCCTTGATTAAAATAAGATAGCATGGTTAATGTTTCAAGTATTAGTTCACAGTAAAAGGCAGCAAAGAACCAAACAATATGGTCAACTAAGAACAAAATTCAATCTGGTTCCAATAATACTCAAAATTAGTTCTATTGGGCATTTGATCATTCTTCTAAGTTTGGAATTCTTGAAAATTCTTTGTATTAATCACATAAATAAACTTGTTTACAACTGTTAGATGGTGTACTTTTATATACCTTGGATGGGTTTTCCTTTCCTGTGTGGTATGCTGAACTTGATGCTGACCCCACTCATTCACTATATATGTATGTGACGAACCCAACCTTGGATGTCCACCTCCTCACAAAACCGGCTTGTAAGGGGAGGTCCAAGGTGGGTATATAAGTAGCTCATCACCCGCTCCCATTACCGATGTGGGACTAACCCGTGTGAGGCATGACCATCTCAACACCCCCCCTCACGCGGGACACGCGTGGCAAGGGCACAATCGGGAGGAGCTCCCGGAGCGGGTCTAGCTCTGATACCATGTGACAAACCCTAGAGGAAGAGAAAAGGAGAGGGAGAGAGAGAAGGAGAGCTAGGGTTTGGGAGAGAATGGGATGAATCTCTCATTAGGCCAATTGCCAATATAAGGTGAATACATGTGAGTCATATATATACCCTAAGTGTATGTATATACACTAATACATCTTAACACCCCCCCTCAAACTCAGGGTGGATCATGCACCAAGAGTTTGGCAATCAAAGACCAAAAACGTGGTGTAGGATGTGACTTCGTGAAGAAGTCTGCGATATGCTCTGCTGAGGGAATGAAAGGTAGTGAGATTGTCATGGCCTCATACTTCTGTCGGACGAAGTGACAGTCAATCTCGATATGCTTTGTCCTTTCATGAAAAATCGGGTTGCTAGCAATCTGAATAGCACTCCGGTTATCACAGTGAAGTGGAGTAGGCTCGGAGAAAGCAACACCGAGATCACTGAGGAGACGTCGAAGGTGAACTATCTCCTTAGTCGTGGAGGCCATGGCCCTGTACTCAGCCTCAGTGCTAGAGAGAGAGACCACTTTCTGCTTCTTGCTGCGCCAGGATATCAGAGAGTCGCCGAGAAACAAACAGTAACCAGTGGTGGAGCGGCGTGTAGTCGGATCTCCAGCCCAGTCTGCATCTGAGTAGGCTCTAAGTCTGAGAGAGGAGGACGACGACAGAAACAAAGAGCGAGTAACTGTCCCTCTGAGGTACCGGAGGATCCGAAGAAGAGCACCGTAGTGAACTGAGTGTGGAGTTGCAACAAATTGACTGACAATGCTGACAGCGTGTGCAATGTCAGGCCGAGTGATGCAGAGATAGACGAGCTGTCCCACAATCTGCCTGTACCGAGTGGGATCTGAAAGAGGAACTCCATCTGTAGGACATAGCTTCGAGTGAAGCTCAAGAGGAGTGTCTACTGTGCGGTCATCTGTGAGGGCAGCACGACTAAGGATGTCTGAAAGGTACTTCTGCTGAGAGAGCAGAATGCCATCTGTACTGTATGCTACCTCAAGACCAAGAAAATAGCGAAGCGTACCCAAATCCTTCATCTGAAATTGGCTCCTCAAGTGCTGCTGAAGACTAGCAATCGCAGCAGAGTCATCTCCAGTGATGATCATGTCGTCCACGTATAACAGTAGAATCGCCCGGCCCTGCGGGGACGACCTAACAAACAGAGAATGGTCCTGACTGCTCTCTGAATAACCAAGTTCCCGGACAGCAAGGCGGAACCGCTCAAACCAGGCACGAGGAGCTTGCTTAAGCCCATAAATGGCCCGACGAAGACGACACACGTGCTGAGAGGGAACACGGAGACCAGAATGAGGATCCATGTAGACAGTCTCAGACAGGTCACAGTGGAGAAAGGTATTTTTCACGTCCATCTGAAGAAGGGCCCATCGATGAACAGCTGCAACTGCCAAAAGAGTGCGAACGGTGGTCATCTGAGCCACCGGAGCAAAGGTCTCCTCGTAGTCAACGCCATACTCTTGAGTAAATCCACGAGCCACTACCCGAGCCTTGTGACACTCAATGGATCCATCAGGGCGGTGCTTGACCTTATAAATCCACTTGCAGCTGACAGGCTTAACGCCAGAGGGCAGAGGGACAACATCCCAGGTATGAGTCTGCTGAAAGGCCTGAAACTCCTCATCCATAGCCTGACGCCACTGAGGAAACTGAACTGCCTCAGAGTAGGATCGGGGCTCCTGATCTACGTGCACAGCAGTAAGAAAGGCAGTAAACTGAGGCGAGTAACTGCATACAGAGGCAAAGCCAAAGCGATCAGGAGGGCCAGTGTCGTGGCTAAAATGGTCAGGCGGGTGACGCTGGCGCGAAGGGTAGCGAGGCGGGCCGGGATCCACGACTGGCAACGACGGAGCAGGCACAGGAGGCGAAAGACTAGGAGTGACCTCAACAGCAGGAGAGCCGGCATCCGCTGAGAAGGAAGGACACGGAGACACAGGGGTAGGCCGACGAGAGTAGACCTGAGGAAATGGAGAGACAACCCGGGGAGGAGAGAGAGGCACGGGCAGAGAGGAGGAAGCCTCGGAGGAGTCCCCTGGAGACGCTGGGGAAACAACTGGCAAAGGATCCGGTGGTGCCGAGGGAGCTGGAGGTGGGGAAGGGGCCGACGGAGTCGGGGGAACTAGAGAGGCCGACGAGGAAGGCATAGATGTCGATGATGGAGGAGAAGAGACCTCGAGGAAGGTGAGATCTTGAGCGTCAGGAGAGTAGTAGGGCGTATCCTCGACAAAGGAGACGTGTCGAGGAATACGCAAGCGACGAGCAACAGGGTCATAGCAGCGGTACCCCTTGTGCTCAGTGCTGATCCCAAGAAGAATGCACTTAGCTGCCTGAGCAGACAGCTTTGTACGCTCATGGAGAGGAAGTAGAACAAAACAGGTGCACCCAAAAGTACGAAGAGGGCTGTAGTCAGGAGTGGTAGAAAGGAGACGCTCATGAGGAGATAAGTCGTCCGGAAGAACTGACGAAGGAGTGATGTTAATGAGCTGGACTGAGGTGAGGAGAGCCTCAGCCCAGAAGCGCCGAGGAACAGAACCAGAAAGAAGGAGAGCACGAGTAGTAGCAAGAATATGGCGATGCTTGTGCTCAGCAACACCATTCTGCTCATGGATATGAGGACACGAGTGCTGGAAAATAGTCCCATGGGACTGAATAAGACTGCGCATAGCGGTGGATAGATACTCAAGGGCACAATCAGATCGAAAGATCTTGATGCGCCGACTAAACTGCGTGTGAATCATGGAGGTGAAGTCCTGATAGACTTGAAGGATATCCGATCGACGACGAAGAAGGTAGACCCATGTGTAGCGACTGTAATCATCCACAAACGAGACATAATATAAATACCCAGTCATAGAGGGGAGAGGAGAGGGGGCCCAGATATCAGAGTGAACAAGATCAAAAGGAGCAGAGCTCTGAGAATTACTTGATGAAAAAGGAAGGGCAGCAGCTTTTGCAAGCTTGCAGCCAGTACAAGTAGATAAAGATGAAAAAGGACCACGACCTAGAGCTCCAGAATGGAGTAATCTCTTAAGTCGCGGTTCCGACACATGACCTAGTCTCCTATGCCACAGGTCGGCATTAGGAGAGACAACTCCACAAAACCCAGATGATGACGGATCCAAAGAGTGAAGAAACTCCATCTGGTAGAGTCCGCCTGTCCTACGACCTGCTCCAATCGGTCGGCCAGTACGCAGATCCTGCACAGAACAAGAGGAAGGGGTAAATATCACCGAGCAGCTAGAGTCACATAAAGCACTAACAGAAATCAGGTGCATGTGAAGTGTGGGAGCGTGCAGCACAGAGGATCCAGACTGTGAGATGGCTAAGCGAGAACCATCTGCAGTGTGGATCAGGGGCAGGTGCGTCGCAGGCTGACAAGCAGTGAGCAGTGAGGCATCGGGAGTCATGTGGTGTGAGGCCCCCGAATCCAGTATCCAAACAATGGGACTACCGGAAGAGGCAGAGAAGGCAGTGGCGTTAGAAGATCCAGGAGTAGCGGCAGACTGCTGAGAGAGTCGAAGCTGAGCTAGTTCCTCACGAATAGACTGTAGTTCACCAGCTGTGACGGAAGAGGCAGCAGCAGCAGTAGGAACAGGGCGACCACGGCCTCGAGCTCGTCCTCGACCTCGATCTCTGTAGGTAGGATGCTTCTCTGGATGGAGTGAGAAGCAAGTGTCCATGACGTGGCCCGGTGTCTGACAGTGAGTGCAGAATGGTCTACCATGGGAGGCATTAGCTGGTGGGCCTGAGACCGGCGGCGGGGCGGCAGCAAGAACACCCTGAAGACCGGATGGAAGGGGTAGGGCCCTGGAGGCAAGAGTACACAGACGAGTCTCCTCAGTGACCAGCTCAGCCACAGCCTCATCAAGACGAGGAAGGCTGTCCCGGTGAAGAAGCTGACCGGCCAGAGCACTGAACTCTGGTCGTAGGGCAGCGAATAGCTGATAGAGCTGAAGACGCTCCCGGTAGAGCTGATACTCAACAGCACGTGACGGATCAGGAACAGGAGCGAGATCCTGAAGATCATGCCAATAGGAGCGCATCTGACAGTAAAACTGTTGGACCGTCAACCCCCCTGCTGTGCCGACTGAGCCTGTGTGAGAAGCTGATACTCACGTGCGCCACTCTTCTCAACAAAGCGAGCAGTGAGCTGTCCCCAAATCGCTGTAGAAGTGGCAAGCCCAGCCATGTCTCGGCGAAGAGAACGATCCACTGATGCAACAAGGTAGGCCTTGATGCGCTGATCGCAAAGACGCCAGGGACCATATTCTGCATCGGAAGCAGAAGGAATGGAAGATCCATCAAGGTGTCCTCGAAGATTGCGACCCTCAAGGGTGGATTCCACCGTGGCGGACCATGCCGGCCAGTCAGAGGCCTCTTGGAGAAGAAAGTCGGTGGCGAGCGGGAGAAAATCTCGTGGAATCTCATAGGGAGGCACCGGAGGAGACGGCGGAGTCGTCATCGAGGACGTCGAGGACATGTCTGGAGAGAGGGAAGGCCCGAAGAGCGCGAGGGGTCCCCCCCCGGATCAGATCAGGCGCGCGGGGCACACTGATCGCGAGCAAGCGGAGTGCGGGGCGTGCAGATCGCGATTGGAGCGCACCCGGGGACGACTGGAGGCGCGCGCGGGTCAGATCTGTCACGAGCGGATCAGATCGGAGAAGAGCTGGCACCGTAACCCAGCTGGAGGCGCGCGCGGGGACTGCTGAAGGCGCGCAGGAGATGCTGGAGGAGATGCTGGAGGCGTGCGGGAGACAGCTGGAGGCGCGCGGGAGACAGCTGGAGGCGCGCGGGTGACTGCTGGAGGCGCGCGGGAGACAGCTGGACTGCTGGAGGCGTGCGGGAGAAGCGCTGGAGAAGCGGGAGATGCGCGTGGATCGCGTGGAGGCGCAGGAGATCTGAGCGCTGAGACGCGCGGGAAGGCTGAGCGGAGATCTGAGGCGCGCGGGAGACGGAGATCTGAGGCGCGCGGGAGATCTGAGCGCGGGAGACGGTTGGAGACGGCTGGAGGGGGCGCGAGCGAGTGCGGGGACAGCTGGAGAGTCCGCCTCGCGAGATCTGATCGCGAGACAGGGAGACAAGGGAGCCGTTGACGACGCCGGCGATCAACCTTGCTCTGATACCATGTGACGAACCCAACCTTGGATGTCCACCTCCTCACAAAACCGGCTTGTAAGGGGAGGTCCAAGGTGGGTATATAAGTAGCTCATCACCCGCTCCCATTACTGATGTGGGACTAACCCGTGTGAGGCATGACCATCTCAACAATGTATATTATATATACCTTGGGATATTAATGCCCTAATGCAGCATGATTTATTTTCTCCCTTATGTTCCATGGTATCAGAGCTTGGGCTTGAGAGAGGCTCCGCCTCCTCCCTTTCCGCTCTCTTCCAGCTCCTTCTCAAATATAGATTTTTTTTTTATAACAGGACTACCTCCTCCTGAATCCAACTCCTCCTTGTTTGTTAGAAAAAACCAGTTTTAAGTCGGTTGGGGATACAGTACTCTACAATCTATATAACATGCTATGGTTGTTTACAAGCTGACTAGGACAAAAAGGCGCAAGATAGATCTAGCCGTCGATCAAGATCTAAAGAGAGAGGGAGGGAGAGAGGGGGGGGGGGGATTCAAACAGAGCCCTCTCTCCCGTGTGTGAATACGGCACTCTCATAAATCCTATTGAAAACGTACTATAAAGATATTAAAAACCTACTATAAAGATGATAAATACCTATTCAATGGCATTTAATGGCCATTTGATGTTAATTAGCATTTTTTTGGAAGGTTAATTAGTACTCTCTCTCTAACAAGTGAATCACACTCCGAAAGCAACCGCGGCTACCGTAGGTGGCCGTCCGAGTGCCGATGGGCACGGGCATTTACTATAGAATCATAGATAACAAAATAGGGCTAGATTGAATTTATATAGAGATAGAGTTTTGTGTCACTAGTCACTACTAGGTGTGTCAATTGAAGTTATGAAAGAGTTTTGAATTTTAAAAGGAGTCATATCTAGTGTTCGGTTATCTTTTTGAAACTATAATAAAAGGAGTTGTTGCATAGCGTAGAACTGGGATGATGATTTGGACAAAATAATCTTCTTAGTTCTCCCACTTAGGGTATCTTCTCTTTGTTTTCATATGTCTCTCTTTTACTAGCCGTTAATTGCCAACAGCAACTTTGCCAAGTAGATAACATTGCCATTAGAGCCACAGGTGGCCCGTGGAAATTCGAGAGAGAAAGAAGATTGAAGCTTTTAGAAGCGGCGTGCAATAATTCGTTACTATGAAGGAACATGGCGCCCAACAATATGTTACTTCTCCGATTTTACGACAAAAACTACAACCATTGGGGCATTCATGATGTATCTCTGTTGGATTCACTCCTCATTGGGGAGCCCATTTGTTGGGACATATAGAAAGGAAAGGGGAGCAACCTAGCCCTAATCATTTTATCTCATTCATCTAACCCTCCTCCTCTCACTTGAGAAATCAAGAGCCTCTTGTACAAAAAGAAGGGAATTGGAGATTGGAGAATCTTGGTGTCCAATTAAACGGCCTTTTGATTCTGGGTCCGTGAGCATTAATTCCACCCATCCGGTCACATTCTCTTGGTGTTATGAGAGTTTCAAACCCTTCCAATATTGTTGTTAGTTGTTACTTGTTACCCACCATTGGTGATGGTTTGTTGATGTGAGGAAACCTCTAGTGTTATCTCGAGAGATGAACATTGTAATCCCATTGTTTTACATAGTGGAGAGCATTCGGAGTTTGGCCCGTGGTTTTTTCCTTCATCTTGAATGGTTTCCACATAAATATTGTGTGTGCTTTCGCTTGTTGATTTGAATCGTCTTTGTTGTGTTGTGATTGCACTTGCATCTCTTTTATTCTCCATTTGCTTGCACATAAAAAGGAAAAGATAGAAGGTTTCCCCAACAAAGTGGTATCATACCTATAAGCAAGGTATCGGTCGCGGTATCGATTGGCCCAGAACCTATATGTGCCGGCTGGTACGTACCAGTACCAGCCAATACGGACCGATACCAGTTGAGGAAAAAAACCAAAAAAAAAAAAAAATTAACCTGTTGGTACCGGTCCATATAGACCGTACTGGTTGGTACCTGCCTGAACCGGCCAATACAGCGATACGAACCGATCACGGTTGAGGAAAAAAACCCAAAAAAAAAAAAAACCTGTCGGTACCGACCAATACGTACCGGTACAGGCCATGTATCAGGATCGGGTGCAGTACCGGTCTCGAACCGGGCAAAACCAGTACATACCGACCGATACGTACCGGTATCGGTCGAGATTTCAAACCCTGCTTATAAGGTGTTCAACAAAATTCTTGTGTGACATATGAATCTAAATATAAGTAGAATAATGAGCCTCAATGGAATCGGTTTCTTTTGAAGGGCAAGATGCAAGATCTCGTCTCTATCAAAGAGATGTATGATCCTTTTGAGGATGATGGCACCAAACCAAATGACAAATCCGACAAAGATTGGAAAAAGTTGAACCAGCACGTTGTTGGATACAATCGGCAATAGTTAGATGATAGTGTCTACCACCATGTAGCGATTGAGACTTCGACATCCTCACTTTGGAAGAAGTTGGAGGACTCGTAAGAAAGAAAACCGCTGGTACCAAAGCCTTTTTTATTAGGAGGCTTGTCAACTTGAAGTTCAAGGAGGTCACGTCAATTGTGGAGCACTTAAGTGAGAAGAAGAGCATTGTAAATCAACTCTCCATATAAAGATGGTGTTAGATGGCAAACTTCAAGCATTATTACTCCTTAGTTCTCTACCATAAGGTTTGGAGATATTAGTGGGGTCTCTTAGCAACTCGGTACCGGATGGGGTAGTGACCATGAGCCTAGTCACTAGTAGCTTGTTGAAGAAAGAGCCAAGAAGAAAATCCTCAGATACAAGAGAAACGGAATGAACATGCTGGTTAAGAATAGAAAATGGTCTGACATTCTCCACTTCCACCATCACAGCTGTGACGAACCCAGACTTGTGACGAACCCAGACCCTTGGATGCCCTCCTCCTCACAAAACCGGCTTGTAAGGGGAGGTCCAAGGTGGGTATATAAGTAGCACATCACCCGCTCCCATTACCGATATGGGACTAACCCGTGTGAGGCATGACCATCTCAACACCCCCCCTCACGCGGGACACGCGTGGAAGGGCACAATCGGGAGGAGCTCCCGGAGCGGGTCCGGCTCTGATACCATGTGACGAACCCAGACCCTTGGATGCCCTCCTCCTCACAAAACCGGCTTGTAAGGGGAGGTCCAAGGTGGGTATATAAGTAGCACATCACCCGCTCCCATTACCGATGTGGGACTAACCCGTGTGAGGCATGACCATCTCAACAACAGCAACAGAAACCAGTTCAAGCTCTTACATGCAAAATCTCAATTTTAGATTTTTCACCATTTGCTTGATCAACCAAAGTCAGAGTAAGATATTGTGTATAACACCTCATGAGAAGCACAATGCATCCAACTTTTCATTGCGAGATCGAAAGCACATACAGCTGCAAGTACAAGATTTATTCGCGGTTCTTGCTCTTAAACCTACTTAATCCACCTTTCTATGTCTCATGAATCTGCCTCCCCCCCCCCCCCCCCCCCCACACACACACACACACACACTCTTTTTATTGTGATCCCTCTTCAGTATTGCTCCCACCGGTATCGCTGCCAGTATCGGTCTCTATCTCTGAACTGGGAGGCGTCAATTCTTGAGGAGCGGTATATTCCTTAGGTCCTTCTCTGGACTCATCAGCCTGAAGAGACAGATACTCGAGCGCAGTAACGACGTCGCTGATCCGTGGGCGAGTGCTTGCTTCGTCTTGAAGACACATCGCCGAGACTGCAACAGCTTGATACAGACCCTTCAGAGGATACTTGCCCTGAAGCAATGGGTCAGCCACTGTAGCAAACTTCCTTTTATCTTTGAAGAGTGGTCCTGCCTGCAAATTCCCATCAAAAGATGATATACCATGCATAAATTCAAGCTCAACACGACAACATACAGACCATGCAATGGAAACTGCATAACAAATGTAAACATCTCGGCCTACATGTTCTATAGGGTACGTTCTTTTGGGCCGAAATGAGGGTGGAAATGGATCCAGCTGCTGATTTCATTTTTGTTTCTACTGTTCTTTCCATTTTAAGTCGGTGTGAACGAATCCACTAGCGGACTTCATTTCCTCTCTAATTTGGACGGAAACCTCATTTCCTTAAGTCGGGTGGAAATAAACTGATAAAGCAAATTTCCTTAATTCCTCGCTATTACTCACTTAATTTCCTTCCTCTCAAAAGAATAGGGAGTGGAACTGAATAGATGAAACATCATTTCATTTCTTTAGAACAAAAAGGGAAAGGAAATTAAGTCAATGGACATATATAAGTTAGTGGAAATCATTTATGGTTCCTTAAGTGGGGGAAAATGAAAAGAACGCACCCTAATAAGGTATCGGTAACTGAACATTGTGAAGTAAATTCTGATGATTTGACATACCCACTGAACAAGTTGTTGCTCATGTCTTGGCCTCGTGATGTCAAAAGCTCTCCTCCCAGTGATCATCTCCAAGAACAGCACCCCGAAACTGTACACATCAGACATCTTCGTCAATTGGCCCGTCAGCGCATACTCGGGGGCGCAATATCCGTAGGTACCCATCACCCTCGTAGATACATGGCTCTTGTCTCCAACCGGGCCAAGCTTGGCGAGGCCGAAGTCGGATAACTTTGGGTTGTATTCTTGGTCCAGGAGTATATTAGATGCTTTGAAATCGCGGTAAATAACTGGTGGGTTGGCTACATCATGCAGGTACTCGAGGCCCTTGGCAGCACCTAGAGCTATTTTCATTCTTTCACTCCAGTCCAGTGGCTTTTGATCAGGTGATGGAGCTGCAAGTTTCATCGCATTAAGCTGATGCTAATGTAGAGAAAAGAACACAATCAGATAAAAGGCTTGGAGATCTCAAGAACTATACCAAGAAGATGATCCTCCAATGACCCTAGTGGCATGTACTCATACACGAGAATCCTTTGATCTCCATCGGCACAGTACCCAAGCAACTTAACAAGGTTCGGGTGATGGAGGAGACTGAGCATCAGGACTTCGATGAGGAACTCCCTGCTCCCCTGAAGACCGTTCCTATCCAGTTGCTTGACTGCTACAATCTGAGGAAGATGAACGACGAAATTAGATCAGCTCCAAATCATAGGTCTGAATGTGAGAACCAAAAAAAAAAAACCGAAAATAGCGATCAGTTGTACTTGATTCGTGTCTTCGAGCATTCCTTTGTACACTCTTCCGAATCCACCTTCACCTAGTAGGCACTCATCTCTGAAGTTTTTGGTTGCTGCTGCCATTTCGCGGAATTGGAATATGCGGGCAGCAATGCTTCCATTGCCGATTCGTAAGATCTCTTCAGCTTCAGACCTTTGCCTACCGTTATCTGCACAGTCACAAGCATTCCGTCGGTAAATACAAAAAATAAAGATGTAAATTTCAGAATGTGCAATCAATTGATGACAAAGTCTAAAATCAGTATATATATCTCCAATCATCTATTTCAAAAAGAAGGAAGAAAACATTACTGTTAATGTAATAAGATCTTATTATCTGTGATCATTCTAAGATATATCTACCTACAATTGGTTGGACGAATACCATATTGTTTTGTGATTTTTATTATTGATGAACATTGCTTATTTGATTGATTGTCTCTGTCGGAATCATAATTACAAAAATTTGATCTAAAGCTGATGAACATAACGAAGCTAGAAAGACGTACCGGATTTGAAGGAGATGCTATTAATAAGGAATGCGAGTTGACTTCCTTTCCTCGGCTCATTTTTCTTCCTCGTTGGCTCCTTATTCTTATCGGACGATTTTACACAATAGACACGACACGTTCCCCTTTTCCGGCCGCTACATACAAGGAATGTGATTCCTTGTTTTCGCTCCTTCGTCTTCCTCGGGGACTGCTTGTTCTCGTCTGATGATTTAGCACAGTAGGAACAACCCATTCCCCTTTCTCGCCCTCTACAGACAAGGCATGCGAGTCGGTCTTCTTTTCTCTCCTCTTTCCTTTCCTCTGGCCCCCTCCCTTCTTCCCTCTCCTTCATCTTCCTTAAGGACTTCTTGTTCTTGTCTGATGATTTAGCATAGCAAAAACAACCCATTCCCCTTTCCCGCCCTCTACAAACAAGGCATGTGAGTCGGTCTTCTTTTTTCTCCTCTTTCCTTTCCTTTGTCCCCCTCCCTTCTTTCCGCTTCTTCATCTTCTTCGAGGACTTCTTGTTCTCGTCTGATGATTTAGCACAACAAAAACAACCCATTCCCCTTTCCCACCCTCTACAGACAATGCATGCATGTCGGTCTTCTTTTCTCTCCTCTTTCCTTTCCTCTGTCCCTCTCCCTTCTTCCCGCTTCTTCTTCCTCGAGGACTTCTTATTCTCGTCTGATGATTTAGCACAGCAGGAACAACCCATTCCCCTTTCATGCCCTCTACAAACAAGGCATGTGAGTCGGCCTTCTTTTCTCTCCTCTATACTTTCCTCTGTCCCCCTCCCTTCTTTCCGCTCCTTCGTCTTCCTTGAGGACTTCTTGTTCTCGTTTGATGATTCAGCACAGCAGGAACAACCGATTCCCCTTTCCTGCCCTCTACAAACAAGGCATGTGAGTTGGTCTTCTTTTCTCTCCTCTTTACTTTCCTCTGTCCCCCTCTCTTCTTTTTGCTCCTTCTTCTTCTTCGAGAACTTCTTGTTCTCATCTGATGATTTAGCACAGCAGGAACAACCCATTCCCCTTTCCCGCACTCTACAGACAAGGCATGCGAGTATGTCTTTTTTTTTCTTTTCTTTCCTTTCCTCTGCCCCCCTCGAGTGCTTTTTGTTCTCCTCGGACGATTTCTCACAGTAGGTACAGCCAACTACTCTTTCCCCTCTACAGGCAAGGCAAGTATGCCGACTCTCTTGATTCCCTTCCTCCACATTCCTCAAAGACCCTTTGTTTCGATCTGATGATTTGGCACATAAGGAAGAACCCATTACTCTTTCCCCTCTACAAACAAGGCAAGCGAGCCGATTCCTCTTTTTCCCTTCTTTCCGCTCCTTCATCTCCCTCGAGGGCTTGTTGTTCTCCTCATCCGATGATTTAGCACAGCAAGAACAACCCATTGCTCTTTCCCCTCTACTGGCAAGGCATGCGAGCCGGCCCCTTTTCTTCCCTTCTTCTTGTTCCCCTCGTATTTGACGATGACTCTTTGTTTTCATCGGATGGTTTAGCACAGCAGAAATCACACATTGCCTTTTCCCCTCGGCATACAAGGCATGCAAGCGGGTTCAATTTCTTCGATTCCTTCTTCTTCCTCGGCGGGTTCTTGCTCTTTTCCGATGACGATTTATTACAGCACAAGATGCCCATCGCTTACCAACCCTTCCTCTTCGATTTGGGATTATCTTTCTGTGGATGGCCGTATTCACTCTCGATCTGAAGCCACAGAAACTCGTGTCGGAGATTATGAGGAAAAAAAAAGAAAGAAAAGATTAAGCTTCAAGGAGAATTGAAAAGAAAAAATTGGAAACGGGCAAGAAGAAATTTTTATTGTATTTTTCTTTTTCTTTCGTTCCCTTCGTCTCCTTGCCCGTTTCCAATGGACAGAAGCGACGGGTGAGGTGTTTGGACAGAGCACAAGGCCTAAATATGGATTTTTCTTTTCCGTTTTTCTTTTATTTTTTGGCTAAACTTGGCCTGTGGATCTGGCGCCAATACACGTGGAGGTTGATGGCTCAGTTAACGGTTTTTCAAAATTAAGTACAGGTGGAGGGTTGAAACCTTCAGTTAACGGCGATGGGGTTTGGCGCTTTACTTTTTTATTTGTATGAAAATCTATAAAACATGTTACGGCGCTTTTGTGCTGACTAGACAACTTTCGAAGAAAACTTTTAGAGACAAGTTGTCCATTCAATCTGATTGTACGTATTCGGAGAGTAGATCACCGTCCGATCTAACCCCCTCCCCCTGATCTCTCTCTCTCTCTCTCTCTCTCTCTCTCTCTCTCTCTCTCTCTCTCCCTCTCTCTCCCCGTCTCGCGATTTAACCGCCCCACCCCTTACAATCTAACCACCCCCCCTGATTTCTCTCTCTCTCTCTCTCTCTCTCTCTCCCCCCGTCTCTCCCGATCTGAACCTCCTGCCCCCAGATCTCTCTCTCTCTCTCTCTCTCTCTCTCTCTCTCTTTCTCTCTCTCTCTCCCCGTCTCTCGCGACCTAACCACCCCCCCCCCCCCCCCTCGCGATCTAACCGCCCCCCCCCCCTCCCCCCTCCCGTCTCTCACGATCTCACCCCTCCCCCCCCCCCCCCCCCCCCCCCCCCCCGCCCGGCCCCCAGATTTCTCTCTCTCTCTCTCTCTCTCCCCGTCTCTCGCGACCTAACCGCCGCCCCCCTCGCGATCTAACCGCCCCCCCCCCCCTCCCGTCTCTCCCGATCTGACCCCCCCGCCCCCAGATCTCTCTCTCTCTCTCTCTCTCTCTCTCTCTTTCTCTCTCTCTCTCCCCATCTCTCGCGACCTAACCGCCCCCCCTCGCGATCTAATTGCCCCCCTCCCGTCTCTCTCTCCCCATTTCTCTCTCTCTCCCCATCACTCTCTCTCTCTCTCTCTCTAAAATCAGGCCGGTCCCGTAAGGATCGACTGCAACAGGGCCCTGCCGACCCTCTTCGGTGACCTGGCCGGCGACGGAGGCGGAAGCGGAGGAGGAGACGGGACGGTTACAAGGTGAGCCTCCTTCCGGGATCGCCTGCAGGGTCTCTCTTTCTCTCTCTCTCTATCTCTCTCTAAAATCAGGCCGCTCCGGAAAGGGTCAACTGCAACGGCCCTGCCGACCTCTTCGGTGACCATGGTCGACTTCGTCCTGGCTGGCGGCGGAGGCGGAAGTGGAGGAGGAGACCGGTTCCGTAGCGGTGGTGCCGCAGGGGGGATCCCCTGCAGGGTGCAGTCTGGCGGCCTGTCCGGCCGACGTTGCCCTCTGCCCGCCGAAGCTGAGGGTGGTGGGGGCCGGCGGGGGTACGGTGGCGTGCATGTCGGCGTGCCAGGCGCTGAAGGATCCGGAGAACTGCTGCTTCGAGAAGGGGAGATGGCCGGTGAAGTGCAAGCCCACCAAGTACACGGCCTTCTACAAGAGATCGTGTCCGCTGGCTTTCGTCTATCCGAACGATGTTACCGGTGAAAACACATGTGCCGCAGGGGCTGATTATGCGATTATATTTTGCCCTATCTGAATTTTTTGTGGGTGGAATAATCTCTTTTTTATTTCTGTTTTACCTATAAATTGCATGCTCTACTCTTTTCTTACCTATAAAACTTAGACTACTTTTGGCTAAAAATGGATGATTACAACCCAATTTGGTTCTTGATCAGCCACTAGACCCCCGCAATTGCTAACCACCGCATTTGAGGTCCAATACATCGGCTAAACCATTGATTAGGGCTGCAAACAAGCCAAGCGCGCCGATGTTTGGCAAAGGTTGCTGTATAAAAGTTGTGGAGGGTTAAACGAGGTTTCCAACGCTTTTGAAATCGTTGAATTCCGTTAAGGGTTAAAAAATATGTGAAGGGCCGAAGTATCATCAGATTCATTTTTTTTCACAAAGTCCTCCAATAATATACAGAGGGTTTACGAACATCAACGAAAATAGATACTAATGTTGACTTAACAAAACCGTTATGGATCTTAGCTAATACAAAACCATTTAAGATTCATTGATACTGTAGTATAAACGATAATACTGTAGTATGTAGTACCAACGGGTCTTATCGGGTCATCTTTGGTTGGCCCGATTGAGTCGGGTCAATTGAATAGATCCGTGTGGTAAACAGGTCTAACGGGTCTTATCAGGTCTACCAGTGTATAAATGGGTTGGGTACGGGTTTATGGTCTAGACATTATTAATTAAACAGGTTGGGTCAGGGTCTAGGGGTCTTGGACACGATCCGAAACTAGACACGACATAAACCCCATCCGACCCGACCCATTGCCACCCCTAACTTTAATCACGAGCAGCCCCTAGCAGGAAAAAAAAAAAACTCCTAACACGGTGCCGTTGTCCTGCCTATATAAAGACTGTGCTGTATAGATCGGGGCCGACCCCTTCTCTCTCTCTCTCTCTCTCTCTCTCTTCCACCATTGGGTGGGTTGTGTGTGTGTGTGTGGGTTGGGGGGTGGGGGTGAGTGGGGGGTGTTGCTGCAGAATCAACGATATGGGTGGGGGTGGTAATAATCGATGGGGGTCTTACCGCCGAAGGCTGAAAATGCTTTTCCGTTAGATGTGTTGCCGCCGAAGGCGGCCCGCTGCAGTGCCGAAGGCACGGGCATGCACTAGTAAACCCTACAAGGAACCGACGAAGAAGTTATACGTTGAGGATCCTGTATTGATTTGACCATTTTGCCCCTGTGGTGGGTCCTTAACTGCCATACCTGGTCGGGGCAGTCTCTGTCGTCGGGGCAGTAATTCTCGTTGATGATGAAGGGGTTTTGGACATTTTGCATGAGGGCGTGCTCGAACACGACATCCCTCACGAACCCCTCGCACGGCCGCCCCCACGTCTTGATCCGCAGCCCGTTCTCCGTCCCCGTGAACACCACCGCCTTCACCGTCACGTTCTCCACCCCCGCCTCGCCGTAGCCCTTCCCCAGGCTCCCAATGCTGCGCCACACGTGCGCGCACACGTCAGAGATGGAGGCACACGCGTGCGTGGTGCGATCGTGCACGTGTGATACTGCATCGCATCCCTTATAAGGCTACCGCTAGCTCACCTGATGCCGTGGCCGGGCCCGCAGGTGATGCGCTCGATCCAGAGGTTGGTCGTGCCGGGCCCGATCGAGATGCAGTCGTCGCCGGTCTTGATGCCGGTGCCGGTGACCGAGACGTCGGTGGACTGCTGCACGTGGATCGCGGCAGAACAATGTCCGAGTTGGGGGCTTGTGGTTAGTATCCCTGAGGAATGGTTCGAGGACTGCTTGAGGGGCACCTTGATGGGGCATGTAGGCATTGTCGATCGGTGACTTGTCCAGGCATTGTCTGGTGAGCTTGATGGAGGAGACGATGGATGGCTAAGAGATTCTTCGAGAAACTTGAAGAAACAGCAAGCCTGCAATGCTTGCTTGAAGGTGACTATATTATGATTAGAATTAGACCTGAGAGATTCTTCGAAAACTTTGAAGAAACTGCTAGCTTGCAATGTTAGACCCTTCAGAATTCTGAAAAAGATAGGATATAATGTGTATGTTGTGGAATTTCTTTAGGGTTATGGAATCAGTGTGACTTTCAATATTAGAAGCTTTACTTGACGGTTTTGAGTTCTTCGCCGCCAAGGAGAGTTGATGGGGCACCACCAGCCCACTTTGACAGGGCCTAGTTTGACCCGACATTACACGGGTATACTCGTGCAGGAGGAAAATGATAGCCTAGGCGATGGGACTTTGGCTTGGAGACGCTTGAGAGATGTTAGGCCAGCTTTGCAGGGGCCCCATCTGGCTAAGCATTTATTTCATTAGGTTTCTTTATACATTTTAGGAATAATTATAGGGTTAATTTTTACTTTCATGTAAACCAACGTTATGAGCATATTTTGATATTTTTTAGGGCTTTTGATCATTAGGGTTTGGTTGGAGTCTCTTTATCTAAGAAGCATGAACACGGACACGGGACACGGACATGACACGACACGGATACGCGGACACAACATTTTTAAAAAAATCAGGACACGGACACGTTGGGGGACACGCTTTATATATATATATATATATATATATATATGTCAGGTTTAATGGACACTGTTTTTGCACTTAAATTTTTACATCGATTTTCAAATCAACTAGATAGAGATTTTAGAATTTCTTGATTTTTTGTGAGCATAATCACCTTGACTTAGATAGCACGTCCACAAAAAATCAGCACATTCTAAAGCTTTCAAGTACATCAAAACTAAAAGGCTTTATCAACCGTCCATTTTAATCATTAATTTGAAGAGCACATTTAATAAGTCTAGAGGTTTTAGAATGTGCTGATTTTTTGTAGATGTGTTATCTAAGACAAGATGATTATGCTCACAAAAAATCAAGAAATTCTGAAACCTCTATCTAATGGTTTGAAAATCGGTGTAAAAAATTGAGTGCAAAAACAGTGTCCATTGAATCTGACCCTATATATATATATATATATATATATATATATATATATATATATATATATATATATATATATATATATATATATATATATATATATATAGAGAGAGAGAGAGAGAGAGAGAGAGAGAGAGAGAGAGAGGAATGCTTAGGTGCGGTCCGTGCGGTCCGCGGTCCGTAGCCGTCCGATGCACCACTCCGTGCATCAGATGCACCACTTCGTGCATAGGACCGCAGACCGTACCTAAGCATTCCTCAGCTCCCAAACAGTCTTTTCGGCCTTCTCGAAAGCCTAGCCTAACTGGTCGCACTCGTCGTTTCCCACATAAGGGTTACCTTCTAGTTTACTTATACACTGAGAACAATAATCAAACTCTAATTTAATATTATTCAATTGATAGTCTTGTTTATCTCATGAAACCAGCATTTGCACGAGTGTACAACATCATATGGTCTTTAATTACAATGCATAGAAACAAACCACAAAAAAATCACGAAGAACATGAAGTAAAGGAGAGAGATAGAAGACACCATACAAGCACGAGACATCGATTTTACGTGGAAACAAAAATTGGAAAGAACCCACGGACAACTACGATCAAATCAATATAAGCTGCAGAAACAAAGAAGGTACAAGCAATCGCTCACCAACAATGAGAAGGCCATTTTCATCCTAGGATCTCTTTCTCTCAAGAAATCTCTCCTAAATTTGTCGTCTCCAAGTTTGGCCTCAAAATACCCTTATATAGCAAAGGGTTTACATCACATAAAAGACCCAAACCCAATAGAAAACATATTCCTGATGCAGCCAAACTGATCGGTCGGTTTGGCCCGACCTAGGAAAAAAAAAACATTGCAAGTGATTCCCATCAGTCTGTAAAAGAGGCAATCGGTTCTTCAAAACACCCCTTTCTTGAACAGCAAAAGCGATTAGTCGGTTTGGGCCCACCAACCGGTTGGACAGTAAGTTTTCCCCGACTTCAGAATTGAGCCACAGCTCAACATTTAGCTTCCGAAAGGTATCTGGTAAATTGTATGTTTCTTCACTTCTGTTTTGTATTGAGTTAGTTCTGCATCGAAAACATATCTTCATCCTCTGTCTGCATTAAGATACTTAATTTGCTTCAGACCAATCGGATGATTGTATACATAATTTGTTTTTATGTTCTCTTTGCCATTTTCATCTCTTACATTTCATTCAATATAAAGTCTAACATATTGTATGCATAGCAGGTTGAATATCAACTCAGCGATACGAATTTGGTTGTGAGTGATTTCTTAATGAAACTCATGAACAAAGATCCGGAAGGTTATGGTGAGTCAATTGAAGTTTATCTATTTTAGATAACAAACTGACCTACAGAAAAAAAAAAATATATATTTAATGAGAAGCCCACCTTTGTATTTCTCTTGTCACAGTTCCAATGTCTGTCATTGCATCTTGGAAGAAAATAAAGTCCCTTGGTGCCAATAATTATATACTTATCAAGGCACTTCGGACCTCAACGAAGCTCGTAAGTCTTTCCTCAATTTTGCAATTCTTTCTCTTTTGTATAAGGAGTACCGACTATTTATACCATAACACGTAGCTTCCAAACCATTCATGCTAGAGATATTTGTATATATCGGGTTATACATCTTCTATTGTATATCGGACTCATACCCTACCCATATCATCTTGTATATATATATTGGGCTCTTGCCCTAACAAGACAATGAGATATTCATTCTCTCCCAAAAACCCTACTCTCTCTCTCTCTCTCTCTCTCTCTCTCCTAGGGTTATCAGTGACCATTCCAAACTATTTTTATACTCTTTCGCAGGTTGTGAGTGAGGACGGGAAGAAAGTGAGGCGCAAGCAATTCTTCACAGAACGAGACAAAGAGGAATTGCAGGTTATTGACATGAAAGTCGAACATTCAAACACAAACTTCTAGATTTTTTCATGTATGATGAATTGTTTGATATCCTATGTGTTTCGCAGTCCCGTATTGTTGTTGTAGAAAATTTACCCGAGGATTATTCGCGGCCAAATCTCGAGAAGATATTCAGTGTCGTCGGAAGGTTTACAAATTAATTCCATCTTTGACATAGCAATTAAATGGAATATAGTTCGGCCAATTGACTTTCGGTTTATTTAACAGTGTGAAGAATATTCGAGTATGTCACCCACAGGAACCCAATTCCTCTAGATCTTCAAAAGGCGATGTTTTGATCAGTAACAAGGTATACATGTTTGTGATTTCACCATAATTATCTAGAATAAAAATAACTTTTTTATGATTATAGAACTTTTTTTCTTCACATACTGACTGCCCTTTTGATTTAGTTGCACGCACTCGTGGAGTATGAGACGGTTGAGAAGGCTGAGAAGGCAGTGAGTCTTTGTTGATTCATAAATTGCAGATCTTGATACGTAGTTTTGAGTTCCGGGCTTTCCCTTATAGTCCTGATATTGGGCAGGTAGAGAAGCTAAATGATGAGAGGGACTGGCGGAAAGGCCTTCGAGTCCGGCTGATGCTAAGGCGAACGGTAATTATATCTGCTAGATCTCTGAGAATTTGTTCATTGAAAAGTAATAATTAAGATAATACAGATAGTATTCCTTAATTTTTATATAAAAAAGTTAGTATTGCTTACTTCATAGCCCAACAGTTTGCCTACATAGTTTTTGCTTCTCAAGCAAATTTTCTCTGAATTCCGTTTCCAGCCAAGGTCAGTGATCAGAAATAAAAGATCAGAGTACGATCATTTTGATATGAACTCCGAGGATGATCAGTCACCCCTATCTCAAACACTAGGCTCGTCTCTACAGATAGAACAACTACTTGAACACAATGTTAGTGAATGTTTCATATTTGTCGGATATCTCGCTATGCCGTAAGGTACTAAGCTACTATCATGTCAAATGTAAGACCAATGTGTTTCGTGATCTCGTTGGAATGTTTCGTTGTAGCTTGATGATAACCAGACTGGTGTGAAAAAAAGTTGGGGCCGTGGCCGTACAAAACCTCATGGCCTGGTTCAGAGTTGCAATGCGCGTGGCCTCCTGCCTCAATCTCCTCAGTCAAGCGTGCTTGGCCAGTGGGAAGCTTTGATCAAACAAACTCCTCAGGGGCCAAGAATGCCGGATGGAACTCGCGGGTTCACCATGGGCCGTGGTAAGCCACTTGGCCCTGTTTTAGGAGGTCCGGCGCTGGCACCGTTCAGCCTTCATCCAATCAAGCTATGAGTTTATTTCCTAGTGTTCTCTTAGATTGTCAGAACAATCGGTGATTTCTTCGTCGGTGCCTAAAGTTTGAGTTAGTTATATCATTAACTTGTCTCGGTAATTACTTGATCATGTATTGATCTTTCCCCTCATTGTTCTATTTTTTGACTATTATGGGTAGAATAATGCAAGTCTGCAGCTAGAAATGAATAACGATGGTCTGAAAGATGTATTTTTGAGAACTCAAGTTCAAGCTTATATACCATTTTTGATGTTTGTAATTGGTTGTTCTCTGTTCCCCTTGATTAAAATAAGAAAGCATGGTTAATGTTTCAAGTATTAGTTCACAGTAAAAGGCAGCAAAGAACCAAACAATATGGTCAACTAAGAACAAAATTCAATCTGGTTCCAATAATACTCAAAATTAGTTCTATTGGGCATTTGATCATTCTTCTAAGTTTGGAATTCTTGAAAATTCTTTGTATTAATCACATAAATAAACTTGTTTACAACTGTTAGATGGTGTACACTTTTATATAACTTGGATGGGTTTTCCTTTCCTGTGTGGTATGCTGAACTTGATGCTGACCCCACTCATTCACTATATATGTATATTATATATACCTTGGGATATTAATGCCCTAATGCAGCATGATTTATTTGCTCCCTTATGTTCCATGGTATCAGAGCTTGGGCTTGAGAGAGGCTCCGCCTCCTCCCTTCCCGCTCTCTTCCAGCTCCTTCTCAAATATAGATTTTTTTTTTATAACAGGACTACCTCCTCCTGAATCCAACTCCTTGTTTGTTAGAAAAAACCAGTTTTAAGTCGGTTGGGAATACAGTACTCTACAATCTATATAACATGCTATGGTTGTTTACAAGCTGACTAGGACAAAAAGGCGCAAGATAGATCTAGCCGTCGATCAAGATCTGAAGAGAGAGGGAGTGAGAGAGAGGAGGGGGGGGGGGGAATGCAAACAGGGCCCTCTCTCCCGTGTGTGAATACGGCACTCTCATAAATCCTATTAAAAACCTACTATAAAGATATTAAAAACCTACTATAAAGATGATAAATACCTATTCAATGGCATTTAATGGCCATTTGATGTTAATTAGTATTTTTTTGGAAGGTTAATTAGTACTCTCTCTCTCTAACAAGTGAATCACACTCCGAAAGCAACCGCGGCTGCCGTAGGTGGCCGTCCGAGTGCCGATGGGCACGGGCATTTACTATAGAATCATAGATAACAAAATAGGGCTAGATTGAATTTATATAGAGATAGAGTTTTGTGTCACTACTAGGTGTGTCAATTGAAGTTATGAAAGAGTTTTGAATTTTAAAAGGAGTCATATCTAGTGTTCGGTTATCTTTTTGAAACTATAATAAAAGGAGTTGTTGCATAGCGTAGAACCTGGATGATGATTTGGACAAAATAATCTTCTTAGTTCTCCCACTTAGGGTATCTCCTCTTTGTTTTCATATGTCTCTCTTTTACTAGCCGTTAATTGCCAACAGCAACTTTGCCAAGTAGATAACATTGCCATTAGAGCCACAGGTGGCCCGTGGAAATTCGAGAGAGAAAGAAGATTGAAGCTTTTAGAAGCGGCGTGCAATAATTCGTTACTATGAAGGAACATGGCGCCCAACAATATGTTACTTCTCCGATTTTACGACAAAAACTACAACCATTGGGGCATTCATGATGTATCTCTGTTGGATTCACTCCTCATTGGGGAGCCGATTTGTTTGGGCCTTAATGAGAGGGCACATGTTGGGACATATAGAAAAGAAAGGGGAGCAACCTAGCCCTAATCATTTTATCTCATTCATCTAACCCTCATCCTGTCACTTGAGAAATCAAGAGCCTCTTGTACAAAAAGAAGGGAATTGGAGATTGGAGAATCTTGGTGTCCAATTAAACGACTTTTTGATTCTGGGTCCGTGAGCATTAATTCCACCCATCCGGTCACATTCTATTGGTGTTAAGAGAGTTTCAAACCCTTCCAATATTGTTGTTAGTTGTTACTTGTTACCCACCATTGGTGATGGTTTGTTGATGTGAGGAAACCTCTAGTGTTATCTCGAGAGATGAACATTGTAATCCCATTGTTTTACATAGTGGAGGGCATTCGGAGTTTGGCCCGTGGTTTTTTCCTTCATCTTGAATGGTTTCCACATAAATATTGTGTGTGCTTTGGCTTGTTGATTTGAATCGTCTTTGTTGTGTTGTGATTGCACTTGCATCTCTTTTGTTCTCCATTTGCTTGCACATAAAAAGGAAAAGATAGAAGGTTTCCCCAACAAAGTGGTATCAGTACCTATAAGCAAGGTATCGGTCGCGGTATCGATTGGCCCAGAACCTGTATGTACCGGCTGGTACGTACTGGTACCAGCCAATACAGACCGATACCGGTTGAGGAAAAAAACCCAAAAAAAAAAAAAACTAACCTGTTGCCTATTGGTACCGGTCCGTATAGATTGTACTGGTTGGTACCTGCCTGAACCGGCGAACCGATACCGGTTGAGGAAAAAAACCCAAAAAAAAAAAAAAATAACCTATCGGTATCGGCCAATACGTACCGGTACGGGCCATGTATCAGGATCGGGTGCAGTACCGGTCTTGAACCGGGCAAAACCAGTACATACCGACCGATACGTATCGGTATCAGTCGAGATTTCAAACCCTGCTTATAAGGTGTTCAACAAAATTCTTGTGTGACATATGAATCTAAATATAAGTAGAATAATGAGCCTCAATGGAATCGGTTTCTTTTGAAGGGCAAGATGCAAGATCTCATCTCTATCAAAGAGATGTATGATCCTTTTGAGGGTGATGGCACCAAACCAAATGACAAATCCGACAAAGATTGGAAAAAGTTGAACCAGTAAGTTGTTGGATACAATCGGCAATAGTTAGATGATAGTGTCTACCACCATGTAGCGATTGAGACTTCGACATCCTCACTTTGGAAGAAGTTGGAGGGCTCGTAAGAAAGAAAACCGCCGGTACCAAAGCCTTTTTTATTAGGAGGCTTGTCAACTTGAAGTTCCAGGAGGTCACATCAATTGTGGAGCACTTAAGTGAGAAGAAGAGCATTGTAAATCAACTCTCCATATAAAGATGGTGTTAGATGGCAAACTTCAAGCATTATTACTCCTTAGTTCTCTACCATAAGGTTTGGAGATATTAGTGGGGTCTCTTAGCAACTCGGTACCGGATGGGGTAGTGACCATGAGCCACTACACTAGTAGCTTGTTGAAGAAAGAGCCAAGAAGAAAATCCTCAGATACAAGAGAAACGGAATGAACATGCTGGTTAAGAATAGAAAATGGTCTGACATTCTCCACTTCCACCATCACAGCAACAGAAACCAGTTCAAGCTCTTACATGCAAAATCTCAATTTTAGATTTTTCACCATTTGCTTGATAAACCAAAGTCAGAGTAAGATATTGTGTATAACACCTCATGAGAGGCACAATGCATCCAACTTTTCATTGCGAGATCAAAAGCACATACAGCTGAAAGTAGAAGATTTATTCGCGGTTCTTGCTCTTAAACCTACTTAATCCACCTTTCTATGTCTCATGAATCTGCCTCCCCCCCCCCCCCCCCCCCCACACACACACACACACTCTTTTTATTGTGATCCCTCTTCAGTATTGCTCCCACCGGTATCGCTGCCAGTATCGGTCTCTATCTCTGAACTGGGAGGCGTCAATTCTTGAGGAGCGGTATATTCCTTAGGTCCTTCTCTGGACTCATCAGCCTGAAGAGACAGATACTCGAGCGCAGTAACGACGTCGCTGATCCGTGGGCGAGTGCTTGCTTCGTCTTGAAGACACATCGCCGAGACTGCAGCAGCTTGATACAGACCCTTCAGAGGATACTTGCCCTGAAGCAATGGGTCAGCCACTGTAGCAAACTTCCTTTTATCTTTGAAGAGTGGTCCTGCCTGCAAATTCCCATCAAAAGATGATATACCATGCATAAATTCAAGCTCAACACGACAACGTACAGACCATGCAATGGAAACTGCATAACAAATGTAAACATCTCGGCCTACATGTTCTATAGGGCACGTTCTTTTGGGCGGAAATGAGGGTGGAAATGGATCCAGCTGCTGATTTCATTTTTGTTTCTACTGTTCTTTCCATTTTAAGTCGGTGTGAACGAATCCACTAGCGGACTTCATTTCCTCTCTAATTTGGACGGAAACCTCATTTCCTTAAGTCGGGTGGAAATAAACTGATAAAACAAATTTCCTTAATTCCTCGCTATTACTCACTTAATTTCCTTCCTCTCAAAAGAATAGGGAGTGGAACTGAATAGATGAAACATCATTTCATTTCTTTAGAAGAAAAAGGGAAAGGAAATTAAGTCAATGGACATATATAAGTTAGTGGAAATCATTTATGGTTCCTTAAGTGGGGGAAAATGAAAAGAACGCACCCTAATAAGGTATCGGTAACTGAACATTGTGAAGTAAATTCTGATGATTTGACATACCCACTGAACAAGTTGTTGCTCATGTCTTGGCCTCGTGATGTCGAAAGCTCTCCTCCCAGTGATCATCTCCAAGAACAGCACCCCGAAACTGTACACATCAGACATCTTCGTCAATTGGCCCGTCAGCGCATACTCGGGGGCGCAATATCCGTAGGTACCCATCACCCTCGTAGATACATGGCTCTTGTCTCCAACCGGGCCAAGCTTGGCGAGGCCGAAGTCGGATAACTTTGGGTTGTATTCTTGGTCCAGGAGTATATTAGATGCTTTGAAATCGCGGTAAATAACTGGTGGGTTGGCTACATCATGCAGGTACTCGAGGCCCTTGGCAGCACCTAGAGCTATTTTCATTCTTTCACTCCAGTCCAGTGGCTTTTGATCAGGTGATGGAGCTGCAAGTTTCGTCGCATTAAGCTGATGCTAATGTAGAGAAACGAACACAATCAGATAAAAGGCTTGGAGATCTCAAGAACTATACCAAGAAGATGATCCTCCAATGACCCTAGTGGCATGTACTCGTACACGAGAATCCTTTGATCTCCATCGGCACAGTACCCAAGCAACTTAACAAGGTTCGGGTGATGGAGGAGACTGAGCATCAGGACTTCGATGAGGAACTCCCTGCTCCCCTGAAGACCGTTCCTATCCAGTTGCTTGACTGCTACAATCTGAGGAAGATGAACGACGAAATTAGATCAGCTCCAAATCATAGGTCTGAATGTGAGAAAACAAAAAAAAAAAAACCGAAAATAGCGATCAGTTGTACTTGATTCGTGTCTTCGAGCATTCCTTTGTACACTCTTCCGAATCCACCTTCACCTAGTAGGCACTCATCTCTGAAGTTTTTGGTTGCTGCTGCCATTTCGCGGAATTGGAATATGCGGGCAGCAATGCTTCCATTGCCGATTCGTAAGATCTCTTCAGCTTCAGATTTTTGCCTACCGTTATCTGCACAGTCACAAGCATTCCGTCGGTAAATACAAAAAAAAAAGATGTAAATTTCAGAATGTGCAATCAATTGATGACAAAGTCTAAAATCAGTATATATATCTCCAATCATCTATTTCAAAAAGAAGGAAGAAAACATTACTGTTAATGTAATAAGATCTTATTATCTGTGATCATTCTAAGATATATCTACCTACAATTGGTTGGACGAATACCATATTGTTTTGTGATTTTTATTATTGATGAACATTGCTTATTTGATTGATTGTCTCTGTCGGAATCATAATTACAAAAATTTGATCTAAAGCTGATGAACATAACGAAGCTAGAAAGACGTACCGGATTTGAAGGAGATGCTATTAATAAGGAATGCGAGTTGACTTCCTTTCCTCGGCTCATTTTTCTTCCTCGTTGGCTCCTTATTCTTATCGGACGATTTTACACAATAGACACGACACGTTCCCCTTTTCCGGCCGCTACATACAAGGAATGTGATTCCTTGTTTTCGCTCCTTCGTCTTCCTCGGGGACTGCTTGTTCTCGTCTGATGATTTAGCACAGTAGGAACAACCCATTCCCCTTTCTCGCCCTCTACAGACAAGGCATGCGAGTCGGTCTTCTTTTCTCTCCTCTTTCCTTTCCTCTGGCCCCCTCCCTTCTTCCCTCTCCTTCATCTTCCTTAAGGACTTCTTGTTCTTGTCTGATGATTTAGCATAGCAAAAACAACCCATTCCCCTTTCCCGCCCTCTACAAACAAGGCATGTGAGTCGGTCTTCTTTTTTCTCCTCTTTCCTTTCCTTTGTCCCCCTCCCTTCTTTCCGCTTCTTCATCTTCTTCGAGGACTTCTTGTTCTCGTCTGATGATTTAGCACAACAAAAACAACCCATTCCCCTTTCCCACCCTCTACAGACAATGCATGCATGTCGGTCTTCTTTTCTCTCCTCTTTCCTTTCCTCTGTCCCTCTCCCTTCTTCCCGCTCCTTCTTCCTCGAGGACTTCTTATTCTCGTCTGATGATTTAGCACAGCAGGAACAACCCATTCCCCTTTCATGCCCTCTACAAACAAGGCATGTGAGTCGGCCTTCTTTTCTCTCCTCTATACTTTCCTCTGTCCCCCTCCCTTCTTTCCGCTCCTTCGTCTTCCTTGAGGACTTCTTGTTCTCGTTTGATGATTCAGCACAGCAGGAACAACCGATTCCCCTTTCCTGCCCTCTACAAACAAGGCATGTGAGTTGGTCTTCTTTTCTCTCCTCTTTACTTTCCTCTGTCCCCCTCTCTTCTTTTTGCTCCTTCTTCTTCTTCGAGAACTTCTTGTTCTCATCTGATGATTTAGCACAGCAGGAACAACCCATTCCCCTTTCCCGCACTCTACAGACAAGGCATGCGAGTATGTCTTTTTTTTTCTTTTCTTTCCTTTCCTCTGCCCCCCTCGAGTGCTTTTTGTTCTCCTCGGACGATTTCTCACAGTAGGTACAGCCAACTACTCTTTCCCCTCTACAGGCAAGGCAAGTATGCCGACTCTCTTGGTTCCCTTCCTCCATATTCCTCAAAGACCCTTTGTTTCGATCTGATGATTTGGCACATAAGGAAGAACCCATTACTCTTTCCCCTCTACAAACAAGGCAAGCGAGCCGATTCCTCTTTTTCCCTTCTTTCCGCTCCTTCATATCCCTCGAGGGCTTGTTGTTCTCCTCATCCGATGATTTAGCACAGCAAGAACAACCCATTGCTCTTTCCCCTCTACAGGCAAGGCATGCGAGCCGGCCCCTTTTCTTCCCTTCTTCTTGTTCCCTCGTATTTGACGATGACTCTTTGTTTTCATCGGATGGTTTAGCACAGCAGAAATCACACATTGCCTTTTCCCCTCGGCATACAAGGCATGCAAGCGGGTTCAATTTCTTCGATTCCTTCTTCTTCCTCGGCGGGTTCTTGCTCTTTTCCGACGACGATTTATTACAGCACAAGATGCCCATCGCTTACCAACCCTTCCTCTTCGATTTGGGATTATCTTTCTGTGGATGGCCGTATTCACTCTCGATCTGAAGCCACAGAAACTCGTGTCGGAGATTATGAGGAAAAAAAAAGAAAGAAAAGATTAAGCTTCAAGGAGAATTGAAAAGAAAAAATTGGAAACGGGCAAGAAGAAATTTTTATTGTATTTTTCTTTTTCTTTCGTTCCCTTCGTCTCCTTGCCCGTTTCCAATGGACAGAAGCGACGGGTGAGGTGTTTGGACAGAGCACAAGGCCTAAATTTGGATTTTTCTTTTCCGTTTTTCTTTTATTTTTTGGCTAAACTTGGCCAGTGGATCTGGCGCCAATACACGTGGAGGTTGATGGCTCAGTTAACGGTTTTTCAAAATTCAGTACAGGTGGAGGGTTGAAACCTTCAGTTAACGGCGATGGGGTTTGGCGCTTTACTTTTTTATTTGTATGAAAATAAACCCTACAAGGAACCGACGAAGAAGTTATACGTTGAGGATCCTGTATTGATTTGACCATTTTGCCCCTGTGGTGGGTCCTTAACTGCCATACCTGGTCGGGGCAGTCTCTGTCGTCGGGGCAGTAATTCTGGTTGATGATGATGGGGTTTTGGACATTTTGCATGAGGGCGTGCTCGAACACGACATCCCTCACGAACCCCTCGCACGGCCGCCCCCACGTCTTGATCCGCAGCCCGTTCTCCGTCCCCGTGAACACCACCGCCTTCACCGTCACGTTCTCCACCCCCGCCTCGCCGTAGCCCTTCCCCAGGCTCCCAATGCTGCGCCACACGTGCGCGCACACGTCAGAGATGGAGGAACACGCGTGCGTGGTGCGCTCGTGCACGTGTGATACTGCATCCCATCCCTTATAAGGCTACCGCTAGCTCACCTGATGCCGTGGCCGGGCCCGCAGGTGACGCGCTCGATCCAGAGGTTGGTCGTGCCGGGCCCGATCGAGATGCAGTCATCGCCGGTCTTGATGCCAGTGCCGGTGACCGAGACGTCGGTGGACTGCTGCACGTGGATCGCGGCAGAACAATGTCCGAGTTGGGGGCTTGTGGTTAGTATCCCTGAGGAATGGTTCGAGGACTGCTTGAGGGGCACCTTGATGGGGCATGTAGGCATTGTCGATCGGTGACTTGTCCAGGCATTGTCTGGTGAGCTTGATGGAGGAGACGATGGATGGCTAAGAGATTCTTCGAGAAACTTGAAGAAACAGCAAGCCTGCAATGCTTGCTTGAAGGTGACTATATTATGATTAGAATTAGACCTGAGAGATTCATCGAAAACCTTGAAGAAACTGCTAGCTTGCAATGTTAGACCCTTCAGAATTCTGAAAAAGATAGGATATAATGTGTATGTTGTGGAATTTCTTTAGGGTTATGGAATCAGTGTGACTTTCAATATTAGGGACTTAGCGGCCTACAGTGGTTTAGGAGTGGTCCTTGGGGACCCTTTTCTTGAGCCCGCCCTGACCCAATGACTACTAGTAACCATGTACCTTTAGTTTTACCTACACCTCAACATGCTCGAGAGAAGATTGATCATATCCTTAATAAGCATGTAGTTTCTAGACGCAGTGGAGGCTATAAGAGGTTTTTGGTAAGATGAATAGGATGCCCAACTTCAGACACGATGTGGATCTCATTGGAGGAGTTACAACACATCGACCCTGATCTACTTGCCTACTACTATAGTTCATAGAAGCTTTACTTGACGGATTTGAGTTCTTCGCCGCCAAGGAGAGTTGATGGGGCACCACCAGCCCACTTTGACAGGGCCTAGTTTGACCCGACATTACACGGGTATACTCGTGCAGGAGGAAAATGATAGCCTAGGCGATGGGACTTTGGCTTGGAGACGCTTGAGAGATGTTAGGCCAGCTTTGCAGGGGCCCCATCTGGCTAAGCATTTATTTCATTAGGTTTCTTTATACATTTTAGGAATAATTATAGGGTTAATTTTTACTTTCATGTAAACCAACGTTATGAGCATATTTTGATATTTTTTAGGGCTTTTGATCATTAGGGTTTGGTTGGAGGCTCTTTATCTAAGAAGCATGAACACGGACACGGGACACGGACATGACACGACACGGATACGCGGACACAACATTTTTAAAAAAATCAGGACACGGACACGTTGGGGGACACGCTTTATATATATATATATATATATATATATATATATATATATATATATATATATATATATATATATATATATATATATATATATATATATATATATATGTCAGGTTTAATGGACACTGTTTTTGCACTTAAATTTTTACATCGATTTTCAAATCAACTAGATAGAGATTTTAGAATTTCTTGATTTTTTGTGAGCATAATCACCTTGACTTAGATAGCACGTCCACAAAAAATCAGCACATTCTAAAGCTTTCAAGTACATCAAAACTAAAAGGCTTTATCAACCGTCCATTTTAATCATTAATTTGAAGAGCACATTTAATAAGTCTAGAGGTTTTAGAATGTGCTGATTTTTTGTAGATGTGTTATCTAAGACAAGATGATTATGCTCACAAAAAATCAAGAAATTCTGAAACCTCTATTTAATGGTTTGAAAATCGGTGTAAAAAGTTGAGTGCAAAAACAGTGTCCATTGAATCTGACCCTATATATATATATATATATATATATATATATATAGAGAGAGAGAGAGAGAGAGAGAGAGAGAGAGAGAGAGAGAGAGAGAGAGAGAGAGAGGAATGCTTAGGTGCGGTCCGCGGTCCGTAGCCGTCCGATGCACCACTCCGTGCATTAGATGCACCACTTCGTGCATAGGACCGCAGACCGTACCTAAGCATTCCTCAGCTCCCAAACAGTCTTTTCGGCCTTCTCGAAAGCCTAGCCTAACTGGTCGCACTCGTCGTTTCCCACATAAGGGTTACCTTCTAGTTTACTTATACACTGAGAACAATAATCAAACTCTAATTTAATATTATTCAATTGATAGTCTTGTTTATCTCATGAAACCAGCATTTGCACGAGTGTACAACATCATATGGTCTTTAATTACAATGCATAGAAACAAACCAGAAAAAAATCACGAAGAACATGAAGTAAAGGATAGAGATAGAAGACACCATACAAGCACGAGACATCGATTTTACGTGGAAACAAAAATTGGAAAGAACCCACGGACAACTACGATCAAATCAATAGAAGCTGCAGAAACAAAGAAGGTACAAGCAATCGCTCACCAACAATGAGAAGGCCATATTCATCCTAGGATCTCTTTCTCTCAAGAAATCTCTCCTAAATTTGTCGTCTCCAAGTTTGGCCTCAAAATACCCTTATATAGCAAAGGGTTTACATCTCATAAAAGACCCAAACCCAATAGAAAACATATTCCTGATGCAGCCAAACTGATCGGTCGGTTTGGCCCGACCTAGGAAAAAAAAAACATTGCAAGTGATTCCCATCAGTCTGTAAAAGAGGCAATCGGTTCTTCAAAACACCCCTTTCTTGAACAGCAAAAGCGATTAGTCAGTTTGGGCCCACGAACCGGTTGGACAGTAAGTTTTCCCCGACTTCAGAATTGAGCCACAGCTCAACATTTAGCTACCAAAAGGTATCTGGTAAATTGTATGTTTCTTCACTTCTGTTTTGTATTGAGTTAGTTCTGCATCGAAAACATATCTTCATCCTCTGTCTGCATTAAGATACTTAATTTGCTTCAGACCAATCGGATGATTGTATACATAATTTGTTTTTATGTTCTCTTTGCCATTTTCATCTCTTACATTTCATTCAATATATAGTCTAACATATTGTATGCATAGCAGGTTGAATATCAACTCAGCGATACGAATTTGGTTGTGAGTGATTTCTTAATGAAACTCATGAACAAAGATCCGGAAGGTTATGGTGAGTCAATTGAAGTTTATCTATTTTAGATAACAAACTGACCTACAGAAAAAAAAAATATATATATTTAATGAGAAGCCCACCTTTGTATTTCTCTTGTCACAGTTCCAATGTCTGTCATTGCATCTTGGAAGAAAAGAAAGTCCCTTGGTGCCAATAATTATATACTTATCAAGGCACTTCGGACCTCAACGAAGCTCGTAAGTCTTTCCTCAATTTTGCAATTCTTTCTCTTTTGTATAAGGAGTACCGACTATTTATACCATAACACGTAGCTTCCAAACCATTCATGCTAGAGATATTTGTATATATCGGGTTATACATCTTCTATTGTATATCGGACTCATACCCTACCCATATCATCTTGTATATATATATTGGGCTCTTGCCCTAACAAGACAATGAGATATTCATTCTCTCCCAAAAACCCTACTCTCTCTCTCTCTCTCTCTCTCTCTCTCTCTCTCTCTCTCTCTCCTAGGGTTATCAGTGACCATTCCAAACTATTTTTATACTCTTTCGCAGGTTGTGAGTGAGGACGGGAAGAAAGTGAGGCGCAAGCAATTCTTCACAGAACGAGACAAAGAGGAATTCCAGGTTATTGACATGAAAGTCGAACATTCAAACACAAACTTCTAGATTTTTTCATGTATGATGAATTGTTTGATATCCTATGTGTTTCGCAGTCCCGTATTGTTGTTGTAGAAAATTTACCCGAGGATTATTCGCGGCCAAATCTCGAGAAGATATTCAGTGTCGTCGGAAGTTTTACAAATTAATTCCATCTTTGACATAGCAATTAAATGGAATATAGTTCGGCCAATTGACTTTCGATTTATTTAACAGTGTGAAGAATATTCTAGTATGTCACCCACAGGAACCCAATTCCTCTAGATCTTCAAAAGGCGATGTTTTGATCAGTAACAAGGTATACATGTTTGTGATTTCACCATAATTATCTAGAATAAAAATAACTTTTTTATGATTATAGAACTTTTTTTCTTCACATACTGACTGCCCTTTTGATTTAGTTGCACGCACTCGTGGAGTATGAGACGGTTGAGAAGGCTGAGAAGGCAGTGAGTCTTTGTTGATTCATAAATTGCAGATCTTGATACGTAGTTTTGAGTTCCGGGCTTTCCCTTATAGTCCTGATATTGGGCAGGTAGAGAAGCTAAATGATGAGAGGGACTGGCGGAAAGGCCTTCGAGTCCGGCTGATGCTAAGGCGAACGGTAATTATATCTGCTAGATCTCTGAGAATTTGTTCATTGAAAAGTAATAATTAAGATAATACAGATAGTATTCCTTAATTTTTATATAAAAAAGTTAGTATTGCTTACTTCATAGCCCAACAGTTTGCCTACATAGTTTTTGCTTCTCAAGCAAATTTTCTCTGAATTCCGTTTCCAGCCAAGGTCAGTGATCAGAAATAAAAGATCAGAGTACGATCATTTTGATATGAACTCCGAGGATGATCAGTCACCCCTATCTCAAACACTAGGCTCGTCTCTACAGATAGAACAACTACTTGAACACAATGTAAGTGAATGTTTCATATTTGTTGGATATCTCGCTATGCCGTAAGGTACTAAGCTACTATCATGTCAAATGTAAGACCAATGTGTTTCGTGATCTCGTTGGAATGTTTCGTTGTAGCTTGATGATAATCAGACTGGTGTGAAAAAAAGTTGGGGCCGTGGCCGTACAAAACCTCATGGCCTGGTTCAGAGTTGCAATGTGCGTGGCCTCCTGCCTCAATCTCCTCAGTCAAGCGTGCTTGGCCAGTGGGAAGCTTTGATCAAACAAACTCCTCAGGGGCCAAGAATGCCGGATGGAACTCGCGGGTTCACCATGGGCCGTGGTAAGCCACTTGGCCCTGTTTTAGGAGGTCTGGCGCTGGCACCGTTCAGTCTTCATCCAATCAAGCTATGAGTTTATTTCCTAGTGTTCTCTTAGATTGTCAGAACAATCGGTGATTTCTTCGTCGGTGCCTAAAGTTTGAGTTAGTTATATCATTAACTTGTCTCGGTAATTACTTGATCATGTATTGATCTTTCCCCTCATTGTTCTATTTTTTGACTATTATGGGTAGAATAATGCAAGTCTGCAGCTAGAAATGAATAACGATGGTCTGAAAGATGTATTTTTGAGAACTCAAGTTCAAGCTTATATACCATTTTTTATGTTTGTAATTGGTTGTTCTCTGTTCCCCTTGATTAAAATAAGATAGCATGGTTAATGTTTCAAGTATTAGTTCACAGTAAAAGGCAGCAAAGAACCAAACAATATGGTCAACTAAGAACAAAATTCAATCTGGTTCCAATAATACTCAAAATTAGTTCTATTGGGCATTTGATCTTTCTTCTAAGTTTGGAATTCTTGAAAATTATTTGTATTTAATCACATAAATAAACTTGTTTACAACTGTTAGATGGTGTACACTTTTATATACCTTGGATGGGTTTTCCTTTCCTGTGTGGTATGCTGAACTTGATGCTGACCCCACTCATTCACTATATATGTATATTATATATACCTTGGGATATTAATGCCCTAATGCAGCATGATTTATTTTCTCCCTTATGTTCCATGGTATCAGAGCTTGGGCTTGAGAGAGGCTCCGCCTCCTCCCTTCCCGCTCTCTTCCAGCTCCTTCTCAAATATAGATTTTTTTTTTATAACAGGACTACCTCCTCCTGAATCCAACTCCTCCTTGTTTGTTAGAAAAAACCAGTTTTAAGTCGGTTGGGGATACAGTACTCTACAATCTATATAACATGCTATGGTTGTTTACAAGCTGACTAGGACAAAAAGGCGCAAGATAGATCTAGCCGTCGATCAAGATCTAAAGAGAGAGGGAGAGAGAGAGAGAGGGGGGGGGGGGGGGGGAATTCAAACAGAGCCCTCTCTCCCGTGTGTGAATACAGCACTCTCATAAATCCTATTAAAAACGTACTATAAAGATATTAAAAACCTACTATAAAGATGATAAATACCTATTCAATGGCATTTAATGGCCATTTGATGTTAATTAGCATTTTTTTGGAAGGTTAATTAGTACTCTCTCTCTAACAAGTGAATCACACTCCGAAAGCAACCGCGGCCGCCGTAGGTGGCCGTCCGAGTGCCGATGGGCATGGGCATTTACTATAGAATCATAGATAACAACATAGGGCTAGATTGAATTTATATAGAGATAGAGTTTTGTGTCACTACTAGGTGTGTCAATTGAAGTTATGAAAGAGTTTTGAATTTTAAAACGAGTCATATCTAGTGTTCGGTTATCTTTTTGAAACTATAATAAAAGGAGTTGTTGCATAGCGTAGAACTGGGATGATGATTTGGACAAAATAATCTTCTTAGTTCTCCCACTTAGGGTATCTCCTCTTTGTTTTCATATGTCTCTCTTTTACTAGCCGTTAATTGCCAACAGCAACTTTGCCAAGTAGATAACATTGCCATTAGAGCCACAGGTGGCCCGTGGAAATTCGAGAGAGAAAGAAGATTGAAGCTTTTAGAAGCGGCGTGCAATAATTCGTTACTATGAAGGAACATGGCGCCCAACAATATGTTACTTCTCCGATTTTACGACAAAAACTACAACCATTGGGGCATTCATGATGTATCTCTGTTGGATTCACTCCTCATTGGGGAGCCCATTTGTTTGGGCCTTAATGAGAGGGCACATGTTGGGACATATAGAAAAGAAAGGGGAGCAACCTAGCCCTAATCATTTTATCTCATTCATCTAACCCTCATCCTGTCACTTGAGAAATCAAGAGCCTCTTGTACAAAAAGAAGGGAATTGGAGATTGGAGAATCTTGGTGTCCAATTAAACGACTTTTTGATTCTGGGTCCGTGAGCATTAATTCCACCCATCCGGTCACATTCTATTGGTGTTAAGAGAGTTTCAAACCCTTCCAATATTGTTGTTAGTTGTTACTTGTTACCCACCATTGGTGATGGTTTGTTGATGTGAGGAAACCTCTAGTGTTATCTCGAGAGATGAACATTGTAATCCCATTGTTTTACATAGTGGAGAGCATTCGGAGTTTGGCCCGTGGTTTTTTCCTTCATCGTGAATGGTTTCCATATAAATATTGTGTGTGCTTTGGCTTGTTGATTTGAATCATCTTTGTTGTGTTGTGATTGCACTTGCATCTCTTTTGTTCTCCATTTGCTTGCACATAAAAAGGAAAAGATAGAAGGTTTCCCCAACAAAGTGGTATCAGTACCTATAAGCAAGGTATCGGTCGCAGTATCGATTGACCCAGAACCTATATGTACCGGCTGGTACGTACCGGTACCAGCCAATACAGACCGATACCAGTTGAGGAAAAAAACCAAAAAAAAAAAATTTAACCTGTTGGTACCGGTCCGTATAGACCGTACTGGTTGGTACCTGCCTGAACCGGCCAATACAGCGATACGAACCGATACCGGTTGAGGAAAAAAACCCAAAAAAAAAAAAAAAAAAAACCTGTCGGTACCGGCCAATACGTACCGGTACGGGCCATGTATCAGGATCGGGTGCAGTACCGGTCTCGAACCGGGCAAAACCGGTACATACCGACCGATACGTACCGGTATCGATCGAGATTTCAAAACCTGCTTATAAGGTGTTCAACAAAATTCTTGTGTGACATATGAATCTAAATATAAGTAGAATAATGAGCCTCAATGGAATCGGTTTCTTTTGAAGGGCAAGATGCAAGATCTCGTCTCTATCAAAGAGATGTATGATCCTTTTGAGGGTGATGGCACCAAACCAAATGACAAATCCGACAAAGATTGGAAAAAGTTGAACCAACAAGTTGTTGGATACAATCGGCAATAGTTAGATGATAGTGTCTACCACCATGTAGCGATTGAGACTTCGACATCCTCCCTTTGGAAGAAGTTGGAGGGCTTGTAAGAAAGAAAACCGCCGGTACCAAAGCCTTTTTTATTAGGAGGCTTGTCAACTTGAAGTTCAAGGAGGTCACATCAATTGTGGAGCACTTAAGTGAGAAGAAGAGCATTGTAAATCAGCTCTCCATATAAAGATGGTGTTAGATGGCAAACTTCAAGCATTATTACTCCTTAGTTCTCTACCATAAGGTTTGGAGATATTAGTGGGGTCTCTTAGCAACTCGGTACCGGATGGGGTAGTGACCATGAGCCTAGTCGCTAGTAGCTTGTTGAAGAAAGAGCTGAGAAGAAAATCCTCAGATACAAGAGAAACGGAATGAACATGCTGGTTAAGAATAGAAAATGGTCTGACATTCTCCACTTCCACCATCACAGCAACAGAAACCAGTTCAAGCTCTTACATGCAAAATCTCAATTTTAGATTTTTCACCATTTGCTTGATCAACCAAAGTCAGAGTAAGATATTGTGTATAACACCACATGAGAAGCACAATGCATCCAACTTTTCATTGCGAGATCGAAAGCACATACAGCTGCAAGTAGAAGATTTATTCGCGGTTCTTGCTCTTAAACCTACTTAATCCACCTTTCTATGTCTCATGAATCTGCCTCCCCCCCCCCCCCCCACACACACACACTCTTTTTATTGTGATCCCTCTTCAGTATTGCTCCCACCGGTATCGCTGCCAGTATCGGTCTCTATCTCTGAACTGGGAGGCGTCAATTCTTGAGGAGCGGTATATTCCTTAGGTCCTTCTCTGGACTCATCAGCCTGAAGAGACAGATACTCGAGCGCAGTAACGACGTCGCTGATCCGTGGGCGAGTGCTTGCTTCGTCTTGAAGACACATCGCCGAGACTGCAACAGCTTGATACAGACCCTTTAGAGGATACTTGCCCTGAAGCAATGGGTCAGCCACTGTAGCAAACTTCCTTTTATCTTTGAAGAGTGGTCCTGCCTGCAAATTCCCATCAAAAGATGATATACCATGCATAAATTCAAGCTCAACACGACAACGTACAGACCATGCAATGGAAACTGCATAACAAATGTAAACATCTCGGCCTACATGTTCTATAGGGTACGTTCTTTTGGGCCGAAATGAGGGTGGAAATGGATCCAGCTGCTGATTTCATTTTTGTTTCTACTGTTCTTTCCATTTTAAGTTGGTGTGAACGAATCCACTAGCGGACTTCATTTCCTCTCTAATTTGGACGGAAACCTTATTTCCTTAAGTCGGGTGGAAATAAACTGATAAAGCAAATTTCCTTAATTCCTCGCTATTACTCACTTAATTTCCTTCCTCTCAAAAGAATAGGGAGTGGAACTGAATAGTTGAAACATCATTTCATTTCTTTAGAAGAAAAAGGGAAAGGAAATTAAGTCAATGGACATATATAAGTTAGTGGAAATCATTTATGTTTCCTTAAGTGGGGGAAAATGAAAAGAACGCACCCTAATAAGGTATCAGTAACTGAACATTGTGAAGTAAATTCTGATGATTTGACATACCCACTGAACAAGTTGTTGCTCATGTCTTGGCCTCGTGATGTCGAAAGCTCTCCTCCCAGTGATCATCTCCAAGAACAGCACCCCGAAACTGTACACATCAGACATCTTCGTCAATTGGCCCGTCAGCGCGTACTCGGGGGCGCAATATCCGTAGGTACCCATCACCCTTGTAGATACATGGCTCTTGTCTCCAACCGGGCCAAGCTTGGCGAGGCCGAAGTCGGATAACTTTGGGTTGTATTCTTGGTCCAGGAGTATATTAGATGCTTTGAAATCGCGGTAAATAACCGGTGGGTTGGCTACATCATGCAGGTACTCGAGGCCCTTGGCAGCACCTAGAGCTATTTTCATTCTTTCACTCCAGTCCAGTGGCTTTTGATCAGGTGATGGAACTGCAAGTTTCGTCGCATTAAGCTGATGCTAATGTAGAGAAAAGAACACAATCAGATAAAAGGCTTGGAGATCTCAAGAACTATACCAAGAAGATGATCCTCCAATGACCCTAGTGGCATGTACTCGTACACGAGAATCCTTTGATCTCCATCGGCACAGTACCCAAGCAACTTAACAAGGTTCGGGTGATGGAGGAGACTGAGCATCAGGACTTCGATGAGGAACTCCCTGCTCCCCTGAAGACCGTTCCTATCCAGTTGCTTGACTGCTACAATCTGAGGAAGATGAACGACGAAATTAGATCAGCTCCGAATCATAGGTCTGAATGTGAGAAAACCAAAAAAAAAACCGAAAATAGTGATCAGTGGTACTTGATTCGTGTCTTCAAGCATTCCTTTGTACACTCTTCCGAATCCACCTTCACCTAGTAGGCACTCATCTCTGAAGTTTTTGGTTGCTGCTGCCATTTCGCGGAATTGGAATATGCGGGCAGCAATGCTTCCATTGCCGATTCGTAAGATCTCTTCTGCTTCAGACCTTTGCCTACCGTTATCTGCGGAGTCACAAGCATTCCGTCGGTAAATACAAAAAAAAAAGATGTAAATTTCAGAATGTGCAATCAATTGATGACAAAGTCTAAAATCAGTATATATATCTCCAATCATCTATTTCAAAAAGAAGGAAGAAAACATTACTGTTAATGTAATAAGATCTTATTATCTGTGATCATTCTAAGATATATCTACCTACAATTGGTTGGACGAATACCATATTGTTTTGTGATTTTTATTATTGATGAACATTGCTTATTTGATTGATTGTCTCTGTCGGAATCATAATTACAAAAATTTGATCTAAAGCTGATGAACATAACGAAGCTAGAAAGACGTACCGGATTTGAAGGAGATGCTATTAATAAGGAATGCGAGTTGACTTCCTTTCCTCGGCTCATTTTTCTTCCTCGTTGGCTCCTTATTCTTATCGGACGATTTTACACAATAGACACGACACGTTCCCCTTTTCCGGCCGCTACATACAAGGAATGTGATTCCTTGTTTTCGCTCCTTCGTCTTCCTCGGGGACTGCTTGTTCTCGTCTGATGATTTAGCACAGTAGGAACAACCCATTCCCCTTTCTCGCCCTCTACAGACAAGGCATGCGAGTCGGTCTTCTTTTCTCTCCTCTTTCCTTTCCTCTGGCCCCCTCCCTTCTTCCCTCTCCTTCATCTTCCTTAAGGACTTCTTGTTCTTGTCTGATGATTTAGCATAGCAAAAACAACCCATTCCCCTTTCCCGCCCTCTACAAACAAGGCATGTGAGTCGGTCTTCTTTTTTCTCCTCTTTCCTTTCCTTTGTCCCCCTCCCTTCTTTCCGCTTCTTCATCTTCTTCGAGGACTTCTTGTTCTCGTCTGATGATTTAGCACAACAAAAACAACCCATTCCCCTTTCCCACCCTCTACAGACAATGCATGCATGTCGGTCTTCTTTTCTCTCCTCTTTCCTTTCCTCTGTCCGTCTCCCTTCTTCCCGCTCCTTCTTCCTCGAGGACTTCTTGTTCTCGTCTGATGATTTAGCACAGCAGGAACAACCCATTCCCCTTTCATGCCCTCTACAAACAAGGCATGTGAGTCGGCCTTCTTTTCTCTCCTCTATACTTTCCTCTGTCCCCCTCCCTTCTTTCCGCTCCTTCGTCTTCCTTGAGGACTTCTTGTTCTCGTTTGATGATTTAGCACAGCAGGAACAACCGATTCCCCTTTCCTGCCCTCTACAAACAAGGCATGTGAGTTGGTCTTCTTTTCTCTCCTCTTTACTTTCCTCTGTCCCCCTCTCTTCTTTTTGCTCCTTCTTCTTCTTCGAGAACTTCTTGTTCTCATCTGATGATTTAGCACAGCAGGAACAACCCATTCCCCTTTCCCACACTCTACAGACAAGGCATGCGAGTATGTCTTTTTTTTTCTTTTCTTTCCTTTCCTCTGCCCCCCTCGAGTGCTTTTTGTTCTCCTCGGACGATTTCTCACAGTAGGTACAGCCAACGACTCTTTCCCCTCTACAGGCAAGGCAAGTATGCCGACTCTCTTGGTTCCCTTCCTCCACATTCCTCAAAGACCCTTTGTTTCGATCTGATGATTTGGCACATAAGGAAGAACCCATTACTCTTTCCCCACTACAAACAAGGCAAGCGAGCCGATTCCTCTTTTTCCCTTCTTTCCGCTCCTTCATCTCCCTCGAGGGCTTGTTGTTCTCCTCATCCGATGATTTAGCACAGCAAGAACAACCCATTGCTCTTTCCCCTCTACAGGCAAGGCATGCGAGCCGGCCCCTTTTCTTCCCTTCTTCTTGTTCCCTCGTATTCGACGACGACTCTTTGTTTTCATCGGATGGTTTAGCACAACAGAAATCACACATTGCCTTTTCCCCTCGGCATACAAGGCATGCAAGCGGGTTCCATTTCTTCGATTCCTTCTTCTTCCTCGGCGGGTTCTTGCTCTTTTCCGACGACGATTTATTACAGCACAAGATGCCCATCACTTACCAACCCTTCCTCTTCGATTTGGGATTATCTTTCTGTGGATGGCCGTATTCACTCTCGATCTGAAGCCACAGAAACTCGGGTCGGAGATTACGAGGAAAAAAAAAGAAAGAAAAGATTAAGCTTCAAGGAGAATTGAAAAGAAAAAATTGGAAACGGGCAAGAAGAAATTTTTATTGTATTTTTCTTTTCCTTTCGTTCCCTTCGTCTCCTTGCCCGTTTCCAATGGACAGAAGCGACAGGTGAGGTGTTTGGACAGAGCACAAGGCCTAAATTTGGATTTTTCTTTTTCGTTTTTCTTTTATTTTTTGGCTAAACTTGGCCTGTGGATCTGGCGCCAATACACGTGGAGGTTGATGGCTCAGTTAACGGTTTTTCAAAATTCAGTACAGGTGGAGGGTTGAAACCTTCAGTTAACGGTTTTTCCAGAAGCCGGTACTATCTATAGGAGTTCGTATCTCCTCCAGTTGGTGGGCCCCGGCGGTCGCCCCATCAACCGGCATGCATCACAGCCGCACGATGACAGGTGACCGGAAAGTGAATGTACTCCAGCGGACGGCTGTGATGCGCGCTGGCCAACCGACGGGGACTACCCACGGGAGGAGATCTGAACTCTATCAATAGTGTTCTTGTATGAAATATAGTTTTATATAGGTCTGTTTTGGCACTTTTGATTACTGTCAACCACCACAGACTATATAACATGCTACGATAGTTCAAGGTAATTACAAGTTTACCTCAAAAAAAAAACGGGGACAAAAGAAGATGGAATATATCTGGCTGTCGATCAGAATCTGGAGAGAGAGAACGCCGATTGAGATATCTGTGGGTGCAAAATCTGGCTAACGCCAACGGTGGACCCACAGCCCTGTCTGGGGCCCACGAGTCCAACGGTGAGATCTGCAGTCCTGTCTGGGGCCCACAAGTCCAACGGTAGGACCCGCAGTCCTGCTTGGGGCCCACAAGTATGAGGGTGGGACCCGCAGCCTTGCTTGGGGTCCACTTGCACTATCTGGGGTTTAGTAAATCCCCCCGGGTATTTACCAAACCCCGGATATTTCTGGGAATATTCTTGAAATATTCTCCAGATAAACTAAGCCCTTATAAATAGCCAACCCTATGAAATAATCCAGATCCTGAAATCCAAACCATAATCCCACTTTATATTTTCCAGATCTCGTCGAGCCTTCTGGTTTTCAGATTCCCTCTCCACCCTCTATCATCTTGTAAGAAGCACTCCTCGGCCTATCGAGAGTAGCTCTACTTCATTCAGAGATAGTGGATTCGAAGGTTGCATCTTTCCGCACGGAGACGTAGGCTTCGGCTGAACTTCGTCACCACATCTAGTGTCAACTCTCTCTCTCTCTCTCTCTCTCTCTCTCTCTCTCTCTCTCTCTCTCTCTCTCTCTCTCTCTCTCTCGCTCTCTCGCTCTCTCGCTCTCTCGCTCTATCTCTATTCTACAGTGCTTGTGTAACAGTCCAGCAAGTTACAACTCAGCGCTTCGAAGCACGCCACATCCCGAAGGGTTAAACATTCAATCAACTGTTGGAGGAGGGTCACGTACGACGACACGAAATCCTCCCCCATAGTTTGGCGCCGTCTGTGGGATCCGTCCTATCAACTTCTAAGCTTTCCAGATCCGTCAGTAACAGCTACCGATCGCCCGAGCAATTTGTTTGTTTCCATCGATACACCTACATGGCGAAGACACCGATGGACCAGCCAGAGAAAAGCAGCATGCACCCAGACATTCAATATCCAATGACTCACTCAATGAGTCGTCGGTTTGCAACAAGACAACCCCCGGAACAACAACTCACTGTTAATTCAAGGGGTTTCATGTCGGTTGATTGCGCCACCCCAGCTCAACCTGAACAGTCACCTCAACTCGCCGACCAAATTCCTCAACGCTTGGGGAAAGCGCACGTCCCTCCCAGTGCCGGTGCTCAAGCGTCATACCAAATCACAGCAGAGGACTATCAACTCCTTACCATCATGAAACAGAATGTTGCTCTCATGGTGGAAAGATACTCCCTCCGACAGATTACCATCGAAGCAGGAACTGACCTCCCATGGTCTGTCGCTGGCATCAAAGACAGAACAGACGTCTACCGGTCGATCGACCGATCTCCCGCTCCTTCCAGACAATCCGTCGTCGACATCCCTCGACGTTCTCTCAAATCCCTCTCGAGAGGACCCTCACTTATTCCTCCCAGGCCGACTGTGTGGGAGCATCTCAATAAGTCTGCTCGCCATTTCAAGTCTCTCAACTCCGAGTCATCCTCTGAGCCCTGCATCGTGAGGGATGATCGGAATGATGGGCACCGCTCCAAAGTTCGGCAAATTTATAATGGCGATCAAATCCCAACCAGGCATCGGACAACGAGATGGACTCCAACGCCCTCTTCGCCTCCTCTTCCTCCGAGATTCCCCTCCAACCAATGAGGTGATCGTCGGAACAATCACACCTCCGAATGCCCGCTTCATCGGCAGATTCTTCGCGCACTGTTTCCTCAAAGCTGGAAAGCTCCCGCTCTCCCCAAGTTTAAATGCCTGACTGGAGATCCAACACTGCACGTCCTCGCCTTCAGGCAAGCATTGACGCCACATGATAGTGACAACCAGGTTCTATGTCGCTCCTTTGCTGGCAGCCTGGACGACATGTCGCTCGATTGGTATCACAACCTCCCAACCGGTTCCGTGAGTTGGTTCGAGGATCTGGCAGACCTCTTTGTTCAATACTCTTGGCTGAACCTCAAGCCGGAAAAGAAGCTGGACTCCCTTTACCGGCTCAGGATGGGATCGAATGAAACCCTCCCAGAGTTCTCTCGGAGGTTCCATAACGAGCATGCAGCACTCTCTAGACACCACCTCGACGATGAAGCCATCATGCTCGCATTCTAGAGCCCTACGCTTTGACCTCTACATCTACAATGACCTCATCTGCAATCCTCCTACCTCCCTTAGAGTGTTATTCGATCGAATTCAAAAGGAGATCGAGGTGGAGGATGATGAAGTCGCTCGCAAGAAACGTGATCTCAAGAAGCGTCTTTCTGATAAGGAACTAACGAGACCAATAGCTCAAGCTTACAATGTGGAGGCTGAGAAAGATAGAACCTCCAGGAGGTCAAGGTGAGCAGGTGATAGACCCGCAGAGCCTCAGAAGACAATGGATACCAAAGGGAAGCAGCCCATCCACTGATCAGAGTAGAACACCGCCGACTGTCAACAACTCGAAATGTCGCTCATCTACAATCCATGATGTAACATCTTCCGAGTTATCAATGAAATGATAACTGTTTTAAGTTATATCGAAGACTATCAAATTCTAGCTCAACTTCTACTAATGCCACAGTTAGTTCAGTTCGCGTTGCTACAAGGCCGACTAACCCGCAACGGTACAAAGCTATGTGTCCCGATACGTAGGTTCGACTGAAACAGCGCTTCACCTAAGTCCAACCGATACAGGGGCGCTACGCTGAATTCTCCGAATCATTGGCGTCACACATGCTTCTGTTGTCACGTAAGGACATATGCACTAGTGCCTCGCTATATTTAGTTCGGTTCGCGTTGCGATATAACAGACTAACCTACAACGGTACAAAGCTACGTGTCCCAATACGTAGGTTCGACTGAAACAGCGCTTCGCCTAAGTCCAACCGATACAAGGGTGCTACGCTGAATACTTCGAATCATTGGCGTCGCACATGCTCCCGTTGTCACGTAATGACACATGCACTAGTGCCTCGCCACAGTTAGTTCGGTTTGTATTGCGATATGGCCGACTAACCTATAACAGTACAAAGCTACGTGTCCCAATACATAGGTTCGACTGAAACGACGCTTCGTCTAAGTCCAACCGATATAAGGGCGCTACACTGAATACTCCGAATCATTGCCGTCACACATGCTTCCGTTGTCATGTAAGGACACATGCACTAGTTCCTCACCACAGTTAGTTCGGTTCGTGTTGCGACATAACCGACTAACCTGCAACGGTACAAAGCTACGTGTCCTGATACATAGGTTTGACTGAAACGGGGCTTCGCCTAAATCCAAACGATACAAGGGTGCTACGCTGAGTACTCTGAATCATTGGTGTCGCATATGCACCCATTGTCACGTAAGGACACATGCACTAGTGCCTTGCCCTAATTAGTTCGGTTCGTATTGTGACACAGCCGACTAACCTACAACAGTACAAAGCTACGTGTCCCGATACGTAGGTTCGACTGAAACGACGCTTCGCCTAGTCCAATCGATACAAGGGTGCCATGCTGAGTACTCCGAATCATTGGCGTCGCACGTGCTCCCGTTGTCACGTAAGAACACATGCACTAGTGCCTCGCCACAGTTAGTTCGATTCGCATTGTGACACGGCCGACTAACCTGCAACGGTACAAAGTTACATGTCCCGATATGTAGGTTCGACTAAAACGGTGCTTCGCCTAAGTCCAACTGAAACAAGGGCACTATATTAAGTACTTCGAATTCTTACCCCCATCGACCAGTAAGTCCAAGGCCCCGCCCTTGGCATTCGAAGGCAAAGATCAAGACAGCAACATCGCCTCGGCCCAAGGTGATAGCCTTGGCATTCAAAAGCAAAGCCCGAGGCAAATTCCGCCTCCTCGGTACCTGCCAAAGTCCGAGGCGATAATGCCTCGACACTTAACAAGCCTAAGGCCCTGCCCTTGGCACTCGATGATAAAGTCCGAAACAGGTCCCGCCACCTCGGCACCTAACGAAGCCCAAAACGTCGGCACCGTCTCGGCCCGAGGCGACCTTCACCTCGATATTCGAATATAAGGTCCAAGGCAGGCTTCACCGCCTTGGCACCTAATGAAGCCCGAGACGTTGGCACCGTCTGGGCCCGAGGCAACCCTCGCCTCGGCATTCAAAGACAAAGTCCAAGGAAGGCTTCGCCACCTCAGCACCTGACGAAGCCCAAGACGTTGGCACCGTCTCAGCCCGAGGCGACCCTCATCTCGGACCGAGGCGACCCTCGCCTCGGCATTCAAATACAAAGCCAGAGGCAGGCTTCATTGCCTCGGCACCTAACGAAGCCTGAGACATCAGCATCGTCTCGGCCCGAGGCGACCTTCACCTCGATGTTCGAAGACAGTCCAAGGCAGCCTTCGTCGCCTCGGCACCTGACGAAGCCTGAGACATCGACATCGACATCATCCCGGCCCAAGGTGACAACCTTGACATTCGAAAGCAGAGTCCAAGGTGCCTCGCACCGTCTTGGCGCTCGAAGACAAAGTCTGAAGCAAGCTTTGCCACCTCGGCACCTGACGAAGCCCGAGACGTTGCCACCATCTCGACCCGAGGCAACCTTCACCTTGGCATTCAAAGACAAAGTCCAAAGCAAGCTTCGCCGCCTCAGCACCTAACGAAGCCCGAGACGTCAGCACCGTCTCAGCCCGAGGCAACCTTCGCCTCGGCATTCGATGATAAAGTCCGAGGTAGCCTTCGTCGCCTCGGCACCTGACGAAGCCTGAGACGTTGACATTGTCTCGGCCCAAGGTGACAACCTTGGCATTCGAAAGTAGAGTCTGAGGTACTCCGCACTGCCTCGACGCTCGCAGACAAAGTCCAAAGTAAGCTTTGCCGTCTTGGCACCTGACAAAGTCCAAGACGTTGGCACCGTCTCGGCTCAAGGTGACCTTCACCTTGACATTCGAAGACAAATCCGAAGCAGGCTTCGCCGCCTCGGGACCTGACGAAGCCCGAGATGTCGGCACCGTCTTAGCCTGAGGCAACCTCTGCCTCGACATTCGAAGAAAAAATCCGAGGCAGGCTTCGCTGCCTCGGTACCTGACAAAGCCCGAGGCGTCGGCACCGTCTTGGCCCGAGAAAACCCCTGCCTCGGCATTCGAAGACAAAGTCCAAGGCAGGCTTCGCCGCCTCAACACCAGACGATGCCTGAGACTTCGGTACCATCTCGGCCCAAGGCAACCTTCGCCTCGGCATTCGAAGAAGAAGTCCGACGCAGGCTTCGCCGCCTCGGCACCTAACAAAGCCCGAGATGTTGGTACCGTCTCGGCCCGAGGCAACCTTCGCCTCAGCATTCGAAGACAAAGTCCGAGGCAGGCTTCGCCGCCTCGGCACCTGACGAAGCCCAAGATGTCGGTACCGTCTCGACCCGAGGTAACCTTCGCCTCGAAATTCGAAGACGAAGTCCGAGGTAGGCTTCACCGCCTTGGCACCTGACAAAACCCAAGACGTTGGCACCATCTCGACCCGAGGCGGCCTCCATCTCGGCATTCAAAGACAAAGCCCGAGGTCGCCATCGCTACTTCAGCGCTCGACAAGTCAGAGGTTGTCGTCGCCGCCTCGGTGCCCGACAAAGAATGAGGCGACAAGCGCGATGGCCGTCACCGGTTAGCGTATCGGTCGATACACCCTCGGTCGGCCCTTGGCATGGGGTTGGCGGGCGCGACAGCCGACGCCAGACAATGCACGACGGCCGACATTGGACAACACAACGGCAGGCGCAATGCTCGTTATCGGACAACATGTCGGTGGATGCACCCCCGGCCGGCCCTTGGTAGGGGGTCGGCGGACGCGACCACCGAAGCCGGTCAACGCAACAATGGGCGTGATGACCGACGCCTAACAACGCGGCGGCAGCCGCGTTGCCCATCGTCAGACAATACATCGGCGAGCCCGATCGTCAACGCCGAACAACGTGTGATGACAAGCTCGTTTGAGTTTGTTGGGTTACAAGGCAAGCTCAAGTAGGCCAAAGCTCGGCTTGACTCGTGTCAACCCCCTTCGGTCTCAACTGTGCAACCCCTTCTCTCAAATTTTTGAGTGGGTATGAGAGAGAGTTCGAGTGTGCGAGGGTGGCAAAAAAAAACAACATCTTCCAAGGCCCCTCCCCCTCTTGCAAGCCCCCCCCCCCCGACCACTCCCATCGCCCGGCGCGCCTCCCGCCACCCCGCCGCCGCCTCCCGCCACCCTGGCCTGTAATACCCGGTACGTTGATTTCAGGGCAGCCCGGTTTTATTTTATTGTTGCTAGATTGATTGATTGTTTTCGCATTTGTGGTTGCCAATGGTGTATACTGGAGCATGAGTTGGACCGGGAAATGGGCCCCGGGTCCCGGCCGCTAGGCGACACTGGAGGCATGGCATGATTGTTTTGATGATTTAAATTAACTAGAATATCAGGTTTTTAGGCGAGTCTGTCGGACTCGTAAGGTTTGCGCACCGGCTCGTCCCGGTGCGATGCGAGCTCGAGTGTGGCCTTGCTTGATCTGCGAGCAATACCTGTTTGGAAAAAAAAAAATTAATAATAAAGTTTAAAACCTAAATCTAAACCCATCCCCAAAATCAACTTCATAGCATAAAAATAGAACCAACCTGATCATATGAATCAGATCAGCCCTTGATTTCCATACCAAACCAATTCATCCGTTGATCTCCAATCCAGACCATATCTCACCGTGCATCAGCCACCATTAGATCTAAATAGATCTGATGTGATCTCTCCAATCTAATGGCATACCGCTCAACCCCGTCCTGCTATCTCTCTCTCTCTCTCTCTCTCTCTCTCTCTCTCTCTCTCTCTCTCTCTCTCTCTCTCTCTCCCTATCTCTCAGCCGAACCCCCTCAACCCGATCCGATCCCCCTACGCAACTCCCTCTCGATCCCGATCCCTCTCAATCCCGAACCCCTCCCTCTCAATCCCGATCCCTCTTAACCCGATCTCCTCCGAGATACCCGCAGCCCTCTCCCCTATAAAAACTAAGCCCTAAGCCCAGCCGATCCCCCCTCATCCCTCTCCGATCTCCCTCGTCATCTCCCATATCTCTCTCTTTTCTCTCTCCTGCGGTGGGGCTCTACTCGCACGGCGCCGGAGAGCAACCGGCCGGAGGATTTGCTGCCGGAGCCGACGACCCCGTCATCAGGTCAGCCCCTTCTTTTCCCCCGTTTTCCCTTTGGTTCTGGCGAGACCAGCCCCCCCCCCCCTCTGCTATGTCTTGCGCAGCCATGGCCGTCGGTCAAGTGGCCGGTGGCTGTGCAGCTGGCAAAGCCAACTTTATCCAGGCTGTCTCTCCTTTTTTTCCCTTTTCCTTGAGAACCGATCAGCCCCAACCCCTGGTGGGCTTTGTCTTGTCGCAGCAATGGCTGTCGGCCTGGTGGCCGGAGGTTGCATAGCCAACAGAGCCGACCAAGCCAAGCTAGGCCCTCTCCGACCACCCGACCCTCGACCTTGCATGCGATGTCGGTCTAGCCCTTGAACCCACACCCGAGGTCAGCAGGCCCGATCTCATCGGGTCATGCATGCTTCAAAGTTGATATTGCCGATGCAGGTCAGACCACCTTGTGAAGTCACTTTCGCACGATATCGACCGCTTAGCGGCAACGATGCGCTGCTTAGCGGCCTAGGCTGGCCACTAGTATGATTCCCGTATAAACCCTCCTTTTGATAGATCTAGTCCGACTGTGATCGGCCTTGCTGGTTTCGCCATCACCCGACACGGGTCAGACAGTTTAGTCGAATTAGTGCCGTTGAACCTTAGTACGGCCCTTAATGTTGGCAACGCTGGCTAACTAAGATGATATTTTTAGAGCATCGTTTTACGTGCCGGTAGACCAGCGTCTGACGACGCCTATTTCCCTCGACTCGGCCAACCAGGGCCTAAGCCAACGATATTTAGTAGCAGTCAATAACCATAGAATCGCTGTGTGTGTTTGACAGTTCGTGACTGCGTAAACCCAATCGGAGACGGAGCGGAGGTCACCTAGCAGCAGCCCGAGCCCACTTTCCAGGTGACACAGCACGCTTTCTTTAATAATTAATAATGTCGATATAGAAATTAAGGGTAGGTGTCCATAACGCTGCATGCGAGTCCCGCCGGACGTCGTCGCATGTGGTCGAGTGGACCCCGCCTTGCATGCGGAGTCGCGAGTCCGGCGACGCATGCATAAAAAGTTATTAATTTAATAATAAATATTCTATTGTTTGCATGGACACCATACATAGGTTTTCCCTTAATTTGACTAAATTAAATAATTAAAGAATTATCGGGACCCACCCTCCTGAGAGGAGCGTAGTAACCCTAGTAAAGGGATTTTGGGCGAGAGTGCTTTATGATATTTAATTTTGATGCTGGGTTGTGAGTGGGTGCGAATCCCGGGGTAATCCATTGAAAATAATTAAACACTGTTTAGTTCTTTCATTGCCATGTGTTATATTAATTATTGTTAATCTACCTGGTTAGAGGGTAGAGACCCCGTGCGCGCAAGGGTCGTGAACCACCTTGCGCGTACAGCCGAAGTTAAGTAGGTTAGGGGTCACGGGCAAGGGTTGTGGTAAAGCCAATAGGAGGTGCCCTCGAGTAGGGATTGGCCTAGCAACCCTGTCCCGAGGAGTTGAAGTCCCCATAGTAAAGCAAATTGGGCGGTAGAGCTCCACCGTGAAAGACGGGAAACCCCTTATGATCATCTGGGTGAATTGTACATGGAGTTGGTGGATGCACGGCGAGAGAGTTGGCCCTCTACATCGAAATAAAAGGCCCGATAGTAATGCCCAACCGGGGGCAGGTTGAACAAAATATCCGGGGTTCATGTTTGAATGTATAATTGTTTGATTATTAAATTTTGAATTGTATGACTGTATACACGATGACCTAGTGACAGTAGGATTTGCATGTGAATGTAGAGATTGCATGGACACATAGGACGTGATTGAGAACATAGCTTGACAATTAGGTTAATCAATAATTTGTCTTAAAATTTGAGCGTTGTTAGTTATTAAAATTGTTAGCTTGTCACTAGACATTTATTTGGCTAATCTCCCAAATGTATTTTTGGGGGCTACTTATTCCCACGAGTAGACTCTTCTGCAGGAGCTGAGGCACATGAGCAGTAGTAGGAGTCCAGCAGTCAGCTTAGGGTAGCAGCTTATATTTCTATTTATGTCAATCTTAGTAGTGGTACCTTTTCATTTGATGTAATCGAATTGGATTGGAATAAGTTTCTATTAGTTAGTTAGTTTGATAAGTGGTAATGTGCCAGCTGAATTTCTTTGGGTAGGCCTCTCCTTAAGGCCCCAAGCCTAGGTTAGATCACCACAAAAATATAAGATAAATAATTGACCTAATTTGACAAGCCCAGTAGATAGGACCTCCAGACTGATGCACCGAGTGTTCGGGAGCGGGTGAGATACTCGGCTCGCCGTCGGAGGCTTGAGCCTCGTGCTCCTTTAGAGGATATTATGTCAGTATGTTGTGACACTGTTGGGTCGCATGTATTGAACGGATATCCCTTTTTAAGGTTGAGCCTGATCTTTTGTTTCTCCCCCTTCATTCATTTGCTTGTGTGTGAGCGTAGAAAGAGCCCAGTGAGAATCCTAAATTTGCATAGTTAAGTAACCATACCCAGAACCCTCTTCCTTTTCTCACGTCACACCCCAAGAATCGGTCTTCAAATTTCTGGGGCGTGACAGCTGGTATCAGAGCCTAGGGATATGTTCCTAGGGGTTAGTTTCTAGTATTTTGAGTCAGTCTAGAGTCTAAATAGTTGGTTAGTAGATAGTTGACGTTAGGACTATCTTTTCATTTCAGATGGCGGGTACTAGGAGTGGAAATGGTGCGAGCAACGGAGCAGGATCGTCCTCTGCGTCTGATAGCACGGCGAGGATGATGGAAATGCTCCAGGGGATGGCCACCATGGTCCAGCAGCAGCAGGCTGCTGTTGCGCAGCAGCAGACGGCTGCTCAGCAACAAGCCGAGCTAGCACAGGCTGCTCTTGCCCAGGCCCAGGCTCGTCAGCAGGCCGAGGGCGAGCGGCAGGGAAAATTGCTGAAAGACTTCAAGGCGATGGGACCACCAAGCTTCAAGGGCGAGCCAGACCCCATAGAGGCCGATCGATGGTTCCAGCAGACTGAGAAGATACTGAATGCGTTGGGCATTACCAATGATAGGAGAGTGACCTTCGCCTCATACCAGTTTGAGGCTGAGGCAGACTTCTGGTGGCAGACTGTCCAGCGCACCAGAGCAGCAGATCGAGGAGCGATTACGTGGCAGGAGTTCGAGGAACTCTTTCGGAAGAAGTTCTTTCCGGTTACCGTGCAGAACCGGATGGAGATGGAGTTTCTGGCGCTCTATCAGGGATCTCGTACTGTGACACAGTATGAGGCCAAGTTCTCGGAGCTTGCGAGGTATGCTCCACACCAGGTGGTGACCGACGGCAGGAGAGCCTTGCGTTTTGAGCATGGCTTGAATCCAGCAATCAGAGGTAGGGTTACCCCTTTCTTGGGGCAATCTTATAAGGAGTTGGTCAACCGGTCCCTGGCAGTGGAGCAGGAGTTGAAGGAGTCCTGCGCTATCATGGAGAAGCGGAGTGGCAGCGGTCGCAACGCTCCACCGACTCAGAAGAGGTTTAGGCCTATGGAGACTCGACACCCGCCACGCCAACCCCAGAACTTTCGTGGTCCTCCAGCTCTTGGACCGCCGCGGCGTGGATGTTTTCAGTGTGGTTCGTTTGAGCATCTGAAGTGGAACTGTCCACAGCTTCGTCGGCAGCCACTCCTACCAGCTCCACCCCAGAGGCCTGCTCTGCCGCCACCACCTGTCCAGAGCAGAGGCCTCCACAGAGAGCTTAGCAGCAGCAGCGTCCTCCCCAGGCACAGCAGCAGAGGTCTTTCCCCCGTCAGAGCGGAGGAGGCAGCCAGGCTCAGGGAAGGACGTACATGCTAGTTGGTCAAGACCCAGAGGCTTCTGGGGGAGTGATCGAAGGTAACCCTGAACTTAGAATTTCAATTCGTAGACGTATTGGTTTAGTTGTCTTTGCTATTAGTTTTGACTCGTTAGAACCTGTAGCAACCGGTAGCTAGATTAATTTCTTATATGTTTCCGACAACGCTAGGTACCCTTCCTGTCTTTTCGACCCTTGCTTTCGTTCATTTCGATAGCGGGTCTACTCACTCCTATATCGTCCCTAGTTTTGTCAAGACTTTGGGACTGGAGTCGGTTCCATTGGGTCATACTCTGTCGGTGTTTTCACCGCTCGGGGTAAGTACCGAGGTGGATCGGATCTGCCGGGACTGCATCATTCATATAGGAGACAGAGAGCTCTCGGCATACCTCATTGTCCTGAACTTAGGAGGAGTGGACGTACTACTTGGGATGGATTGGATGTCAGCCTATCACGTTACCCTTGATTGCTTTACTAAGAAGGTCACATTCTCACCTCCGGGGAGTGAGGCTTTTTACTTCTTGGGAGACAAGCAGAAGATCTTGTGCCCGGTACCGCTGCAACAGATAACCCTCAGGTTACTAGCGCAGCTACCGAGTAGAGATAAAGATGGGAATCCAGTGGTGCTACCACCGATGGTTCGTGAGTTTCCAGATGTCTTCCCAGAGGAGCTTCTAGGCTTGCCTCCACCTCGAGAGGTTGAGTTTGCTATAGGTTTGGCACCGGGAGCAGCACCGATCTCGGTTGCTCCGTATAGGATGGCTCCCGCGGAGCTAAAGGAGCTGAAGACCCAGTTGGAGGAGTTACTCGATAGAGGCCTCATTCGTCCCAGTACATCTCCTTGGGGAGCCCCAGTTCTTTTTGCTCAGAAGAAGGATGGGACGAAGAGGCTTTGTATCGACTATCGTAAGCTGAATAGCATAACGATCAAGAACAAGTACCCTTTACCTCGAATTGAGGACCTATTTGATCAGTTGAAGGGGGCTTGCTATTTCTCGAAGATCGACCTGAGGACCGGATATCACCAGTTGGCTGTGAGAGCGGAGGATATTCCGAAGACGACGTTTCGGACACGATATGGGCACTATGAGTTTTTGGTCATGCCCTTCGGTCTAACAAACACCTCTGCAGCATTCATGGATCTGATGAACCGATTCTTCAGCATGTTCCTGGACAGATTCGTTGTGGTATTTGTGGATGACGTTCTTATTTACTCCAAGACGGAAGGAGATCATCGAGAGCACCTGAGTGCTGTGTTGCAAACCCTCAGAGACCACCAACTGTATGCCAAACTCAGTAAGTGTGAGTTTTGGATACAGGAGGTGAAATTTCTCGGACACGTTGTCTCGCAGGAAGGCATCTCCGTGGATCCATCGAAGATAGAGGCCGTGATGGACTGGGAGCAGCCGAAGAACGTATTTGAGATCAGGAGTTTCTTGGGGCTAGCGGGCTATTATAGATGTTTTGTGGAGGGATTTTCTCGTCTAGCAGCACCTCTCACCCGTCTGACAAAGAAGGATGTCAGGTTCGAGTGGTCGGAAGATTGTGAGAAGTCCTTCCGGGAGTTGAAGAGGCGTCTTACTTCGGCCCCAGTGCTTACGATTTCGGCCAGTGGCAAGGGTTATGTTGTCTTCACCGATGCCTCACTGATGGGGCTTGGAGCTATGCTGATGCAGGATGGTAGGGTGGTAGCCTATGCCTCTAGGCAATTGAAGACTCACGAGAGGAACTATCCCACCCATGACTTGGAGTTGGCTGCAGTGGTTTTCGCCTTGAAGATATGAAGGCATTACTTGTACGGTGAGGAGTTTGACATGTATTGCGACCATAAGAGTCTGCGATACATCGGGAGTCAGAAGGATCTGAATATGCGTCAGAGGAGATGGATCGAGGTCCTGAAGGATTTCAATTATTCGTTCTTTTACCATCCTGGTAAGGCGAATGTTGTTGCAGATGCCTTGAGCCGAAAGTCCCGTAGCCAGCTTGCTAGATTGGTGACTGATCGACAGGACTTTCTGGCCACGATAGAAGGCTTTGATTTGTGGATTCAGTGGGAGTCCTCTCATACCGTGTTGTGCACCATGCGAGTGCAGCCTAGCCTACTTCAGAAGGTGATTGCAGCACAGAGGTTGGATTCTGAGTTGGAGGAGATTAGAGTGCGGTGCGACAGTGGGGAGTCTGTCCCGGATTGGTCGATCGATGCTGATGGAGGTCTGAGGTTTCGGAGGAGGTTGTGCCTCCCTACTGATGAGGAGATTCGAGAGGAGGTGTTGTCAGAGGTGCATCGATCTAGATTCTCAGTGCACCCTGGCGGCACCAAGATGTATCATGATTTGAGAAGACAGTTCTGGTGGAAGGACATGAAGCGTGACGTGGCCGCCTTTGTGTCTAGATGTTTGACTTGTCAGCAAGTCAAGGCTGAGCACCAGAGACCGGCTGGATTGCTACAGCCGCTTCCAGTAGCTGAGTGGAAATGGGAGCACATCACGATAGATTTTGTTTCGGGGTTGCCTCTGACCCGGAACAAACATGACTCAGTTTGGGTGATCGTGGACCGACTGACGAAGTCGGCGCACTTTCTTCCAGTGCGGACGACGATGACATCTGTCGACCGAGCGAAGTTATATGTGAGGGAAATTGTCAAGCTGCACGGAGTTTCAGTTTCCATTGTCTCGGATCGAGATCCTCGATTCGTATCTCGATTTTGGGAGAGCCTGCAGACGGCTTTGGGAACGGAGCTCAGTTTTAGCACTGTGTTTCACCCGCAGACGGATAGCCAGTCAGAGAGGACGATTCAGATTTTGGAGGATATATTGCGGGCATGCTCAGTAGATTTTGGAGGCAGTTGGGAGGAGCACCTACCTCTGGTAGAGTTCGCCTACAACAATAGTCACCAAGCTAGCATCGGCATGGCCCCCTATGAGGCTTTGTACGGGAGGCCATGTCGGTCACCCCTTTGTTGGGTGGAGGTACGAGAGCGGAGTCTCTTGGGGCCAGAGCTTGTCCAGGAGACGACTGAGAAGATCCAGCTGATTAGAGAGCGACTTAGAGCGGCGCAGAGTCGACAGAAGAGTTACGCAGATGTGCGTCGACACCTGCTCGAATTTACTGTCGGAGACCATGTCTTCCTGAAGGTTTCTCCTCGGCGAGGCATCACCAGATTTGGGAAGAAAGGGAAGTTGGCTCCGAGGTTCATAGGTCCTTTCGAGATCTTGGAGAGAGTTGGCGAGGTGGCATATCGTCTGGCACTGCCCCCGCAGCTCTCTAGCGTCCACGGTGTCTTTCACTTGTCAATGCTTCGGAGGTATGAGCCAGACCCGTCGCACGTGTTAGATTGGCAGGACTTGACCCTCAATTTAGACGCATCCTATGAGGAGCGACCGGTCAGGATCTTGGCTAGTGAAGATCGAGTGCTTCGTACAAAGACCATCCCCATGGTGAAGGTGCAGTGGCAGCACTGTAGTGAGGAGGAGGCTACGTAGGAGCTCGAGTCAGCGATGCGGTCCCAGTACTCCTCCATGTTTGATGATTAGTATTAGTTAATTTTCGGGACGAAAATTTTAATAAGGTGGGTAGGATGTAATACCCGGTACGTTGATTTCAGGGCAGCCCGGTTTTATTTTATTGCTACTAGATTGATTGATTGTTTTCGCATTTGTGGTTGTCAATGGTGTATACTGGAGCATGAGTTGGACCGGGCAGTGGGCCCCGGGTCCGGGCCGCTAGGCGACACTGGAGGCATGGCATGATTGTTTTGATAATTTAAATTAACTAGAATATCAGGTTTTTATGCGAGTCTGTCGGACTCGTAAGGTTTGCGCACCGGCTCGTCCCGGTGCGATGCGAGCTCGAGTGTGGCCTTGCTTGACCTGCGAGCAATACCTGTTTGGAAAAAAAAAATTAATAATAAAGTTTAAAACCTAAATCTAAACCCATCCCCAAAATCAACTTCATAGCATAAAAATAGAACCAACCTGATCATATGAATCAGATCAGCCCTTGATTTCCATACCAAACCAATTCATCCGTTGATCTCCAATCCAGACCATATCTCACCGTGCATCAACCACCATCAAATCTAAATAGATCTGATGTGATCTCTCCAATCTAATGGCATACCCCTCAACCCCGTCCTGCTATCTCTCTCTATCTCTCAGCCGAACCCCCTCAACCCGATCCGATCCCCCTGCGTGACTCCCTCTCAATCGCGACTCCTTCTCGATCCCGATCCCGATCCCTCTCAATCCCGATCCCTCTTAACCCGATCTCCTCTGAGATACCCGCAGCCCTCTCCCCTATAAAAACTAAGCCCTAAGCCCAGCCGATCCCCCCTCATCCCTCTCCGATCTCCCTCGTCATCTCTCCTATCTCTCTCTTTTCTCTCTCCTGCGGTGGGGCTCTACTCGCACGGCGCCAGAGAGCAACCGGCCGGAGGAGTCGCTGCCGGAGCCGACGACCCCGTCATCAGGTCAGCCCCTTCTTTTCCCCCGTTTTCCCTTTGGTTCTGGCGAGACCAGCCCGACCCCGTCAATAATTTGTCTTAAAATTTGAGCGTTGTTAGTTATTAAAATTGTTAGCTTGTCACTAGCCATTTATTTGGCTAATCTCCCAAATGTATTTTTGGGGGCTACTCATTCCCACGAGTAGACTCTTCTGCAGGAGCTGAGGCACAGGAGCAGCAGTAGGAGTCCAGCAGTCAGCTTAGGGTAGCAGCTTATATTTCTATTTATGTCAATCTTAGTAGTGGTACCTTTTCATTTGATGTAATCGAATTGGATTGGAATAAGTTTCTATTAGTTAGTTAGTTTGATAAGTGGTAATGTGCCAGCTGAATTTCTTTGGGTAGGCCTCTCCTCAAGGCCCCAAGCCTAGGTTAGATCACCACAAAAATATAAGACGAATAATTGACCTAATTTGACAAGCCCAGTAGATAGGACCTCCAAACTGATGCACCGAGTGTTCGGGAGCGGGTGAGATACTCGGCTCGCCGTCGGAGGCTTAAGCCTCGTGCTCCTTTAGAGGATATTCTGTCAGTATGTTGTGACACTGTTGGGTCGCATGTACTGAAAGGATATCCCTTTTTAAGGTTGAGCCTGATCTTTTGTTTCTCCCCCTTCATTCATTTGCTTGTGTGTGAGCGTAGAAAGAGCCCAGTGAGAATCCTAAATTTGCATAGTTAAGTAACCATACCCAGAACCCTCTTCATTTTCTCACCTCACACCCCAGGAATCGGTCTTCAGATTTCTGGGGCGTGACACGGCCGCCGCCTCCCGCCGCCCGGCCATAGGCTCCCGCAGCCCAGCCGCCGCCTCCCACCTGACCCCCCTGCACCACCACCGCCGCTGCAGTTGAACCCAAACCCACGCCCACCCCCTCCATCGCGCCTCGCAACCGCCGCCGCCCGGCCACCTCCCCCCTCCCCTATTCATCAGACCCTGCGGTCCGACCCCAACTTTCCCCTTTTGCACAACCCCCCCCCCCCCCCCCCCACCCAGCGATTTTCACCCAAAACCCCCCGACCCTGGGTTTTTTTACCCAAAACCCCCCCCCCCCCCCCCCCCCCCGACCCTGGGATTTTTACCTGAACACCCCCTGACCTTGGGTTTTTTACCCGAACGCCCCCCCAACCCTGCGATTTTTGCCCAAAAGCCCCCCGCCCCTGTAAATTTTGCCAGTAACCCCCTAGCCGCCAATTTTGACTAAAAACAGAGCCTATGTGTTTTTGCATAAAAACCCTGCCTCCCAGAATATTTGACCAAACCCCCCTGCCCTAGTTTTTTTTGGACCGAAGCCCCCCAGATTTTTTGGCCCGAATCGTCCTGCACGTGGCTATTTTTGTGACCCCAGTCAACCAGGTTACCACCTACCCAACTGGGAGGGGGTAACACACACACAGTCGGCCTCGCACAACGGGTCGGCACACAGAGAGCAGCCGGCCCCGGACAGGGGGTCGGTAGACAAACGACGATCGGCCCCGAGCAACGGGTCGACAGATGCACACCCGATCGACCCCTGGTAGGGGGTCGATGGGCGCAATGGTCGGACCCTGACAGGGGGTCGAAAGACAGACAGCAGTCGGCCCCGGACAGGGGATCGACAGACATACAACTGTCGACCCCGGACAGGGAGTCGGCAGATAGACAATGGTCGGCCCCGCGCAACGGGTCGGCAGACGCACACACGGTCGGCCCCTGGCAGGGGGTCAGTGGGCCCAATGGTCGACCCTAGACAGGGGATCGACAGACAGATGACGGTCGACCCCACGCAACGAGCCGACAGATGCACAACGGTCGGCCCTAGACAGGGGGTCGACAGACAAATGACGGTCGACCCCGCGCAACCGATCGGCAGGCAGACAATGATCGGCCCTACGCAACGGTCCGGCAGATGCACGATGAATATTCCCAAATAAATGGTTGATAAACGAGCGACCGGATTTGCACCAGGAAATCCCAGCCAGGTAGGTTAACACCTATAGCTGGGTGAGGGTAACTGTGGGTGCAAAATCTGGCTAACGCCAACGGTGGGATCCACAGCCCTGTCTAGGGCCCACGAGTCCAACGGCAGGACCCCCAGCCCTGCCTAGGGCCCACAAGTCCAACGGTAGGACCCGCAGCCCTGCCTGGGGCCCACGAGTCCAACGACCCACAGCCTTGCTTGGGGACCACAAGTATGACGGCGGGACCCGCAGCCCTGCCTAGGGCCCACTTGCACTATCTGGGATCAGGTAAATCCCCCCGGGTATTTACCAAACCCCGGATATTCATGAGAATATTCCTGAAATATTCTCCAGATAAACTAAACCCGTATAAATAGCCAACCCTGTGAAATAATCCAGATCCTGAAATCCAAACCATAATACCACTTTTTATTTTCTAGAGCTCATCGAGCCTTCTGGGTTTTTAGATTCCCTCTCCACCCTTTATCATCTTGTAAGAAGCATTCATCGGCCTGTCGAGAGTAGCTCTACTTCATTCAGAGATAGTGGATTCGAAGATAGCGTCTTACCGCACGAAGACATAGGCTTCGACCGAACTTCGTATCCACATCTAGTGTCAACTCTCTCTCTCTCTCTATTCTACAGTGCTTGTGTGATAACCTAGCAAGTTATAACTCAGCGCTTCGAAGCGTGCCACATCCCGAAGGGTCAAACCTTCAATCGACTGTTGGAGAAGGGTCACGTATGACGGCACAAAATCCTCCCCCACAATATCGAGTATGGCCGAAAACCCATCCCGCATGTGTCTCAGCTCTCTCCTGCTTCCAACTCTATGGAGATCGTGGAGAGGATGGCCGGATTATCCCGTAAGGATGGCCGAAAACCAACCCTAAATCCTCACCCGGTCCTCCATCTCCCAACCCCTCTTTCCTTCTCCCTCTCAAGTGTGCGGCCGACCCCAAACCCCACAGGTGTCGGATTCGAGGAGGAGGAGCCCCATTGGCCGCTAAGTAATCTCCCCCCTCCCCCATCCTCTTCCCTCTCCTCCCTCTTCTTCCCCTCCACTCACCCATCTCCCTCTCATCCTCCCTTCTCTCAGTCGGATTCAAGGAGGAGCCGCAGCTAGCCCATCCTCGTCTCTTGATTGAGCGGTGGTCACCGAAGGAGCCCCACGGTCCTGAATCTAGGTTTTTTTCTTGTTTCCAACGTTCTTCCTGCTTAAATCAAGATTCATTTCTTCGATTTCATCTCAAATTTCTTATTTGGAGGTGATTGTAATTATAGATCTGCAATTAGAACAATGAAATGTTGATTTAGGGTATTTTTATTTGGTTTCAGGGTTTAATTGGGGAAAAAAATAAAGATTCGTGTAAGAAATTCTCCACACAAAGATCTAATCAAACCAATAAGATGTTACACAAAGATTGGATCTACCCATAGCGGAAACGAAGAGATGTACCTCCGGCCATAATGCATCAGGTGACGAACTATAGGTAGATGACTCCTCGATGGGATGTGTCTCCCACGTAACTGAAATCCTCATCGTTCTCCTCACACTAAAGCCGTCGCAAGATCGAAAGAGAATGAAGGAGAGGGAGAGGTATTTCTGGTTTAATTCTTGGTCGTTAAGAGATTACCTAATAGATTAGAGATATCTTATTTATAACTATACCAGGACACAATCCCAAAATCCTAATAACCAAAATCAAGCCAACCATCCACTGGATTGATCTAAGGGTTAGGACTCATCACTTAACTACATCATTAACATGTATGATTTTATTTAAGGCTTGTGGGGGGTTTTTAATCAAACTGGGCGGTTCGGGTGACGAGCACAATCTAACACGCCAAAAAGAAGAAAGAAGACGGGTATTACATGGAAAAACCCCTTCTCAACATCAAAGGGGAAAAAACCACGGGTGGGGCGAGAATGCACTAAAACAATGGTTGCGGTTACAATCTCTCACCTCAACCCCAATTACACCCTGAGGTCCGGTCTTCCAAGATACCAGCCTCTGCAGTCTCAACTTAGTTACCGACCTCTGTAGACATAACTTAGTTACCGACCTCTGCAGACAGCACTCAGTTACCGACCTCTGCAGACAGCACTTAGTTACCGACCTCCACAGACAGCACTTAGTTATCGACCTCCACAGACAGCACTTAGTTACCGACCTTTGCAGACAGCACTTAGTTACCGACCTCTGCAGACAGCACTTAGTTACCGACCTCTGCAGGCAGAACTTAGTTACCGACCTCCGCAGCTCCGCAAATCCCGGGATGAAACTGGCAGCACCTCCTCCAGAATTCCCCCATACTGCTGAAGGGGTAGGTCCCCTTTTATAGTGGTGGGATGACGGTTAGAGCGCTCCGCACGGGACGGGTAGACGACATGTCCCCGCAATGAGCTCAACCACCGCGGTAGTGGAGACGTGGCGAGCAATCGACACCCGGTAACTTCGGCTGAAAATCGCGGGAGCTTAGTCAGCCCTCCGTAACCTCCACGCGCCCGAGATTTCTGGGTTCAACCATCGCCATCCTCTTCACCTTGTTGCGCGATCGACCGAGAGAGAGGGAGGGGGGCTGTTGCGTGGCCGACCAACACCCCCCTCTGCCTATTGTGCGGCCGATCGAGAGAGAGGGGGGGCTGTTGCGCGGCCAACCGGCACCCCTCCTCTTTGCTGCCTGTTGTGCGGCCGATCGAGAGAGAGGGGGGGTCTATTGCGCGGTCATCCGACACCCCCCTCCTTGCTGCCTGTTGCGCGGCCGACCGAGAGAGAGGAGGAGGGGGGGTTCGGTCCTCCCCCCTTGCTACTTGTTGCGCGGCCGACCGAGAGAGAGAGAGGGACTTGGGCTTTGAACCCCTTCCCCCATTTTAGAGTGTGGCCGTCTCGCAATGAGGCTACGACCCCCGGTAAATAGGTTCACTCCTCTTTTCCACTTCATGCGTGGCCGACCCATGACGTATCTACGGCTCCCGGCAGATAAGTTTCTCACGGTACACACAATACCCCCTCCTGATCGGATGGTCTTCATCCCCGCCCGGTTAGGATCGCTTTGCCTTGATTTGCATGCCTGCCTCGTTTTGGTGCTGTTGGAACTCCGAATGGCTGTTTGGGCTTTTTTTGATTTTTTACCACATGGCATCACCAGGCGTCGCCACCCTGCCTTCTCCTTTTTCGAAATCCGAACCAACTCCCCCAGCTCAGATTTTTTCTATAAATAAGACCGAGAGGGTTCATTTTCTTTCTCTGCTTCAGATTTCTCTTCTTCTCTTCCGTGGCTGAAGGCTCGTTCGGGTTGACGGAGCGCTGCGCGAGGTGGTAGCTACACTGAGGTCAGCTTTAGATACACACCGAGGGGTTGTGTGTTGGAGGTAGTTTCCTTTGGATACATATCGAGGGGTCGCACATTAGAAGGAGCTTCGTTTAGATACATGCCGAGGGTCAGCACTGAAGATGTCTTTCACCTGGTTCACTATGCCGAAGAAGTTCCCGTTATTGGAAGACGTCCGGGTAGCGTACGGTATCCCTGATGTCATATCCCTCTTATTCGCTACCGGTCCCCTGGACCCTGCCGATGACCGCACTATCATCACCCTTGGGCAGTTGCGTTGCGGCCTGAGGCTTCCACTCGCTAGCTTCTCAGGTCACCTGCTGGAGTATATGGGGGTATCTCCAGGCCAGATAGCTGGTAACGGTTGGAGGATACTTCGCTGCGTCGAGACGTTAGAAGAGCTGGCGGGGCAGCAGCTCTATGTTGCCTATCTTCTGAAGAAATATTTTGTCAAGGACTACAAGGTGACGCCCGATTGCGTGCACTCGTACTTCAGCTTGCAGGCGCGCACAGGCAGTCGTCCTCCCATTGGGGGCTTATCCGACTCTATAAGGGGTTGGAAAGAGTGACTGATTGTAGTTGGAGGACCATGGAGGGGCCGCTACAAAGTTCCCGGGACGGTCTCTCATCTTGCTACTACTATTGAAGACTTCTAGCCCTCAAGGCAGCTCCAGTGCCCTGATGGTGTCGAAAAGGATTTGGACAGACTGATCAGGAGGGTAACTCACAACGACGACGACTGGCAGCAGTTGTTCCCAAAGCTCCCCATTATCAGATCTTACAGCACGCCTAAGAAGGGCAAACAGCCGGCGATTACCAGTAGAGAAGAGAAGCCATCTGCTCCTTTTATGGAGCTCCCTGATAGATATGTTAGCTCCGTTAGATGCTTCAATCCCAACACAGCATCATCTAAGCTCTGCGTGATTCTCAGGCGTCGCGCAAGGTCCACTGTAGCTGCGGACGACGGTAGACAAACAGCTACTGGTCGTGACACGGTGGCGCCGACGGGGAATTCAAGGAGGCGTTTCGTTGTGAGTGAGTCTTCCAGCGACAACAATGGATCGAGATGATGCTCCCAATGTTCACGCCACAAGACAAGCTACTTACAAAGTCCTGCGCTCTCTTCCCGACGAGTGGGTGGAAGATGTGCCATCGACGGGTCCGCACTACGTGGAGGTTGAAGAGAGCGAGATGTCACCTGGATACGATCGCTCCTCTCCCCCCAAGAGTAGGCAAGCCGTGCCCTCTGGATCCTCAGGGTCGCGAGCGCATGCCTCACCTCACGCCCCTGCTGTTTCACCCGCTGCTGCATCGCGAGCTCGTGCCTCACCCGGTGCCCCCGCTGCTCCACCTACTGCTGCACCGTTCGAACACTTGAACGTGCAGCGCTTTATGCCTTTGCCTCTCTCCTCTGCTTTAGAGGGTGTCGCCAAGCCCCCTCCTGGGTCGCCTGTCGGAGCTGCCGAAGCTACATCTCGCTGCCGCTCTAGTGAGATCTCTGCTCACCAGGGGGAAGAAAAGGATACGGGGGCAGACGGTTCCAGCTGGCAGAACCAGTTCGACAACCTTCGCGAGGTAAGTCTCCTTGGAGGTGAAGACTTGATTGCCGTAGTAATTCCTTCTTCTGACTCTCTGCCACATGTTGTTTCTGTCTTTACTATATGAGTGGCCGCGTCACTACGTTGGCCGACCGAGCTGCCAGGGGGGGTGCTCGAAGGATTGCCCAGCTCGAGCTCTCCCTGAGGAGTGCCCAGCAGGAGTTGGTAAAGACTCGCGCTCAGCTAGTGGAAGCACGAAAGCTCCACTTGGATGAGGTGGCTGCAGTTAAAGCCCAGCTTGAACTTGCACAGGCGAATATTGAGGCTGACCCCTTCGAGCTTCAGGAAGCTTTGGAGGCTGCTCAGTCAGAGCTTGACGCAATGGAGGGTCGGTTCAGGGACCAGGCCTCTGTGATCAAGAGGCAGTGAACAAACGCGGAGGCTGCCAAGGCAGCTTATGAGGCCGAACTAGCTGTGCTGAAGTCCTCCCTTGACCAGGCAGCTGAGCCGGAGAGGGCAGCTCTTGCTCGACAGTATGAGGTCCTCAACAGAGAGACTCAGATGGCTCTCGCAGAGCAAGCGGAGGCATGGCATAAGAAGGTTGTTAGGTTACGCAGTAAGCTTCTGCCAGGGCAAGGGAAAGCTCGCACAGATGACTGATCACTTCCGTTTGCTATCTTGTGATGTGATGAATCTGTATTCCTGCTTGTATTGGAACTTCTAATGTTTAACCTATCTGAATGTTCTGGTTGCAATCCTTCTCTTATCAACCTTGTATCTTAAGTACACGTCGACGACGTGTCATTACAATTTGGCTTTCACGTTTTAACTACACGTCGACGACGTGCAATCAAAATTTGGCCCTTGTATTTTAATTACATGTCGACGACGTGCAATCAAAATTTGGCCCTCGTATTTTAATTACATGTCGATGATGTACAATCAAAATATGTCCCTCATATTTTATCTGGTCATACCTAAGCAGAGGCTTAACAGCTGATCTTGTGGTATGTTATCCAGCCAGTCATGCCTTAGAAGGGACCCACCCTCTTGTTAGCCAGGTGATAGCACTCTCGGGGGGTGATATATCATGTTTTGCTTGCGTTGATCGATCGGTCGTACCCCAGCGGGCTCCGTCGATCAAATCTTCCCAAGTGTTCACCGACCGGTCACGCCCTTCGCAGGGACCTGTTGACTGGTCGGTCAAGTGGTAGAACTCGCTTGGAGTGTTATGTACCACTTGGTTTAGGTTGGTCGATTGGTCGTACCCAAGCGGGGTCTGTCGACCGATGTATGTGCAGAAAAAGATACGGGTCGTCTTTATTGCGAGCACACAAAGATTACAGATGCCGGGACCCGGGGGGCTCGGGTGTGACGAGTCCGGGTGCAGCGAATATTTGATCAGGAGATTATGGGAGAGATCCTCTGGAGGGTCCCTTTGATCTGCGTCTCCACGTGGTATTCGTGCGAGAGTTCTGAAGGGGTTGCCCAGGACAAAGGTCTTTACAGGGTGAGGATTTCTTGAGAGGCTAAGGAGTATCGGCCGTTGATTTTGTCCCGTCCATGCTTCGCGCTTTCTCGGCTAGGGAGGTTTTGGGCTTCGTTCCTCGGTCTTCGTGTCTTCCTCGATCCTTGCTAGACCTTGGCGTCCTTGATCGTCGGTTCGCGGTGTCGATCGTGCTTTTGGCGTCGGCTTTGGCTTTGGCTTTCGGCTTTGGCTTTGCTTTGGCGTGGCTCTGGCTTTTGCTTTGCTTTGGTACTTGCGCTTGAACGTAGGAGGGTAGAGGCTTGCGATGCTTTAGTTCTTCCGAACTTCGCATCGTATCGGCTAGAACGTGCGGTGCTTTGCTCGTGACCGTCGTAGTTGTTTGGCTTTGGCACGTGCGTTGGCTTTGGCTTTAGCTTTGACTCGATCTTCTTCTCGAACGGCGACGGCTACTTCTTCAAGACTTCTTTGTTCTTCCGGCTTCCTCGACGGTTGTGGTGTCGGCTTGGCTTTTGTTGATGGAGACGGTGGGGGTAGCACCGATCTTCGTGCGACGATTACAGTGTCGGCTTCTATTGGTGAAGACGGCGGGGGTAGCACTGATCTTCGCACGACGATTGTAGTGTCGGCTTTGTTGGTGGAGATGGCAGGGGTAGCACCGATCTCCACATGACGGTTGTAGCATCGGCTTTGTTGGTGGAGATGGCGGGGGTAGCACCGATCTCCGCACGACGGTTGTAGCGTCGGCTTTTGTTGACGAAGACAGCAGGGGTAGCATCGGCTTCAGGCCTTCTTCTCCGAGCTTTCTTCTTCGTGCGAGGAGTCGACGCCTTTGTTGAAGACGACGGGTGTTGTCGGCTTCGATCTTCTTCTCCGGCCTTTGCTTATGGCGTCTTCGGAGTTGATGAAGATTGTTGGAGACGTCGGGGTGACGACGACTCCGGGTCTTCTTCTCCAAGATTTCTTCTTCGTGCGAGGAGTCGAAGCTTTGATCTTTGAGTGCAAGGTCTTCACGTTGATGAGGACTTGAAGGGCCAAGGATTCCCGTAGGATATGCTTGTCGTGCCTCGTGAAGCCTTCGGTCTTCAAGCGTTGGAGCTTCTCTTGCAGAGCCCTTTCGTCTTCAGCCTTCGGACCCTTTCATGCCTTCCCCCACCCCTTCTATTTATAGGCAAAGGGGGGCGGTTGGGAGAGATATGGCTGAAACCTTTTTGTTTCATCCAATATCTCCCCCCATAACCATCAAGATATTGTTCCTTTATTTGGGGAAACAAACTCGATCCCCTCCTTTTTAGTTGGGGTGGTTACGGGCAAGATGTGACTTGATCTTTGAAGATTGAGCTGTTATCTTTGCACTTTTGGATCGGATGGCGACACGATGTCATATTGTCCGTCGGATCGAGGGATTGTTGTGGATCTACGGTTGTGTAGACGTCCACGCCACCTCCCCCCGCATCGAGGCGGTTTGGATTTTCTTTCTTTTCTTTTTCTTTTCTTCTTCTTTTTTTTCTTTTCTTTTCTTTTCCTTTATGGCCGGCCCCACCTCCCAAAAGGAGGGGGGCACGGTTTTCTATGAAGGGGGGGCCGGTGGGCCCCCTCTTTGCGTTCGAGTTATGGGTCCAGTGGGACCCGTTTGCTTTGGGTCAACCCTTTTTATGTGCGGGCCGTTGTGGGGGCCGAGTTCGCATGCAGGCCGTTGTGTGTGGGCCATGTTTCGCATGTGGGCCGTTGTGTGTGGGCCTATTTTATGTGCGCGAGTCGGGTATGACCCGAAGGCCATTAAGTGTGGGCCCATTTTGCGTGTACGAGTCGAGTTCGACCCGAGGGCTAATTTCGGTGCCCACAACCGATCTTCTCAAGTGTTCATTGGTCGGTTACGCCCTTCGCAGGGACCTATTGACCGGTCGGCCAAGTGGCAGAACTCGCTCAGAGTGTTATGTACCACTTGGTTTAGGTTGGTCAATCGATCGTACCCAAGCGGGGTCTGTCGATCGATCTTCTCAAGTGTTTACCGGCCGGTCACGCCCTTCGCAGGGACCTGTTAACCGGTCGTCCAAGTGGTAGAACTCGCTCAGAATGTTATGTACCACTTGGTTTAGGTTGGTCGATCGGTCATACCCAAGCGGGGTCTGTCGACCGATCTTCCCATGTGATCACCGGCCGGTCATGCCCTTCGCAGGGACCTATTGACCGATCGGCCAAGTGGTAGAACTCGCTCGGAGTGTTATGTACCACTTGGTTTAGGTTGGTCGATCGGTCATACCCAAGCGGGGTCTGTCGACCGATCTTTCCAAGTGTTCACCGACCAGTCACGCCCTTCGCAGGGACCTATCGATCGATCGGCCAAGTGGTAGAACTCGCTCGGAGTTTTATGTACCACTTGGTTTAATTTGCGTTAGCTAACCATCACCCTCACGCATGAACAAGAATACTGAGCAAACGCACCTTTATTGAATAGAACTTGAACTACAAAACGATTACAAGCGTTTCTCCCGTTCAGCTACCCTGGTAGAACTTGCACAGGTTGGTTGCATTCCACGGCCTTGCTAGCGCGTCGCCATCTTTAGTCTTCAAACGGTAGGCTCCATTCTTTCCCATACCATCAACGATGTATGGCCCTTCCCAGGTAGCTCCCAGTATGCCACTTCCCAGCTCCTTGGTATTATCGAAGACCTTCCGCATGACCAGGTTCCCTTGTTTGAAGATTCGCCTTTTGACTTTGCGGTAATACGCTCTCTTAATGGCCTGATGATAGTTGGCTAAACGCGCTCTTGCTCTTTCCCTTTTCTCTTCCAGCAGGTCTAGGCCATCAAACAGGAGTTCGTCATTCAGCTCCGGGTCGGCAGCTATGACTGTTCGCTGTGTTGGCACCAGTGTTTTCATTGGTAGGACTGCTTCGGAGCCGTAGGTAAGGCTAAACGGGGACTCTCCCATCGGTCGCTTCGGTGTCATTCGATAAGCCCATAGAACTCCGGGTAAAGCCTATTCCCACAAACCCTTCTTCTGCTCCAGCTTCTTCTTCAGTATGTCCAGAATGGCGCGATTCATCGACTCTGCTTGCCCGTTGCTCTGAGGGTACCACGGTGTAGAGAAGAACAGCTTGATGTTATTACTGGCGCAGAACTTCTTAATTAACTCCGTATCGAATTATCACCCGTTGTCTGCAACAAAAGCCCGCGACAGTCCGAATCGACAGATGATGCTGCTCCATAAGAACTTTCCTACTTGAACTTCTCCAATCTTTAGCAAAGGAATTGCCTCCACCCACGTGGTGAAGTAGTCGGTGGCGAAGAGGAGAAACTTCCTTCGGTTGGGCGATGTCGGGAAGGAGCCCAAAATATCCAACCCCCACTGTTAGAAGGGCCAAGGGCTGGATATTGGGTGCAGTTCTTCTGCCGGTTGGTGTATGGAGGGAGCATACTTTTGGCATTGCAGGCACCTCTTCACATACCCCTCTGCATCCGCTTCCATGGTGGGCCAGTAGTAGCCCTGCAGCTTTATCTTCCGCGCTAGGGATCTTCCTTCAGAGTGATTCCCGCATCCTCCTTTATGTACCTCCCTCATAATTTCTACTGCTTGCTCCTTGTGGGGCATTTAAGGTACTGTCCGCCGAAAGAACGTTTGTATAGCTCGTCATCGATGAGGGTGTATCTTGGCGCATGCGCTTTGGTTCTCCGGGCATCATTGACGTCCTCCGGTAGTATCCCATCAAGTAGATACTTCTTCATGTTGGCTACCCAATCAGCACCGGTCGCAATAGTATGGGCTACTTCGATGGCTTGCGTCCTCCCAGCCAGGTGACTATCTTTTGCGCGACCGACTGTTCGGGGGTCAACTTGCACCTCGATGACGACCCTTTTTTCTTTGTCTTCTCTGAGTACCAATGCTAGATTAGCAATGGCATCTGCTTGCTTGTTCTCCACTCTGGAGAACTGGTGGAAGTTTATGCTCTCGAACTTGGCGATCAGCTCCCAGGCTAGCTTCAGGTAAGCTTGCATTCTTGCATCGCGGGCTTCGTATCTATCGGTAATCTGATTGATCACCAGTTGGGAGTCGCTGTAGACCTGTAAGCTGGTCACCCCCAGCGTTGCTGCCATCTCCAGTCCTGCCAGCATTGCCTCGTACTCAGCTTCGTTGTTCGTCGTCGGGAACAGTAGTCGCACTGATTTTTCAAGCTTCGTGTGATCAGGGGTTACTAGGACTACCCCCACACCACTCCTGATCGCGCATGACGAGCCGTCCACGAACAATCTCCAGTCTTCTTCTCTGTCTTTCCCCTATCCTGTTGTCGTACCGACTCCCACGGGTCGACCAACAGCTACCGACAGGTCTTCTAACGTCGCTGGCACCGGTGCAGTGTCTTTCGCCGAGAAATCACTGAGGAAGTCTGTAAGTGCTTGGCCCTTGATTGCTTTCCGAGGTACGTACCGAGGGCCAAACTCTTGCAGTTCCGCTGCCCACTTGCTTAGCTGACCTGACCGAGTAGAGTTTTTCAGTACTTCCTTCAGGGGGTGCTCGGTGATGACCTCGATGGGGTGGGCGATGAAGTACGGGCGAAGTCTCTGTGGGGGAAAATCTTCGTGCCGACCCGAAGACTTTCGCAGCACCAGTCAATTGGAGTTGAAATAGACGTTGAGGATCGTTGGTCGATCTGTTGATTGAAGTTGAAGTCTTTCGCAGTATACAGGCAAAAAGAGATGCAATCAGAGAAGCACTTACAGAGAATTGACACGAGAGATGTGATCTCGGAGTTCAGCCGAAGCCTACGTCTCCGTGCTATAGGGAGCAACCCGAATTCACTAACACTTGTTTCGAAGTGACCTCGACAGGCCGAGTGTCACTGAAGTTTCTTCGACTTGTTCAAAGACAAGAAGAAGATCAAGGTGAGGTAGAGGGTAAGAGGAGATAGAGGTTTCTGAGACAGATATCAGATGATGGCACTGATCTGTTTTCAGAGCTCTGGTTTGAGTTCTGGAGTTTCAGGTTTTGAAAGTCCGATCCTTTTACATTCAAAGGCTCTGCTATTTATAGGATTCTCTGGGAGGAATTCCGGGGTAAATGGCGGTTTCTGCTGTCGTATCTGGGGATCCTCCAGGTAAGGCTGGTGGGTCCCACTGTTATCTTCGGGGGTCCACCAGGCAGGGCAGGTGGGTCCCTTGGTAGCCCTCGTGGGCCCACCAGGCAGGGCCGGTGGGTCCCGTGGTATTCCTCGTGGGCCCACCAGGCAGGGCCGGTGGGTCCCGTGGTAGTTTGGTAAACTTCTGCCAAAATTTGCACCCACAGTTACCCCCTCCAAGTTAGCTAAGAGGCCACTTTGGCTGGCTTGGATTCGTGGTGCAAATTTAATGACCCCCTATCACACACGTAGAGGAGCTTTGTCGAGTGTTAGCATAAAAAAGGACTGACCGGTCAATTTTGACCGATCGGTCAAATTTGACCGATCGGTCAAATTTTGACCGATCGGTCAAAATTCAACCGGTCAAGGATCGGGTGATCGGTCAAAAAATATGATTTTTTGACCGATCCAGTAGAAAATTTGACCGATCGGTTGATTTTGACCGATCGGTTAATTTTTGACCGATCGGTCAAATTTGACCGATCGGTCAAATTTTGACCGATCGGTCAAAATTCAACCGGTCAAGAATCGAGTGATCGGTCAAAAAACATGGTTTTTTGACCGATCCAGTAGAAAATTTGACCGATCGGTTGATTTTGACCGATCGGTTAATTTTTGACCGATCGGTCAAAATTTGACCGATTTTGACCGATCGGTCAAAATTCAACCGGTCAAGAATCGAGTGATCGGTCAAAAAACATGGTTTTTTGACCGATCCAGTAGAAAATTTGACCGATCGGTTGATTTTAGCCGATCGGTCAAGTTTGACCGATCGGTATAAAATTATCCGGTCAAGGTTCGAGTAATCGGCAAAAAACCTTGGTTTTTTGCCAGATCTAGTAGAAATTTGACCGATCGAATGATTTTAGCCGATCGGTCAAGTTTGACCGATCGGTAAAAAATTATCCGGTCAAGGTTCGAGTGATCGGCAAAAAACCTTGGTTTTTTGCCAGATCTAGTAGAAATTTGACCGATCGAATGATTTTAGCCGATCGGTCAAGTTTGACCGATCGGTAAAAAATTATCCGGTCAAGGTTCGAGTGATCGGCAAAAAACCTTGGTTTTTTGCCAGATCTAGTAGAAATTTGACCGATCGAATGATTTTAGCCGATCGGTCAAGTTTGACCGATCGGTAAAAAATTATCCGGTCAAGGTTCGAGTGATCGGCAAAAAACCTTGGTTTTTTGCCAGATCTAGTAGAAATTTGACCGATCGAATGATTTTAGGCGATCGGTCAAGTTTGACCGATCGGTAAAAAATTATCCGGTCAAGGTTCGAGTGATCGGCAAAAAACCTTGGTTTTTTGCCAGATCTAGTAGTAAAATGACCGATCAGTTTAAAGTTTTGAACCTGCCCTTCAGAGAAGGTTTTACAACTGTTCTGTTCTTCGATCTTCTATCAGAGTTTTGAACATCGATGGAGATTGATCCTTCCTGTTTTGAATCTTTGTTTGGCTTGGATGAGGCTTTGAATCGGCGGTCCGGTTTACTCGGACCGGTGGCTCGCTTGGACCGTTGGTTACGTGGACCGGTAGGTCCGACGTTTCGTCTGGTCCGACGGTTCGCCTGATTTTGCGCTTGCTGTGGATGGATGCCACGTGTTCCTGCAAAAACACGCGATTTGATACGGTGAAGATACGTGTCTTCTCGATTTGCGTACCTGTTTTACCCTGGGTATATAAGTTTCACTGGCTGTCATTTTTGCCTCACGCGTCCAAAATTTTTCGAAGTCCAGACTCTTTTGCTCTTGATCTCTTGTTCTTCGTTCTTGTTTGATCGGTCAAATGGCTTCCTCTGGTAGTTCGAAGAAGTCGGGCGGGGTCCCTTCGAAGAGGAAAGGGAAGGAGATTATTGAGGTTCCATCCCCTCCGAAGGGTCGTGGCAAAGGCAAGGCCGTGCTTGCCGAACTCGGCCAACTGGGCAAGAGGCATCAAGGAGTAGGGTTTGCTTCAGCGCCATCTAGGCCAGAGCACATCCCTAAAGTGAAATTTGTTTTGGGCCCGCTTGTAACGCCCCGATATTTTACGGATTAATTCAACCCGTATAATACTGGGGTGTTAGGAAGAAAACTTGATATAAATAATTTCCATCAAATATGGAAAATACTGAGCCACTTTATTATAAAAACCATTGTTTGATACATTTCATGAAACAAAAGTCTAAGGCATAAATTTTTATTCTTCTGCAACGACCCTTCATATTTCGGCTCCGGCGTCTTCATAGAAAGGAGTGTAGAGTGGGTCTTCAATTCCTTCTGGGTCGCCTCCCGATTGCTCCTTATCTTCTCCGGGTACTGCAGGGTTTGTCTCTGTAGGGTGTACATCATCTGTAGGGGGGTGAGTTCTATCCACTGACTCACCAATGACTCAGTTTTGTTCATGCTAAACATATGTATTGAAAGCAGTAACATGAATACGAAAAGCAAATAATTAAAACATTAATCACCCGATTCCCTTTTTGGCTCTTCCGGCCAGGGTAGGAATCTCCAGTCCTTACCCGGGAAACTTTTAGTCCGCAACAAGGCAAGCCCCACACCTAGGAAACTTTTAGGCCGCAGCCAGGGCTAGCCCCACACCCAGGAAACTTTTTGGCCTCTGCCAGGGCTAGCCCCACACCCAGGAAACTTTTTGGCCTCAGCCAGGGCTAGCCCCACACCCAGGAAACTTTTTGGCCTCAGCCAGGGCTAGCCCCACACCCAGACAAGTGATTACGTATTTCAAAATTTACCATTCCATATCAAATTACCGACATTCTATAGCATATAATTAACATAAATAAACTGAGTTTAAATCCCCTACCTGAATGGTTGCAAACTCTTACTTCTGATAAGGAAGCTTTAGTACGCTCAAAACCTGAAAATATATTACTAATAATTGGTTAGTTTTTATCCTAAATTTTTCCAGGATTTTTCCAATATTTTTCGATGTGAATTAATGGGTTTTCTTCTTTTAGGGATATTTTGGTCAATTCCAAAATATCTTAAATTTATACTCATTTTGTAGAGATTTTTATTAGGAACCCGTGGCCGCAGACGGAATTCAATTCCGAGTCCGTATGGTCCCGAAATGGTCATTTTAGTCGGTTTCCACAGATTTTTATTGGGTGGTCTGCCCTTAGTAAAAAGGTCGGGTTGTGTTTAGTAATAAGGCTGTGGGTTTTTTTAAAAACAGTGTTGTTTTATCATTTTTTTCTTTTTGGGCTTTAATGGGCTTCGGCCCAATTACATAAATGGGCCTTCAGCCCAAATATATATATATAAATATCTATATATATAAAAAAAAAACTAACCGGCGACGGTGTCGGCGGCGACCGGCGGCGGCGACCGGCGGCAGGCGGCGGCGGGCGGCGGCGGCCGGCGGCGGGGGTGGCCGGCGGCGGTGACCGGCGGCGGGCGGCGGCGGCCGGCGGCGGTGGCCGGCGGCGGGGACCGGCGGCGAACGGCGGCGGCCGGCGGCGGTGGCCGGCGGCGGGGCTGGCCGGCGGCGGCGACCGGCGGCGGGCGGCGGCCGGCGGTGGCGGTGGCCGGCGGCGGAGGGTGGTCAGCGGTGGGTGGTGGGGCCCGCTTGTCGCGAGGACTTCTGTGAAGAAGTTTGTGGGTGGGGGGGGTTTATATAGGCCCCCCGGGAATACGAAAAGTCCCGGGGGCTTTATTGCAAAACTGCCGTTTCGAATTCTGGCCGTCCGATTTGGAAACGAACGGCACAGATGACGTTTGATATGCTCAGTGTCGTTTTGTATTCTGGCCGTTCGATTGCGATCGAACGGTCAGATGACGATTGGTATTCCATGTGTCATTTCGTATTCTGGCCGTTCGATTGTGATCGAACGGCCAGATATCGCTTGGTATTCCTAGTTATAGGATAATAATTAGTTTTGCTATAATTAAACAGAAAAGACATAATGGATTTTTGGTTAGAGGAAACTGATTTAAAATTTTATTAAATGGTCTCGGGTTCGAATCTCTCTATAGGCTATTTAAGTTTATATATATATATATAATCTTTTTCTTTCAAATTTTTAATGCTTTAAATGAGTTCAAAACAAAAAAGTTTATATATGGTTTTTAATCGTTTCGACGAGACGGACGCAATGGCGCCGTCCGTTTCTTATTTTAATTTTTGTATCAAAATTTCTTATAATGACCTTTTAAACTATTATTTTATTTTGGGTTGTTACATTCTCTACCTCTAATAAAAATTTCGTCCTCGAAATTTAAAGTACGTACCTTAGCTGTTGAATAAATATGGATATTGCTTTTGTATTTCTGATTCCAATTCCCAAGTGGCTTCCTCTTCATTGTGATGTTGCCATAACACTTTTACCAATCGAATAGTCTTGGTTCGTAATTCTTTGTCTTTGGTGTCCAGAATTTTCACTGGTATTTCAACGTAAGAGGCATCTGATTGAATACTGATATCTTCATCTTTCAAAATGTGAGAAGGATCCGGCTCATACTTGCGAAGCATAGACACATGAAAAACTGGATGAATATTTGCCAAATTTAAGGGTAATGCCAGCCGATATGCAACTGGACCAACTTTACTCAGTATTTCATAAGGTCCAATAAATCTGGGTGCTAGCTTCCCTTTGAGATCAAAACGCTGAATGCCCTTTCTTGGGGAGATTTTTAGAAAAACAAAATCTCCTACCTCAAATCCGAGAGGTCTCCTTCGATTGTCTGCGTAACTTTTCTGTCTGCTTTGTGCTTTTAATAAATTGGCGCGAATAATTTTTATTTTGTCAGTAGTTTCTTGGATTATTTCAGGACCCATGATGCTCTTCTCTCCCACTTCTGTCCAACAAACGGGCGATCTGCAGGGTCTTCCATATAAGGCTTCAAAAGGTGCCATTTGTATGCTGGATTGGTAGCTGTTGTTATAAGTAAATTCTATCAGGGGTAGAAAATCTTCCCAACTGCCTTTGAAATCCATCACGCAAGATCTTAGCATATCTTCTAAGATTTGTATTACCCTTTCAGATTGTCCGTCCGTTTGAGGATGATACGCAGTACTCATATTTAATTCTGTCCCCAATGCTCTCTGTAAACTTCTCCAGAATTTAGAGGTAAAATGAGGATCCCTGTCCGATACAATAGTTATCGGAATACCGTGGAGTCGGACAATTTCCTTCAGGTATAAGGTACTGTCATCTCTAGTGGATGCAGTTGTTTTCCGAGGTAGGAAATGAGCTAATTTTGTTAATCGGTCCACAATGACCCAGATTGAATCATTTCCCCTCCTGGTGGTAGGAAAACCGGTCACAAAATCCATGGTTATATGTTTCCATTTCCATTCTGCTATAGGAAGAGGTTGCAATAACCCAGGTGGTTTTCTGTGCTCAGCCTTCACTTTCTGACAGGTGAGACATTTTGACACAAATTGAGCTACATCATTTTTCATTCCACTCCACCAGAAGTTTCGTTTAAGATTGTGATACATTTTATTTTCCCCCGGATGAATGGAAAACTTGGACTTATGAGCTTCAGCTAATATATCTTCTCGCAGATAAGGAGCATCAGTGACTGCTAATCTACCTCGAAATCTCAACCCATTATCTGATCCGAGCGCCCAGTTTTCTATGTTTTCCCCATTTTCTAGTTTATATCGAATTTCCTGCAATTCGGAATTTGAGGTTTGTGCTTCAATTACTCCTTTTATTATCTCCGGCTGAGCTTTGAGGTGACTTAGATAAGCCTGTGGTGAACTGTCTTGTGTGATTAGATCAAAGTTCTCTAAGGTGCAAGCCCACTTCCATTTATCGGCTAGTACATGGGTCAGTTGTCCCTTTCTACTGAGAGCATCTGCTACTACATTTGCCTTTCCCGGGTGATAAATAAAATTATAGTCATAATCGACTAATAATTCCACCCATCTTCTTTGCCGTAAATTTAGATCTTTCTGTGTGCTAATATATTTCAAACTCTGATGATCGGAGTATAATTCAAATTGTTCCCCATACAAATAGTGACGCCAAATCTTCAGTGCGAATACGACAGCTGCTAGCTCTAGATCGTGAGTGGGATAATTCTTTTCGTGAGTTTTTAACTGTCTGGAAGCATAAGCCACTACCCGGCTATCTTGCATCAGTACAGCTCCTAATCCCACGTAAGAAGCATCGGTATAGAGTGTGTATTTCTTCCCGCTTTCTGGTATTGTTAATACCGGGGCTGTAGTGAGTTTTGTTTTTAATTCTTGGAACGCATTTTCACATGATTCAGACCACTCATATTTTACCCCCTTTTTAGTAAGTCGGGTTATTGGTGCAGCAATACTGGAGAAGTTCTGAATAAATCTGCGATAATATCCAGCCAACCCTAGAAAACTTCTGATTTCTGTCACATTCTGTGGTGGTTTCCAATTTACTATTGCCTCGATTTTCGCTGGATCAACTGTAACTCCCTCCTGAGAGATTACATGTCCCAGAAAGTTTACTTTTGTAATCCAGAATTCACATTTACTGAGTTTGGCATATAGTTGATGAAGACTCAACTCTTGTAGTACCAATCTCAAATGTTTTTCATGCTCCTCTTTAGTTTTTGAATAGATCAAAATGTCATCTATAAACACTACCACGAATTGATCCAAGAAGTTTTTAAAGATTCGATTCATCAAGTCCATAAATGCTGCAGGAGCATTTGTAAGACCAAAAGGCATTACCATGAATTCAAAATGCCCATATCTTGTTCTGAATGCTGTCTTTGGTATGTCTTCTTCCTTGATTCTTAATTGATGATATCCTGATCGAAGATCTATTTTGGAGAAGTATCTTGCTCCTTTAAGTTGATCAAATAGATCTTCAATCCTGGGGAGTGGATATTTATTCTTTATAGTCACTTGATTTAATCTTCTATAGTCGATGCACATTCGTTTTGTTCCATCCTTCTTTTGTACGAATAATACCGATGCCCCCCATGGTGACGTACTGGTTCTGATAAACCCGAGAGTAAGTAACTCATCTAGCTGTTTTTTCAACTCTTTTAGTTCTACAGGCGCCATTCTGTATGGGGCAATAGAAATAGGAGCTACACCCGGCATCAACTCTATTGAAAAATCTATTTCTCTTTTTGGTGGCAATCCTGGAAGATCTTCTGGAAATACTTGTGGAAATTCTGATACTACCAAGGTGGTATTTGGTATCGGAATTTCCACCTCTTCTTCTAAAAGTTGTGCTAAATAACAAACTTTTGTTTTTGTTTTTCCGAATTTTCTTCCCCAGAATATTATTTCTTTACTTTCTGCTGTTTGTAAAGTAACCTTCTTTCGGTAGCAGTCCATCATTGCCCGGTATTTAGATAACCAGTCCATTCCTAGCAGAATGTCAAATTTCTCCAGTTTTAATAGTATTAAATTTGCTATCATCTCCACATCTCCTATTCTTAGTACGCAGTTTCTGCAGACTCTGTTGGTTTTAGCTGTATCACTCAGTGCAGTAGTAATTGCCAGTATATACCCTAACGGTTCTGTCTTCAATTGTAGTGCTTTAGCCAGGTGAATTGATATAAATGAATGTGTCGAACCTGGATCTAAAATTACTCGAGCTAGACTTCCATAAATAAGAATGGTGCCTAAAAAATTTACTTTTGCTGTTATAACTTATTTACTTTTTATTAAAATGTAAATTTAAGAATGGGTAGTTTGTACCTTCAATGACGTCGTTTGATTCTTCTTCGGTAGATACAGCAAAAGCTTTTCCAGGCACCCTTGGAGTTTGACCAGGACGAGTCACTGGTATTTGCGGTGAATTTCTGACTGGAGGTCTAGTTGGAACATTACTATTCAAACGAGGGCAGTTCCGTTGAACATGATCCCGCGATCCACAGATGAAGCAATTTCGAGGTCCCGAAGAAATTTGAGGACCATTATTTCTTCCTGCTGGAAACTCTTGCATCCTTGGCCTTTTGTTTGCTTCTATTGTTGGTGCACTCCTTTTTATCTTGTTCTTTTCAAATATTTTCCGAGTCTCTTCCCATTCGCGCTCTGCTACCATTGCAGTCTGCACCAATTCTCCATAGTTTCTAATGCGAAGTACCGCTACTCGGGTTCGAATGTGAGGATTCAGACCCTGTTCGAATCTTTTGGACTTTAATTCCTCCGTGGCTATAAGATAATGAGCGAAGCGTGATAGTTCAATGAACTTGGCTTCATACTGGGAAACACTAAGTTTTCCCTGATAGAGTTCCAGAAAGTCTGCAATCATTCTGTCTCTGGTTGCGTCGGAAAAATATTTGTCTAAGAACACTTTGGTAAATTCGTCCCATGTAAAATTAGCTTGAGTTCTCTTGACTGAGTCCCACCAGTAATCTGCTTCTCCTTCTAACATATAAGTGGCCAAGATGACTTTCTGTTCATCATTTACTTTTAAAGTTTCCAAAATCTTCCCCACCTGTTTGAGCCATCTATCGGCAATTAGGGGGTCCGGTTCTCCTTTAAAGGCAGGGGGTTTTAATTCTTTAAATTCCTTTATGATTACTCCCATCCTGGAACCATCCTTCGAAGAGTTCATCTTTTCTATTAGCTGGTGAAGAGCTCCTAACACCTTGGTTAGGTCTTCATTTGGAGCAGTATTATCGTGTGAATTCATCATGTCTGAAAATTCAAATATACTTTTTCATTACTCATACTTTTCTTTTTACATAGAGTCAACCATTACTACTACATTTACATATAGCCAACCATTACTACTACATTTACATATAGCCAACCATTACTACTTCATTTACATATAGCCAACCATTACATATAGCCGGTTACTACTTTTCTTTTACATATAGCCTATAACTATTTTAAAGAACATCGGGTGTTCACAGTGATTTTCATCACCCACTTTTCCACAGATACATCGATAACGTTTGTAGAAAACATTCTCATTTTTAGTAGGGGTAGTCGTTTTCTTCTCCTTCTTCTCCTTCTCGATTTTCTTCTTAGGCTTCACTATTACTCCTGATGAGCTACCTTCAGATACTTTCGACTTCATGTTTCTGTTAAAAGAAAAGAAATTTTCAATATTTTATTATTATTATTATTATTTTATTATTATTATTATTATTATTATTATTTTCCTAGGATCTATTACCTAGGCTCTGATACCAAGTTGTAACGCCCCGATATTTTACGGATTAATTCAACCCGTATAATACTGGGGTGTTAGGAAGAAAACTTGATATAAATAATTTCCATCAAATATGGAAAATACTGAGCCACTTTATTATAAAAACCATTGTTTGATACATTTCATGAAACAAAAGTCTAAGGCATAAATTTTTATTCTTCTGCAACGACCCTTCATATTTCGGCTCCGGCGTCTTCATAGAAAGGAGTGTAGAGTGGGTCTTCAATTCCTTCTGGGTCGCCTCCCGATTGCTCCTCATCTTCTCCGGGTACTGCAGGGTTTGTCTCTGTAGGGTGTACATCATCTGTAGGGGGGTGAGTTCTATCCACTGACTCACCAATGACTCAGTTTTGTTCATGCTAAACATATGTATTGAAAGCAGTAACATGAATACGAAAAGCAAATAATTAAAACATTAATCACCCGATTCCCTTTTTGGCTCTTCCGGCCAGGGTAGGAATCTCCAGTCCTTACCCGGGAAACTTTTAGTCCGCAACAAGGCAAGCCCCACACCTAGGAAACTTTTAGGCCGCAGCCAGGGCTAGCCCCACACCCAGGAAACTTTTTGGCCTCTGCCAGGGCTAGCCCCACACCCAGGAAACTTTTTGGCCTCAGCCAGGGCTAGCCCCACACCCAGGAAACTTTTTGGCCTCAGCCAGGGCTAGCCCCACACCCAGACAAGTGATTACGTATTTCAAAATTTACCATTCCATATCAAATTACCGACATTCTATAGCATATAATTAACATAAATAAACTGAGTTTAAATCCCCTACCTGAATGGTTGCAAACTCTTACTTCTGATAAGGAAGCTTTAGTACGCTCAAAACCTGAAAATATATTACTAATAATTGGTTAGTTTTTATCCTAAATTTTTCCAGGATTTTTCCAATATTTTTCGATGTGAATTAATGGGTTTTCTTCTTTTAGGGGTATTTTGGTCAATTCCAAAATATCTTAAATTTATACTCATTTTGTAGAGATTTTTATTAGGAACCCGTGGCCGCAGACGGAATTCAATTCCGAGTCCGTATGGTCCCGAAATGGTCATTTTAGTCGGTTTCCACAGATTTTTATTGGGTGGTCTGCCCTTAGTAAAAAGGTCGGGTTGTGTTTAGTAATAAGGCTGTGGGTTTTTTTAAAAACAGTGTTGTTTTATCATTTTTTTCTTTTTGGGCTTTAATGGGCTTCGGCCCAATTACATAAATGGGCCTTCAGCCCAAATATATATATATAAATATCTATATATATAAAAAAAAAACTAACCGGCGACCGGCGGCGGCGACTGGCGGCGGGCGGCGGCGGCCGGCGGCGGCGGCCGGCGGCGGGCGGCGGCGACCGGCGGCGGCCGGCGGCGGGGGTGGCCGGCGGCGGTGACCGGCGGCGAACGACGGCGGCCGGCGGCGGGCGGCGGCAGCCGGCGGCGGCAGCCGGCGGCGGTGGCCGGCGGCGGGGACCGGCGGCGAACGGCGGCGGGCGGCGGCCGGCGGCGGTGGCCGGCGGCGGGGCTGGCCGGCGGCGGCGACCGGCGGCGGGCGGCGGCCGGCGGCGGCGGGCGGCGGCCGGCGGCGGCCGGCGGCGGCGGTGGCCGGCGGCGGAGGGTGGTCAGCGGTGGGTGGTGGGGCCCGCTTGTCGCGAGGACTTCTGTGAAGAAGTTTGTGGGTGGGGGGGGGGTTTATATAGGCCCCCCGGGAATACGAAGAGTCCCGGGGGCTTTATTGCAAAACTGCCGTTTCGAATTCTGGCCGTCCGATTTGGAAACGAACGGCACAGATGACGTTTGATATGCTCAGTGTCGTTTTGTATTCTGGCCGTTCGATTGCGATCGAACGGTCAGATGACGATTGGTATTCCATGTGTCATTTCGTATTCTGGCCGTTCGATTGTGATCGAACGGCCAGATGTCGCTTGGTATTCCTAGTTATAGGATAATAATTAGTTTTGCTATAATTAAACAGAAAAGACATAATGGATTTTTGGTTAGAGGAAACTGATTTAAAATTTTATTAAATGGTCTCGGGTTCGAATCTCTCTATAGGCTATTTAAGTTTATATATATATATAATCTTTTTCTTTCAAATTTTTAATGCTTTAAATGAGTTCAAAACAAAAAAGTTTATATATGGTTTTTAATCGTTTCGATGAGACGGACGCAATGGCGCCGTCCGTTTCTTATTTTAATTTTTGTATCAAAATTTCTTATAATGACCTTTTAAACTATTATTTTATTTTGGGTTGTTACACCGCTCATGTCTCTGACAGAGGAAACGGAGTATGTGTACAATACCGGTGGTGAGTTTACGGATTCGAAGAGAAAGAAGTGGCAAACACTGCTCTCTTACTTCACAGAAGGGAAGGTGCAGCCTTCGCTCCCCAGTATCCAGACTGCGTTTGGTATTGACAAGAAGACAGTCTTTACCAACTTTGCCAGTAACGAGCAGGTCATGGGAACCATTGTGACCATCGGCCAACTCAACTGCGGTTTGCGTCTTCCATTGCCATCTTTCGCAGCAAGGTTACTGAACACTTCCGGCCTTTGCCCGGGGCAGGTCACTGGGAATGCCTGGAGAATTATCTACGCTTTCTGCCGCGTAGAGTCGGATTTCCAGGAGGACTTGAAGGCATGCTACTCCAGTATTCCAGAAGGTGAAGATGCCCGGATCGAGCTTGGATATTTTTTCTTCCATTATCGATGGGCTTACAGGAAGGACAGTCCGTTCTACAACTTGACCGGCGTATCTCCGCTGCGCCCGCTTACCGAAACAGTCCCTTCGGGCAAATTATACACAGATTGGCCCATTTCTGTTTCTGGTGCATGGACTCCCATCTCCGTGCCCGATACCCCCCGAAGCGATGTGCACGATGCAGTGAAGATGTACTGCGAGGGAGGCATCTTTGCCTGGACCTCCGAGAGGGCTGGAGCTATCGACAATCTCTTCCTCGAGTTGACCTGCGGGACCAGGTCATGGAAGCAGTTCTCAAACTGCCCAGTGAGATCTGGCAAGGCCAATCTCCTCCACCGATCGCGAGACAGATACGAGGATAATGAAGTTTTATACTCTGACTATGAGGAGGATCCTCATTCGGGTAAGATCATCCGGAAGATTCGGGCTGAGAAGAAAGTTTATACTGCAAGGCGCCGATTGCCCACTGTGGAGGAGAAGCTGGTGATACAAAGAGGCCCAGCGAAGAAGAAAAGAAAAACCCTCATCAAGCAAAAGGAAGATGAAGACCAAGGAAAGAAAGATGAAGATGTTGAAGAAGAGGAAGAGACAGATAATGGCAGCCACGACAACGGTGGTAATGATGAAGACGAGGATGGGGATGGTGAGAATGATCTTTCTTCCACCCCCTCTGGTGGAGATGGTGGGAATGGGGGTGGTGAGGAAGACATTCCTCCCACCCCCACTGATGGAGATGGTGGGAATGGGGGTGGTGAGGAAGACATTCCTCCCACCCCCACTGATGGTGCAGCAGGGGAAGATTCATTTCCTATTCCTATTGACGAGGCTAGAGCCCGTCAAATGGAAGAAGTCATTGATATAGAAGGTGATGGCCAAAAGGTGGTTCCCACCTATAAGTTCGATGAATTGAAGAAGCCGATGCGCTTCAAAATAAAATTGTCGAGGAGTGGTGGGGTTGGAAGCAACCCCACGCCCCTTGATCAAATTCTTCCTGAAGTACCCCGTCTCGAAGGAGCGACAACGAGCGGGGGTATGGAGGTTGAGCAACCCCCACCCCCCTCTCGGTCTCTGGCTGAGGAGGTGGCTGCCATGGTCGCGGGACTCATCCAGCCAGGCAGGCCACAAGAGGAAGAAAGAGTCTCACCTCTTCGGGATGCTTCTTCCCCTATTCATTTGGAGAGGAAAAGTCAAGTGGGTGATGGGGCTCCTCAACCTCAATCAGCGCCAACTCCTATTCAGGAGAAAACGACTCCTCAGGGTGGCTCCGATCGCCGGAAGGGTAAGGAGCCGAGGGTTGAAGCCTCAGGTAATTGTGTTAACTTGCCTTGAATGTCTTGCCTCTGAAGATTGGAAATAATCTAACACTTTGATCTCTTGTGTTGATTGCAGGTGCGCCTGTTGGCTCGACTCCGAAGATGAAGAGTCTGGGTGATGTTGACATCAACCACCCTACTTCTGTAATCCGGAAACTCTGCAACCTTCCGGGGGCTACTCTGGATGAAGCCTTCGACAGGCTTGAACTGGTGGTAAGTACATCTGCTCGACCGATCATTTGAGTTGTATCTTTAGAATAATTCTAACTCTTTTGTTCTTTTGTAGAATTCAGCAGTTTTGAATGTCGCGACCAAGCTCTCCATGAAGGCGGGAGCAAAAGAAGCTTCAACTGAAGTATCCCGCTTAACTGCTGAACTGAAGGCTGTAAGCGAGGAGAGGGATGGGCTGAGGGAGCTCTTGACTTCGAAGAAAACCTCTCTCAAGTCCAAGATTGAGGATCTTCGCAAGGGGAAGCTGGAGATCAAGGGGCTGCAGGATCGTTGTGAGGCGCAGAGTCACAAGCTTGAATCCTTGAAGAATCGACTCTCCAAGGTTGAGGACGTGTCCTGCGGTCGCACCAACGAGATCAAGGAGCTGAAAGAACGACTTGCTGCTCAACATGCTGCTTTTACTGCCAGGGAAGAGACTTCCAAGAAGGCACTGGAGCATGCATTGTCTGAATGCAAGAGTTACAAAGAAACGGCCGAGAAAGCGGCAGAGGCACTCAGGGCACATGTCAGCAGTGTCCGATCTTCTAAAGCTTCGGTTGCGAGCAAGCCTCGTGGCGAATCTGAAGGAGAAAAGTCGCGTGCTCCGAGCGTAGCCAAGCCCTGATGTATTTCTACCTTTTCTTTGTTGTTTACACTTGTAAACTCTTGACATGTAGCAGCTCATCATTGTATTTGACAAATTTTGATAATCAAAAGATCATTTTGGTGTTTGAAAATTGAATCTCTTGAGTTGAATGTCTTTGAATGTCATGTTCTGGATAGCATTAGCATAGATACAATCTTTCGAATGTAAGGGGTCGAGTCGCAACTCGATTACCCAAACTTGTAACTTGAATATTGAATTGGAATTCGTGTAACACTTGTATGTGAGGGGTTGAGTCACAACTCAAGTACCCAAACATGTTAAACGATATCGAAATTGATTGAAATTGAATATTGAAATTTGAAGGTCAATTTAATATTTGCCAGTAAAGGGTTGAGTCGCAACTCTAACACCCAAACTTGTTAAAAGACTTGGTAACTTGAATAGGGCCAGTTTTAACATTTGCTAGTAAGGGGTTGAGTCGCAACTCTAACACCCAAACTTGTTAAAAGACCTGGTAACTTGAATATGAATAATTTGGAACTGCTTCAAAACTTGAATTGAAAAACTGAACACTTGCATATTTGAACATTTGAAAGAGAACTTTATTCATCATGGTATTTACATCATGGATAGAATAACTTGAGATGTCTAGAATTCCAAGCTCGAGGCAATCTATCTCCTTCTGATGAGATCAGTCTGTAAGAGCCTTTGCCTCCTACCGATTCGACAATGTAGGGTCCTTCCCAGTTGGGAGCTAGTTTTCCACTGCTATGCTCCTTAGTGTTGTAAAAAACAGCTCTGAGAACCAGACTGCCGATTGGGAATTGTCTCTTGTAAACCTTTTGGTCGTATGCTCGTTTGATCTTCTGCTGGTACTTGGCCACACGAAGGGAAGCTTGGTCTCGTAGTTCTTCAGAGAAGTCTAGATCATTGATCCGAAGCTCTTCGTTGATTCCTTCTTCAACTGCCCTGGTCTTCAGAGTACTTGATATGTTTTCTGTTGGGAGTACTGCTTCCGATCCATATGTTAGAAGAAAGGGTGAGAACCCTGTTGATCTTCTCGGAGTTGTGCGATACCCCCAAAGAACTTCAGGTAGGACTTGTTCCCACAATCCTTTCTTGTCGCTGAGTTCCTTTTTGAGTATACCAAGAATAGCTCTATTTGAGGCTTCAGCTTGACCATTGCATTGAGGATATCTTGGAGTTGAATAGAATAGCTTGATACCGTTGTTCAGACAGAACTCTCGGAATTTGTCGGAATCAAATTGAGCTCCATTGTCAGCAATAAGAACTTGAGGTGTACCGAACCTTGAGAAGATGTTATGCCGAACGAATTTGATCACTTCGTCGTCAGTCTCTCGGAAGAGGGGCACAGCTTCAACCCATTTGGTAAAGTAATCAGTGGCCAGCAGTAAATACTTCTTTTTGCTCGGAGTTGGAGGGAAAGGACCCAAGAAATCTAACCCCCATTGATGGAAAGGCCAGGGGCTTGATAGTTGGTGAAGCTCATCTGCAGGGAGATGGATAGCTTGAGCGTGTCGTTGGCATGGCTCGCATCTTTGAACAACTTGTCGAGCATCTTTTGCCATTGTAGGCCAGTAATAACCTTGTAGTTTTGTCTTGGCTTCAAGAGACCTCCCTCCTGAATGATTCCCACAAGCTCCAGAGTGGATATCAATCAGGATTGCCTGTGCTTGCTCGGGACCAAGGCACTTGAGCAATATCCCATTGTGGGATTTGAAATATAAATCTTGTCCTTGCAGAATGTAGCATAGGAGCTTCCTTTGAAGCCTTCGGGCTCGATTTGGATCTTCTGGCATTTTGCCATGCTCGAAGAAGTCGAAAATTGATCGTCTCCAGTCTTCAAGCTCACTCGTAGTAGTGAGGACCGATGTCAGTTGATCTCCACCCCCAGATCCTTTTGTAGTAGTAAGGATCTGTTGATCGGGGATGGTCTTGGGCACTTCTTGATAATCGATCTGTATTTGCCTTCCCCTGAGTGAGTCTCCAAGAACTGAGGCAGCATTGGCTAAGGCATCTGCTTCTCGGTTCTCTGCCCTTGGAATTTGAATGAATTCAGTATTTGTAAAACGTTGTTGAAGACATTGTACTAAGGCCAAATAGAGTTGCATTCTTTCTTCACGAGCAGTATACTCTCCATTGATTTGTCTTATGATCAACTGGGAGTCGCTGTATACGATGATTCGGTCTACCCCCAGGGATGTCGCCATTTCGAGTCCGGAAATGAGTGCTTCGTATTCGGCTTCGTTGTTGGTGGCGTTGAACCCTAGGAGAGTGGCCTTCTGTAGATGATCAAATTCGGGGGATACTAAGACTATCCCAGTTTCCGAACCGATCGAACTTGAAGCTCCATCAGTATAAAGCTTCCATGAAGGAGTTGCAGCAATAGTTTCAAGACTTGGATCAATTTTTGTTGCAAGGTTGATCGGAGTATTGTCCTCATCTTCTAAGCGCATGTCGACATCTTCTTCCCAAGTGATGGGGTCTTCAACTGGGAAGTCAGCTAGGAAGTCAGCAACTGCTTGACCTTTGATAGAAGTGCGAGATTCGAATTGAATCCCCAGAGCACTCATTTCGATCACCCATTTGGTCATTCGACCAGCCCTACCAGCTTTGTCAACAATATCTTTGAGTGGGTGTTCAGAGATGACAGTGATCTGGTGGGAGACGAAATAAGGTTGAAGACGTCGTGATGCAGTGAGCAAGGCTAGGATGACTTTCTCTGTTCTTGAGTAGCGAGTTTCAGCCGGAAGAAGAGTGTGGCTGATGTAATAGACTGGATGTTTGACACCTTTTCTTCTACTGACTAATACCGCACTGATTGCTTGATCGGTTACGGCGAGATAAAGCCATAAATCTTCCTTTGGAAGTGGAGCCGTCAGGATAGGAGCTTGCACCAGATATTTCTTGATGCTTTGAAATGCTTCTTCACAAATTGGACTCCAACCGGATGTATCCGCCTTTCGCAGTTTATCGAAGAGGGGTTTGCACTTATCGGAAGATTTTGAGATGAATCGATTGAGTGCTGCTAACCTTCCAGTGAGGCGTTGAACTTCTTTTCGGTTTGTAGGTGAAGGCATATCCAGAACTGCTCGGATTTGGTCGGGATTAGCTTCGATACCCCTCCTGGTCACAAGGTGACCCAGGAATTTGCCCGATTGAACTCCGAAAGCGCACTTAGCTGGATTGAGCTTCATACGATATTTTCGAAGAACTTGAAAGGTTTCCGCCAGATCGGAAAGATGCTTGCTCCGAACGGAACTCTTGGTGAGGAGATCATCGACATATACTTCGACGTTGCGACCGATCTGATTTTCGAACATCTTGGTGACTAGTCTTTGATAGGTAGATCCAGCATTTTTGAGACCGAACGGCATTACATTATAGCAGTAGAGACCTCGGCTAGTCACGAAGCAAGTCTTCTCTTGATCGTTTGGATGAAGTGGAATTTGATTGTATCCAGAATACCCATCCATGAAAGACAATAGCTCATGGCCAGCAGTGGCATCGACGAGTCTATCGATCCTTGGCATGGGAAATGGGTCTTTGGGGCAAGCCTTGTTGAGGTTGGTGAAGTCGATGCAGACTCTGACTTTCCCATTCTTCTTCGGAACAGCAACAATATTAGAGATCCAAGTAGGATACTCTACTTCACGGATGAAGCCTGCTGCGAGTAGCTTGGTGATTTCTTCTTGAACAGCAACTTGTAGCTCTGGTCGGATGGTGCGTGGCTTTTGCTTGACAGGCTTCACCTCTTCTTTGATCGCAAGTCGGTGACAAGCGTTATCTGGATTGATGCCAGGCATGTCTTCGAAACACCAAGTGAAGACGTCGATATTGGACTGGAGGAAGGAGACCATGTCTTGCGCTTCTGCGTCGCTAAGACTGGTACCAATGAAAGTTTGTAGAGAGAGATCTCCGCTGCCTATGTTGATTGGGATGATTTCTTCTATTGAAGGTGATGCTTCCTATTCGATTGGTGGAGGTTCGGTCAGCGGAATCTCCTTTGATTGCTATTTGGAAGAGGGACCAGCTTCATCTCGCGGCCTCTTTGGAGGAGCAATGTTGATCTTTCGATCTGTCTTAGCCGCAGCAGCCTCACAAGACCTTCCAGATTGCTGATCACCTCGAATGCAGACGATGCCTTCTCTAGTTGCAAACTTGAGTAGTTGATGATAAGAGGAGGAGATGGCATTGATCTGATGGAGGAATGGTCGCCCGAGGATGGCGTTGTAACTGGAGACCCCTTCGACAATGGCAAACCTCACCGAGACTCGAGTCTCTCGGCTGAGGTCCAGAGTGAATCTCGATTCGCCCACCGTGATGCTTTGTTCGCCATTGAAGCCAGTGATCACGGTCGGGACGACGTCGAGACTTTGATATTTATGTCCCAGACGTTTGAAGCAGTCTGAGAACATAATATCGATAGAACTCCCGGTGTCGACGAGGATCCGATTGACAGTGCTTCCGTCAATGATGAGTTTCAAAACCAGGGGGTCTCGATGTGGAGTATGAACTCCTTGAAGATCATTGTCGTTGAAGACGATAGACGGCCAAGCAAGACCTTCGATGGGCTTCTCGATCCAGGTATCTTCTATAGTTGCAGTAGATCGAACATGGAAGATGCGCCGAATTTGCCGATCGACTTCTTTCCCGGTCAATGCTTGGTTGTGCAATGATCCATGAATGCCAAAGATATTGGCATTCACGGTGAGAGATGATGGGTTGGAAGAGATTTGATGTATCCAACACACTTCTTTCCCCTTTGCAGAGGTTCGACGTTGATCGTGCCCGTTGCTGACGAATTCTTGAAGGTGGCCCTCTCGCAGCAAGTCTTCAAGATGGAACTTCAACCGATAGCATCGGTCGGTAGAGTGGCCGTGACTTCGATGGAATTCGCAGTAGACTGTTTTGTCTGCTGTGAATTTGGAGTTTGGCTGAAGAGGATTGGGCCTCCGAAGATACTCGTCGTGTTGAATGCGGTCGAGTATTTGTTCGACTGGTAAATTCCACTCAGTGAAAGTGGTTTTCGTCGGAGATCGACGCCCATCATTCTTTGATCGTTTGTTGGCTAGAGGGGCTGCTGCTTCAGCATTGTGGGCCTTAGCAGCATACTTTGGAGCTTCTCTCTCAGCAGGTCTTTGCTTTGTTTCTCGCCCTTTCCGAGCGACTTGATCGTCTTCGACCTCGATCTCTCTCTGAATTCGATCGAACATAGCACCCAGAGAAGGAGGGGGATTGCGGATGAAGTCGTTGTAGATGTGTAGATCGAAGCGGAGAGCGTTCTGGAAAGCCAACATGATAGCTTCATCATCCAGATGTCTTCCAGAGAGGGCAGCATGCTCGTTGCGAAACCTCCTAGTGAAACTTCGGAGAGTCTCGTCAGCACCCATCCTTAGCCGATAGAGAGAGTCGAGCTTCTTCTCGGGCTTCAGATTGAGCTGATAATGCTGCACAAAGAGTTTAGCCAAAACATCGAACTGGGTGATGGACCCAGCTCGGAGATTATGATACCAGTCGAGCGACGGCTCATCGAGACTTCCAGCGAAGGTGCGGCAGAGCACGTTGTTTTCTTCTTCGTGCGGCGTCAAGGCTTGCTTGAAGGCAAGTATATGAAGAGCTGGATCTCCTCTGATGCAGTTGAATTTGGGGAGGATTGGAGTTCTCCATCCCCTTGGAAATGTTGTCTCAAAGAGACTTCGATGAAGCGATCCGGCGGAGGAATACCCATCTCTACGACCGTGTCCTCGACCTGGATGTAGATCGAGAGGTAGAATCGAGAGGTCTTGTTCAGGCCTATGAATATCAGCGGGTTGGAGTCGGTGGCGAAGGTTCGATCCGAGTCCGCGTTGGAGTGGAATGGAAGGGGAAACTCGACTCTTTGAAGGAGCGCTTTTCATTTGGTGCCTTCTTGGTATGTTGAGTTTTGAAGGTGTCCTCTTGTCGTAGTTGCGGCCAGAAGACGATTGGGAAGACTCGTCTTCGAGGCGATCCCAAACACTTTGCTTCCAGGGGGCAGCGGAGGGAGTTGGGTCGCGTCGGATCCTCTCGAGGGCAGCAGTGCCCATTGATCTCCGTTGCTCGGAGTGAATTGAATGTCGAGGAAGATCGACCCTCTCACTTGTAGAGGGGATAGGAAGAGCGATCCCAGCTTCCGAAGCTGCCCTCTTAAATGCATCCCTTTCGGCGATGAGGGTGGCGTTTTGCTTCGCCAATTGGAGCAGCTGGAAGTCGACCGCAGAGATTTGGTAAGTTGATGGAGGGTCTTCAGCAGGAGCTGGTGTTGTTTGCCCAATCGACTGTCGCGCGGGGTGGGCGATAGGTCGATCGACAGATCTGCCACTTCCTGAACGAACTCCCATCTCGGGGACAGCAAGGGGCTGTCCGAAGTTGAGCCTTTGACTCATTGAACGAGTCTCAGGACGAGGTTGTTGTTGAGTGTTACTTCCTTCTGGTTGACCCTGGTGTTTTGTCCTCGCCATTCAGAGAGCGAAGGGTGCAACGAGAGTGCCGACGTTCGATCAGTTGTCTGATCAACCGAGGAGGCGAGGAAGTTTGGCTCTCAAGATCGGTTGTATGCTCAACCGATCAAGTAGTAGTGGAGAGAGCTCGACTTTTTACTCGGATCCCACAGACGGCGCCAAACTGTGGGGGAAAATCTTCGTGCCGACCCGAAGACTTTCGCAGCACCAGTCAATTGGAGTTGAAATAGACGTTGAGGATCGTTGGTCGATCTGTTAATTGAAGTTGAAGTCTTTCGCAGTATACAGGCAAAGAGAGATGCAATCAGAGAAGCACTTACAGAGAATTGACACGAGAGATGTGATCTCGGAGTTCAGCCGAAGCCTACGTCTCCGTGCTATAGGGAGCAACCCGAATTCACTAACACTTGTTTCGAAGTGACCTCGACAGGCCGAGTGTCACTGAAGTTTCTTCGACTTGTTCAAAGACAAGAAGAAGATCAAGGTGAGGTAGAGGGTAAGAGGAGATAGAGGTTTCTGAGACAGATATCAGATGATGGCACTGATCTGTTTTCAGAGCTCTGGTTTGAGTTCTGGAGTTTCAGGTTTTGAAAGTCCGATCCTTTTACATTCGAAGGCTCTGCTATTTATAGGATTCTCTGGGAGGAATTCCGGGGTAAATGGCGGTTTCTGCTGTCGTATCTGGGGATCCTCCAGGTAAGGCTGGTGGGTCCCGCTATTATCTTCGGGGGTCCACCAGGCAGGGCAGGTGGGTCCCTTGGTAGCCCTCGTGGGCCCACCAGGCAGGGCCGGTGGGTCCCGTGGTATTCCTCGTGGGCCCACCAGGCAGGGCCGATGGGTCCCGTGGTAGTTTGGTAAACTTCTGCCAAAATTTGCACCCACAGTCTCCTTGATACATACACTAATGCTAGGGCCACTTGCTCGATCCTCACGTACCTAGTTTCAGCCGATGTCATGATGCGGCTGACATAGTAGACAGGCCTCTCCACTCCTTCACGTTCGCATATCAATACAGCGCTGATTGCTGCCTCCGATACCGAAAGATATACCCTCAGCGTTGCACCAGGCTGGGGGGCTGTCAAGATAGGGGGTTGGCCAAGGTACGTCTTCAGCTCCTGAAATGCTTCTTTGCAGCGTTGGTCCCAGTCGAAAGGTGCAAGCTTGCTCAGCCATTCGAACAGGGGCCAATACCGGTCTGAGGACTCGGATATAAAGCGGTTGAGGGCGTTGATCCGTCCGGTCAGCTTCTGGACTTCCTTTCGTGACTTGGGTGATGGTATCTCCTCCAAAGCTCGGATCTGCTCCGGGTTGGCCTCGATCCCCCGTCGGGTGACCAAGTAACCCAGAAATTTTCCCGACGTCACGCCGAAGGCACACTTGGCCGGGTTCAACTTCATGCTATACCCCCGCAGGGTTGCAAAGGTTTCCTCCAGGTCTTACATATGCGCCTCCTCTGCCTGGCTCTTCACAAGTAAGTCATCGACATAGGCTTCCACGTTCCTTCCAATTTGGTCAATGAACATCTTATTCACCAGCCTTTGGTACGTCACCCCCGCATTCTTCAACCCGAATGGCATCATCTTGTAGCAGTAGAGCCCTCGACCCATGATGAAGGTCGTATGCTCCTGGTCCTCTGGATTCATGGGGATTTGGTGATAGCCTGAGTACTCGTCCATGAACGAGAGTCTCTCGTGTCCCGCCATTGAATCTACCAGGGTATCGATGCGTGGTAGCGGGTAGTTGTCCTTCGGGTATGCCTGGTTGAGGTTTTGAAATCGATACAGACCCGTATGGCTCCGGACTTCTTGGGGACGGTGACCACATTGGTGATCCACTTCAGGTACCGAGCCTCTCAGATGATGCCCGCTCGTAACAACTTTTCTACCTCCATGTTGACAGCTGCTGCTTTCTCCGGCCCTAGCGACCGGGGCTTCTAGCATACAGGTGCAGCTCCTTCTCGAATGTCGAGGTGGTGGCAGGCTACCTCAGGGTGGATGTCCGGCATGTCTTCAACTGACCATGCGAACACATCCTGATTTTCCTTGAGAAATGTCATCATAGCCTCGGCATAATGCTTTGGCAGCTGCGACCCGAGAAAGGTTATTTTCGGATGACCCACTTCTCCTAAGTCCACGGGCAGAATTAGCTCAACGGCAGGTGACTCCTCCCACTCCGTGTTCAGGTCTGTCATTGACTTTTTCGACTCGTCCGGTTCTTTAGATTCAATCGGTCGGTCGGTCTTCTACGGGTGCGCCGACCCGTTCAGCTCTTTACCTTCAGTTGACATGTTAGTCTCCATCGGGTCGCTCGGATCAGTTAGCTCTTTAAGTTCAGCTAACTGACCAACCCTCTTCAAGTTCCTCGACGCAGTCAGTTCTTTACGTTCAACTGACTAGTCGGTCTTCTTTGAGTTTTCCAATGCCGTCAGCTTTTCAAGTTCAACTGACAGGTCGGTCTTCAGCAGGTCCCCCGACACTGTCAGTTCTTTACGTTCAACTGACAAGTCGGTCTTCAGCAGGTCCCCCGACACTGTCAGTTCTTTACGTTCAACTGACAGGTCGGTCTTCAGCAGGTCCCTCGTCACTGTCAGTTCTTTACGTTCAACTGACAAGTCGGTCTTCAGTAGGTCCCCCGACACTGTCAGTTCTTTAAGTTCAACTGACAGGTCAGTCTTCTGAAGGGCTTGGCCTCCTCGTGCTCCTGTACTTGATCCGGCGAGGTGCTAGAATATTGGAGCTTCTTGACTCTGCTTCGTAGTCCAGAGGTTGAGGATGCTCAACTCAGCTCCGTCTTCACCTGGTTCTCCTCCCTCGATTTGGCATATCGTCTTCAGATGGATGGCGCTAAGCTCGCACTTGGCCGCTGAGGACTGGTCACCTTGAATGCTCATCACGCCTTTGTCAGTCCAAAACTTCACTACCTAGTGGGCCGACGAGGGGACCGCATCCAAGTGGTGGAGCCACGGTCTTCCAATGATGATGTTGTACACCGAGTAGGCTTCAATCACGATAAATCGGGTAAGATTGGTGAGATGCCATGTTGTGATCGGGAGGGTGATCTCTCCAACCACCCTTGCAGCCTCTCCCATGAAGCTCGTTATCATCGACGACGATTCAGTCATCTGCCCGCGATCTAGCTGCATGGCGTCGAAGGCGCTGAGGAAGAGCACATCTACCGAACTCCCGGCGTCGACTAGAATTCTCTTCACCAGACAATTTGCTATCTACAGCCGTATAACCAGAGGATAGTTATGAGGCCTCTCTATCCCGACCAAATCAGCCACCGAAAACTGTACTGCAGCTTCCACTCTTGGCTCGGGGCAAATGACGGGGTCGAGCACCATATGGTGAACTTGCCTTGCTTGCTCTATGTGCCGCACCTGACGGTAGACGGAGTTTGATGATGGTACAGGGCCATGGTACCCGTAGACTGCGTCTACCTCTCAGAGCTGGCATTTTTCTGGCGGAGGACCCGGTAAGCACGGTGCCGTCACTCCTCGTTGGACTTCCCCTATAGCCTTAGTATCCTTACGTTGAGGGAGGTCAATGAAGCAGCCAAGGTGGCCGGCCTCAATGAGATCCTCAATATGATGCTTGAGCGCCCGGTACTACAAGGTAGTGTGGCCTTGGCCTTGGTGGTACTCGCAGTACCTTGATGCATCTTTGGCTCCCCTCTCTCCGGGCTTAAGCGGTTGTGCCCACTTGAAGTACGGTTCACCCTTGATAGCTTTCAAGATCTGGTCTGTGGGGGCGTTCAGTACCGTGAACTCCCTATTCCACTGCGGCCTCGCTGGCCTATCTTGCCTTTGCCGCTTCGCCTCGTGTCGTGTCGCCTCCCCCTACTGCTTGTTGACGTTCTTCACGGCAGCTGGCTTGGCGTAGTTCTGGTGCGGGACCCTGGTTTCCACTGCCTTTCTCTTGCGGTCCGTGTCTTCTATCTTGATGTACTTCTCAACGCGTCGTGACAGTTCGTCGATCGTCTCTAGGGTTCGCTTGATAAGTGACGCGTTGACAAGCTGGCTGGGCTGAATAGCATTCTTAAAGGTTGCAATCACCATACAATCATGCCCGTCTGTGTCCGCCAAGCTCAGATATTCGGACCTGAACCTTTGGTAGAATTGCCTTAATGTCTCTTTCTGGGTCATACTCATCCCGAAGAGTGACTCCAGAGTCTTCAGCTCCCGTCGATTGCATCGATATTGGTTGATGAACCGCGTGCTCAGCTCCGAGAAAGAGGAGATAGATGAGGGTCTGAGCTTGTGGAACCATTCGAGGGGTGTTTCCGACAAGCTGTTGGCGAAGGTCCGGGAGAGGATATGATCATCCTCGTGGGGGACCAGAGCATCCCGGAAAGCCAGTACGTGCTCCACCGGGTCCTTCAATCCGTCAAACTTGGAAAGGCGTGGAGGATTCCATCCCCGAGGGAATGGCTCCCGGAGTAGCTTCTCGATAAGCGGCGATCGTGCGGCTCCTCGGATGGCGACTTCCTCCAGCCGATCGGGAGCTCGGACCCCCGGTCGGTCTCCCTGGATTCCTTCTTGATCCTCGAGTCGCTCCGACGCATGTACCCGAATGCGCTCATATACGCTTCTCCGATCAGCAGTGTGAGCCAACTGCCGACTAGCCGGCGTCATCCAAGGGTGATGACTGTCACTCAGTTGGCGATGATGTTCGTCGCCTCACTTCGGACGGTGAGCTTGTGCCGAATCCGTCTTCGAGTGATGCTTGGAGGCAGGTGGCTGTCGAGGGTATGCCCCGAGCCGGGACCAGACATCCGAGCGTGCCGACGCCGCTCGAGCATGCTTGTTTCTTTCCGCAGGTTTTGGGCTACTCGAGTCTCGCCCATCGGGATTCGCACTTTGGACCTCCACCGAGCGATTAACTATGACCTCCACCTGAGGCAGTGGTTGCGACTGCACTTGCCCTGGTGGGGCAGCTTGAGTAGGAAGGCTCTGTCCCACTTGGGCCAATATGCCCTGGTTGAGTAGACCACCCGTCGGTGCGGCCCGCACGAAGTCACGCAACTCCTCATAGTTGCACTGCATTGTCTGGAGCTGGGCGGTGAGAGCTTGCTGGGTCATCATCATGGTAGCCAGAAAAGCTTTCGATAGTCCCCCTGCTAGAGGAGCCAGGGTTGCTACCGGAGCTTGACTGGACTCCCCGACCCCCAGTATGGGATTCACTAGCAGGACTACGCGCTCTGTGTCCGTTGGTGGTTGAACAAGATGCCCGGCATCATTAGCATCTCCGAGTGGTGCAGCTTCGGATGGGAGCTGCGACATCGAGCGGGTACGATACGGTCTACCGACCATTGCTCTTCAACCGTGCGGTCGTAGCGGTGACTTCTAAGTTTACCGATTGATCGACGCCCACGGGTCGGTCGATCAGTAAACTACGGCAGGTTGCAGGTAGACTCAGACTTGTTGACACCCACGGGTCGACAGTCAACGTCCCTAGTAGGAAGTCTCGAAGACCTATCCCACAAACGGCGTCAAGATTGTGGGGGGTTTTTAATCGAACCGAGCAGTTCGGGTGGCGAGCACAATCTAACACGCCAAAGAGAAGAAAGAAGACGTGTTTTACGTGAAAAAACCCCTTCTCAACATTGAAGGGGAAAAAACCACGGGTGGGACGAGAATGCACTAAAACAATGGTTGCGGTTACAATCTCTCACCTTAACCCCAATTACACCCTGAGATCCGGTCTCCCAAGATACTAGCCTCTGCAGTCTCAACTTAGTTACCGATCTCTGCAGATAGCACTTAGTTACCGACCTCTGCAGACAACACTTAGTTACCGACCTCTGCAAACAGCACTTAGTTACCGACCTCCGCAAACAGCACTTAGTTACCGACCTCCGCATACAGCACTTAGTTACCGACCTCTGTAGGCAGAACTTAGTTACCGACCTCCGCAGCTCCGCAAATCCTGGGATGAAACTGGCAGCACCTCCTCCAGAATTCCCCCCTGCTGCTGAAGGGGTAGGTCCCCTTTTATAGTGGTGGGATGACAGTTAAAGCGCTCCGTGTGGGACGGGTAGACAATGTGTCCCCGCAATGAGCTCAACCGCCGCGGTAGTGGAGACGTGGCGCGCGGTCGACACCCGATAACATCGACCGAAAATCGCGGTAGCTTAGTCAGCCCTCCGTAACCTCCACGCGCCCGAGATTTCTGTGTTCAACCGTTGCCATCCTCTTCACCTTATTGCACGGTCGACCGAGAGAAAGGGAGGGGGGCTGCGCGACCGACCAACACCCCCCTCTGCCTGTTGCGCGGCCGACCGAGAGAGAGAGGGGGGGCTGTTGCGCGGCCGACTGGCACCCCCCCTCTTTGCTGCCTGTTGCGCGGCCGACCGAGAGAGAGGGGGGGGTCTGTTGCGTGGCCGTCCGACACCCCCCTCCTTGCTGCCTGTTGCGCGGCCGACCGAGAGAGAGAGAGGAGGGGGGGTTCGGGCCTCCCCCCTTGCTACTTGTTGCGCGGCCGACCGAGAGAGAGAGAAAGAGGGACTTGGGCTTTGAACCTCTTCCCCCATTTTAGAGTGTGGCCATCTCGCAACGAGGCTACGGCCCCCGGTAAATAGGTTCGCTCCTCTTTTCCACTTCGCGCGTGGCCGACCCATGACGTATCTACGGCTCCTGACAGATAAGTTCCTCACGGTACACACAAGGCCCATTAGATTTTAAACCCAAAAGCCCATGTGGGTTTGTATCAGGCCATCCTCATGCCGCATAAGCGGCTAACTCAACATTTCGAACCCTAGATCTGAGATCTCCACTTCTTAGATTAAGGAGGAAGGCATTTGTCAAGAAACAATTTTTTTTGGAATATTATGGCACCACCATCTATCACAAAGAGATCCTATTCCTTTAGAGCTTCAACGTTTTTCGTCGTGTAACTCCTCATGGGAGACCAGATCGATAATTACCCCTATCGGTTCCAAGTCAACGTTAATGTTGAGGATGTTGGTTTAAAATAAGCCCTCAACATGTCCAAGGTTTGTGCGCGAATGATAGCGAAAGATGGAGCGGCTACGGAGCGAAAAAGGGGCCTGGCGCCCTAAGCGCCAACCCGAGGCAGCCTGGCCCCCGCGCAGGAAACTGGCGCCCAGGGCGCTAGTCACGCATGTAACGCATTTTCGGTTGCAGTTTTTTTGTGGGTTTTCGAGAGAACTTTTAGGGGTTTGTTTCTATCTTCTCTTCTAGGTCTTGCATGAACTTGGGGCTATAAAGGACCCTTAAGGATGAAGAAAGGATGATCATGGTGGCACATGAGTATCCCAGGTTAGAGTTGAGAAGGTAGCCGTCATCAAAGGAGATGGAGAGGAAACCATTGGAGACAGAAGGTTTTTCGGGAAGGGTTTTTTCTTGTCTTTGGGGTGTAAGGCTGCAGGATCTATTCTCCTTGGGGGGATCTCTTTGTGGGTGTATGAGGGATTGGTTAGAGACAATTGTTCTTGTACTCGGATTTTTCCAATACTAGTTAATCCATTGATCAGTCGTTGCCGGAACATCTTGGGTGTTTTGCTTGTGTTTATTCTATTGCTCGGACTTGTCGGTGGTCGTCTCCACCGTGGTGGTACTACGCAAGTTGTGTTCTGCTGCGCGAGGGCCTCGGATCACAACAACAGTTAATGAATCTCTCTACCTCTGCACCAAGAAATCATCATGTGAGCATAAGGTGAAGCTGCTGAAGCAAAGGATTAGTGATACTATCAGGTGATCATTCTTGGCAACCTACTCGTTATGTGATTTTGTGTATCCATGCAATTATGTGAAACTTGATTGATGCAAGTACCCTATATGGAGATTGAATTGGGTGCCATCAAGATTGGTTTTCTTTCTTCTTTCTTTCCGTTATTTGGTTGATCACTCTTTATTCCCCTATTATCCGTTTTTTAGAAGCCATGTCGGATTGGTTTTCTTTCTTTCTTTTTTTTTTCTTTTTTCTTTACTATACTGTTCATCATTCTTTTTGGTTTTTTCCCTGTTGCTATCCAGATCTGTCTGGAGAAGTCATACCTGAGATCATGTCCGATCTATTTTAGAAGCCATGTTGACTTAATTTTTATTTTTTCTTATGATGAAACCCACAAAAAATGACCACAGCAGACAAATGTTGGTGTTGCCGACAAATTTTTTTGCTTCCCTGAATGTGTTGTGCCATCCCGCGATTCGCCATTGTCCATCTTCCTCCTTGTTTCGAAGCTCCTTGAGAGGACATTGGAATTCAAAACCCTAAAGCCTAAACCCTTGCTTGTGACCATACGGAGGCACTCCTCCACCACTCACTACAAGTCTCCTTTTTTTCCCCTTCATGGGAGAACCTTCATCGGAGAAGGAAGAGAAGATGCCATGTTCACACCCTCTTCCTCTTCCTCTTCCTCTTCGCCTGTCGTCAAGGTTTTTTTAATCATGGATTTGAACACTAGATCTATTTTAAAAAATCCCCAGCCATGAACACTACATTAACAACTCATTTTGACACCAAATCAGAAATAAGATATAAAAAATGGATAGGTAGGGCAAGGGTTTAGTAAACCGAAAAAATAATTAGTCTTAACAAATAATTAGAATTATAGTTAACAAATAATTACAATTAAGAAAATCTTTTGTATTGTAACCTGATTATATTAATCAGCAACCATAGGTAAAAATCTATTAAAAATTAAATGACTTTTGGGCTACCCATTTGAATAGTATAAAAAGGGCTAATCCCTCTCTCATTTGACACAACACCTCGGCTAAATCATTGATGCCCACCGGATTAGGTATGTCAACGGTGTGGTTTCGGTGCGGTTTTGGGCAAAACCGAAACCGCACCGCACCGCACCGCAATGGTGTATCGTATGTAAAATCGAAACCGCACCATGCGGTGCGGTGCACCGCGGTTTAACATTATAATGGTCTAAACAGTGCGGTTTTTTGCGATTTTGGGCAAAACGGAAACCGCACCGCAACACTGAAACTGCACCGCACCATGCGGTGCGGTTTTTCGCGGTTCTCGGTTTTAAACCGCATCGTCGCCATCCCTACACTGGATCATCAGACTACTATGGGCAACCAGCTTTAATTCCTAAAGGCAACCTACTAGACCTTTAGTTTTAATCCTAGGAACCGTTTCGACCATAATTTGAGCAAACGAATTTAGACTTGAGTCCCGTTTACGGCCACGGACTCAGAACATAAAGACCTACCACATATGAAAAGATTAACCACACTAGAAATGACGAAAATATCCTAGGGTAAAATAGTTCTAACGATCTATCTTTCGACCATAACTTGGTCATCCTACCTCAGAATTCGATTCCGTCAGTAGCCCTGGGACCCTGACAGTAAGGACTACTATGTTTGAGTAATTACACCTCAACCTAATAACTGAAAATATGTTGATTATAGGTCACGACCAAATTAAAGGACCAAATTAGAGGATCATCTACCGAGGGAAACAACACTCCAATCCACTCAAGTAGGAGAGTTGAACTAATGTATTTTTCTGTTCAACTACATTGTGGGAATGGTTGATTTATACTTAGTTGATTCATGAGTATAAAAATTATCTGGTAAAAATGTGTGGGGCTTGCTTACACAACCCTAGGTGTGAGGCTAGCCATGTGGTGACTAAAAGCCCTCAGGTGTGGGGCTAGCTTAGAAGACCTTGGGTGTGAGGCTAGCCTGAAAGACCTTGGGTGTGAGGCTAGCCCTGTGTGGCTAAAAGCCCTTAGGTGGGAAGACCAGCCTGATAAATAGTATCAACTGAGTTAATTGCTTAGTAAATAACTTAAGTTGTACTTGCTCATTTCTATATATATTTGACCAGTTAAAGTACTAAGTTTCATGAACCTATTGAATCTGAGTTGTAAGACTCACCTCTCTACAGATATTGCCTCTGCAAATGCTAACCTTGCAGGCAGGGATGGAGGTACCAACTAGAGAAGAACCCAGGGAGATCGAGGCTGAGGACCCGATGTATGAACCTTACCTCGAGGAGGCGCTAGAAGTAGTCTGAAGGCTACTTGGATGAAATAAATGCTATCTCCATCATTGCAATCGGGGATGGAAAACCGCAACGTTGTAATTGAACTATGGATGAATAAATATTATGGCTCCGGGTTTTGCTCATTCTTGAGTTGAAATCATTGAATCAAGTTGACCTCTTTTCACACCCCGTCATTTGACGGGTTGCCTAAATTCGATAAATGTTGGGGTGTGACAAAGCTAGTCTCTGGCAGAGGTTAGGGGTTTAAGCCACATCTCCCACATATTTTTTATATATGAGTTTTAATTGTTTACATTGAGTTTTCAGCTTGTCTTTTGCTACATACTCAAGGTTTAGTCCCACATCAGGGGAAAAAAACTTTGAGGAAGTGCACATACATATGATTCATCCCTCCATGAGCTTGATTAGAAGCTATAGAGGGAAATTGGGACACCACACGCGCGCGCACTGAGCCCAACCGAGCTCGAGCACTAGCTACATGATACAAATGGTCTTTGGTTCAATTTTTGGCTCAACTTGTTTTATTCATTTCCTTTTGCTAGCCGTTACGAGTATTGGCTATACATTACGCAGAGAGGATTACGTCCCCTTCAATGGGCTAGCCGTTGCCCTCCATTGCTACCCTCCCCTTGGGTTGTCCTGGCTTATATGAGGTCCCCCTATACCAATGGATTCCTTGATCGAGAAGTCTTCTTCTCAAAGCTAATTTTGCTTCTTCTTTTTTTCTCTTCCTGTTGCTCTGTTTTTCTGCTGGGTTCCTAAAGGTTTTCTCGAGGCTCGTGTGACTTTTCTCAAAGGCCTACCGACGAGAAGGGAGGTGGTTCCAAGCCAGGGACGGAACCAGGATTTCATCTTGGGGGGGGCCAAAGCATGAACCAATTTTTTTTCGCCAATTCAATGAAAAAAAATCATCTTGGGGGGATGAGAGAGAGAGAGAGAGAGAGAGAGAGAGAGAGAGAGAGAGAGAGAGAGAGAGAGTAATAAATTACACTTTGTCCCTATGAAGTTTAGCTTAGAAACACTAACCTCCTTGTTGGTTATTTTGTTCCAAATCGCACCCTATAGTTTGAAATGTTAGCACAATCCCCCCCTTTTGTCAACTACTTATTTTCTCATTTGATCTTTTTTATTTGATTAAAACTGAATTGAAGGAGGCAAAATGTAGTTTTTTAAACTATAGGGTGGTTAGGTGTTTTAGGCTAAACTCTAGGGGGACAAAGTGTAATTTATCCAACCCATGCAAAATTTAGGGGGGGGCCATGGCCCCCCTTGGTCTATGTGTAGTTCCATCCCTGATTCCAAGGGGCGTTGTGTCTCTACCATCCATGTGCCAAGAGACCCATACATGGGGGCATAAGACTTTTAGAGACCCCATGTCATCTCTTCTTCCCACCCCCCCCCCCCCTTCTCTAATCTCGTCTTAATTTATTTGATATTAACATTTGCTTTGTTAGTTTCTAGAGAAAATCCATTTTATGCAAGTAAGTTTTCTAAATTTGTTTTGAAAAGAATTAATATCCATTTATTTTGATATTTTGCATGGTAACATCATCAACATGTTCAACAATCAACATATAGACAAAACTCATCTAATGAAACAAACAAATCATCAATCAGTCTCCTAGATCATTGTGGGGAGACCAAAATAGGTTCGACTTAACAAAAATTCTCGACACGCCTACACCAACAGCTCGGGACGAGGATGATCTATGAAGGTGGTATCTTGAGAAGAGCCAAAGTAAACGGGGACTCCTTCAAATGAGTTAACATGTCTTGAAATTCGAAGGTGACGAGCAGAAGGATCATAACTGTTGTATCCTTTATGCTCAGAATTATATCCAAAAAAAACACTCGAATAAATCTAGAAGAAAGCTTAATGTGCTTAATTAAGAATAAAAATATAAAGCATGTGCATACAAACATACGAAGATGACCATAGATCAGAGAGTATGCAGTGCGATTTGAAAGCGTCATAGTACTATAGGGATGGAAACGGTGCGGTTTTGGGCGAAATCGAAATCGAACCGTAACACCGAACCGCCACATCGAAACCTCATCGTATCACGACGGTGTCCCGTATGTAAAACCGAAACCACATCATGCGGTGCGATGCATCGTGGTTTAACATTATAATGGTCTAAACGGTACAATTTTCTATGGTTTTGGACAAAACCGAAATCGCACCGCACCGCGATGGTTTTATATTTTGGCAAATCAAAACCGGTCCATGCGGTGCGGTTTTCCGCGGTTCTCGATTTTAAACCGCACAGTTATCATCCCTAATAGTAGTTTTTACTTGCCTTTCACCTACTGACACGTGTGCCTGCAACTGTCAGAACCCGGAAAAAACCCTGATGAGCGAACTCTTGCTTCCTACCAAACATGCGCGCGCCTCAATGGCGGGCTTCAAGACCCTAATAAGGTCCTTCCTCATCAGAAACCCTAGCCCTAGATCTCGCCTCTGCTTCCCCGGCTCCGAGCCCTTCATCTCGGTTCCACCGCCGCCGCCTCCTCTTCACTACAACCTTCCATCCCCTCCGTCGTACACCGCTCTGGCCGTGTCCCCAAATCCGTTCTCATTCGTCCTTCAACTCACCTCGTCGAACTCTGGGCTGTTCTCTCCTCTCCGTGGCGGATGGGTTCCCTTCTCGGGCCCCCTCTTCCTCTCTTCACCGGCGTGGAAGCTGTCGCAGTCCGCCACTCCCCTTTACTGGCAGGGGAGAGAAACGATCTTCCGCAGGGATCTGCTTCAAGAGGAAAGATTTCCGATCAAATTGGGCTTCACAGCAGCCGGAGAGTCCACGAGAAGCGTCGGGGATGTGATCGGATGGCTGCAGGCTCCAAGGCATGGTAGAGAGACCACCAGGGTACGGATCGATGAGCGGTTTCTGAATCTTCCGAATTTGATCTCGATCAGTAGAATGTTCTCTGGTCCTTTGATTGCGTGGTACGTGTTCTCAGCTTTGTTAAGTCCCTTCCTTTCAGTGTTGAATTCATGTGCCTTGATTCTTTTATGGTGATATCCTCCAACTAAATTATGCTGCATTTGGTTATTAGAAAAAGTAAATATTTCCTATGCTAGGGAGGGAATCTCAACAAAATCTAGGTTCCTCCGCACTTCCACTTCATTGTTAAGAGATTTGAAGTATGCCCATCCGATATGAACAGAGAGACAACTCACATCATAAAAGAAAAAATTGAGGTGTAGATTATAAGGTAAATCAATGACAAAATCGATAAGCGGGGGCATCTGTTGTAATGGTGCCAATTAACCAAGACTGGCCATAATCTTGCTTGGACAAGTTGGTGCCTTTTATTCTAATCCCCCCGACTATTGGCGACTGAGCTCTCACCACTGTCGGTCTGACTACAGGGAATAGAATCCCCACTTCTTTGTTGAGGGATACTAAACCTCCCATATGGAACTAAATTTTGATGGGGATTTCATATGAACAAAGGAGACAATCCACATTATGGAAGGAAAAATTGTAGTGTAGATTATAGGGTAAATCAATGACAAAATCGATAAGCGAAAGCATCTGTTGTAATCGCGCTGATTAAACAAGACTAGCCATAATGTTGATTGGACAAGTTGGTGCTTTTCTGGAATTAAATTTTGATGGGGATGAAGAATATTTTATATGCTCACATCCCCTCCTAGGGCTTGTTATCCAAAATGTTTTTGAAGCTATTAGTCCCTATGTTAATACCTTGCACATTCCCAAGGAAACTTGTCAAATTCATGACACAAATCCTGAGGCAAGACCAAGTTCATGAAGCTTGAGGATGATTGGTCTTAGTCTCCCGAGTCTGCACTTGTAGTGGGTCCTGCACCCCCTAGTGAGATCGATACTAGGTCTACCTCCCTTTGGAGTAGATGGTTATATTGTAGAGTCCATTTAAAAGAACTGGGTTTGTCTAGTCTACAGAGATTGGGCTTTGATCTGGACTTGAATTGAATTTTGGTAGAACCTGATTTAAGGCATCATGCATTAAAATTGTTTCATTAATGGACTGCAAGCTGCAAGCAGCAATAAGAGAATTTAATGTAGTTCTATGTGTACTTAGTGTGTGCCCACGTGAGAATGGGTCAGTTGTATCCCATGTTACTAAGTCGGACATTTTTTTTGAATAAAACGTGTTTGAAACACAACTTATTGTTGTGGCATTTACTACACGACTTTTTTCAAGTTTTTTGAATAAGTAACGATTCTTTTAAAAAAAGCACAATTTTTGCGTTCTAATGCCGATTTACAAGTTTTAATCCCTTCGTATATTGCTCAAAAAATTTATTGGAACATCTTTATATATTTTTTAAAAACTTATGGTGTTTTTTTCTCAACTCTTTCCTGACCTTCCTGACTTTTTTTTTCCGATTTTTCTGACTACTCCCATAGCCGATTTTTTTCCGACTTCCGACTTTGTAACTTTGGATGTATCCAAGAGAAGAATTTTTCTGAGCCCATGCATGCTAAGGTCAACTCATCATTTGAAAGAGAGCAATATTATTCACAACTGGCACTACATGAGGGAAAAGAAAGGTATAAAATTGGTTGGGTGAGTTCCACCCTTCGTACTATTGTGCTGTATATTTTCACCCACAATTTTTAAGATGATGTTGGTTCTCAACATCAACAAGAGCAATTTTGACATATGGAGAACAATTTTCATGCCTACAAATTGTTTATAGCTATCATTACCTTGATCTGTAGGGCTATTTAACGTAGGCATGGGCCTATTTGATTAAAAATCTGGCTGGACTTTTTGCTATGCACAAGTACAAATGTACAATCGATTGGGCTTTGATCTAAAAGGCTATTAACCGATCTTCATCCATTGACATCGATATCCTTGAACCATTGCCCACATATCAAATTCCTTTTAAATTCAAGAATAGTCTAAATTGCTGAACTATCCAATGAATGGTCCCTTGTCCGTTGGTGGGTATTGATTTGGACCCAGAGTTGATGCTATGTGGCGGGCAACTCCATCGACATGTGTCCCTGCAACGCATAGAACCCTAGAACGTGAGTGACCTCGTCTTCACGTATATACATTACTGGCAGTCTTCAATACCCTAAGGTCCGTTAGTGTTTCATGCGAAACCCTATCCCTTGGTATTTCTGGTCCAGTCTAATATTGGGATTGTGCCGTAAATGACAATCTGGCTCGACATGAGAAATAAATATAGTTTGGTTTTAAGAATTATTTACTACATACTATTGGTTTATTATGTGATCTGGTTCATGAGTTTGATTTGCAACATATATCACCTATACCAATTGGATGGGTGTCCACAATTTGCAATGTAGATGAGAAGCATAGAGTGAGCATCAGTCATGCACAAGAGATATAAATCACCATACCCTTAACTTGTAAATATTGGTTCCAGTTAGTAATGAAGCTGTATACTTCATCTGAAAGGTTGTAACATTCTTGACCGCTATGTGATGGGGTGATCTATCTTGATCATATTAGTGGATACTCTGTTGTGATCCGATGGATCCATATGTAGTGGCAATGGCGCCTGATACGAATATCAAAACTAATCTAATGCCATAGGCTATACACGATACCCGATACATAAATATGAAAAGTCTATCTCGACACCAATCTTTAGTTGATTAATTTGGATCTTTTATATATGGAACAGTAGTAGTTATGAGCTAACAATATTGTTCCAATTTGTACAAATTATAGGAATTATAACCTACACTGATACAAGATGAGACTAGGAGAGGATTCTACTACGACCTAATTGGAATATGATGAAGTTATGCAATGTTGAATGTAACTACCAATTACGGCTCCAAGGATGTGACCTATGAAAATTAAATGATCTTAAATGCCTTAACTGTATATAAGGTAATGCAACTATATGCAATGCCTAAGATGAAAGCTAAAACCTTTAGAACTTTAATTCAAGTAATTAAATCATCTAGCATAGAGATAAATTGTGGATTGCAGATTTCAATTAGGAATAAGTAATAATTCATGAACAACTTCAAAGTAATTTAGATGTTGATCAATTAAAGCGTTGAACTAGGTCACTTCTAGATCTCAGTAGCAATCGTGCTAAGTGTGGGAAACACAACACAATACACGTTCTTGATCTAATGTTAAACTTTAACCTAATGAGTTCCATGTGAATGCAATTATAATAGGAAGGTGTGGCGCGGTAGCAAAGGCCAAGGACTTGGGTTTCATAGGATTTCGTTAAGTGCAGAATTTTGGGACAGCATGGGGATATTTTTGACTTTTCATGATGATCATGTTTTCCGATCGAGACAAAACTTTGTGGGATTCTAAGGATAAATACTAGGAAGGACTGATCAAAGTTTGATGATGATCCGAACGTTAGATGTGAAGTTAAGAGTCCAAACAGTGGTCAAATTTTATAAAAACAAGCATGTTTCTAGGTTTTCAATGGGGGTTTTTGAGGTTCTAGATGAAAAGATGGTTTAGGGAATCAAATTCAGCCATAGTGTTTTTCCAACACAACCAAAGAGAGATCAGAAATGAAGTACCTGGGTAGAGGACGCTTCACGCCTCTTTGGCTTCGCACTAGAAGCACAATTTTGCATAGTAGATTTGTCGTTTCGCACGAGCAAAGAAGAAATTGCAGCTACAAATAACTGTTCTTTATTTCAATATCATCGAAAAACGATGCAAACCCTCATACATAAAGGTCTTCATATAGACAGATATAAAGAGATAAAGGAGAGAGAGATAAGAGAGAGACGGGGCCCCAAAGATTGATGGGCCTGACGGCTCACAAAGTTCCCGCGGGTGATGCCACCCGTACAGTTGCACGACAACCACCAAAGAGAGTTTGCTCTCTTTTTTTTTACCTTTTGACTCTTTTGCCCCTTTTGCGAAGCGATCATAAAACGAGCTCAAGTCTAACTCAGACTCGAGCCATACATGCGTCTGTCAAGTCCGTAGCATGAAAATACCAACTAAAAACTGCATATAAGTCCGAATAAATAAAATAAAGACACTTTGCTAGCTAAATCAACTGCTCTACATCTACTAGAATTATCATATCTCAGATCCGATGCTATCTTCTATGATATTTCATCCAATGCTCTTTTGGTCTCTGGTTCGCATAAACTATCCCCAACTTCAAGAAATTCTTCTATTGAAAATGGTCACTTATGTAGAGCTCATACAAGTCCGGGTTGATCCTCAATAGCTCTTATCTGCTGATTCAAGATTCAACTGCTCTTTGAAGTAGGCTGATCTGTCCATATCATCAGAAACTTCTGGTAGCCACCTTAACTGGTAGAAACCACTCACTCATTCACAATAGCTTCTATTTCATATCCTTTCTTTGGGATAGCTGAAAGTGGAGTTAAGCTGAAAGTGGAGTTAACGACAGAACTGGTGGTTCGGGCAAGGTAAAAGACTTGGGAATAGGATCATGGGTATGAGTAAGATCAGGTTCTTCAGGTATACTGAAAGTAGGTTTATTGTATTTTTCCAGATCTTGAACATTGAAAATATTGGTAATCTCCATGTCGGGAGGAATCTCCACAACATACGCATTAGCAATATAATGCGAATAATCCTGAAGGGACCCATGTTCTTAGCAGTTAATTTTCTCAAAGCACGTTTAATACCTCTTTCATGACGTATCCTGACCATTACCATATCACCTTCTTGGAATTCCTGCAATCTACGATGAATGTCTGCAGTATTTTTATAGTTTTCATTGCTTACGTTGGTTTTCCTTTTAATTTCAGAATGCAAATCATGAATATGCTTGGCAAATGCATCGACTTCTTCATTGGTCTTATACTCAAGGGGTAATGTGATGAGATCTATAGGTCTCCTATGGGTGTAACCGGTGACAACTTCAAAAGGACTCTTACCAGCAGACCAGTTGACTGAGCTGTTGTAAGCAAATTCTGTCATAGGTAGACTTTGATCCCAACTACCAGTACGCTCACAAACTAGACAATACTGGATATTCCCTAAGCTTCTATTGACAACCTCAATCTGGCCATTAGTTTGAGGATGATATGTCGAAGAAAATTGAAGCTTAGTGTTTAGCATCTTTCAGAAGGTTCTCCAGAAGTAGCTAACAAATTTCAGTGAATGCTCTTCTTTATTAGAAGTCAGTGAATGTTCTTCTTTCTTTTTAAAGTATTGGCATTGTTAAATGGTGAGCCAAGACAAGGTCAAGTATTGATTACCCTGTCTCATTTCTAACTCTAAAATCTAACCCTAGGGCTTTTAACTTTGGCTTCTAGAAGATAGGAGGGGCAACCTGGCGGCTTGGCATTGTTGTCGATAGATTTGGCAACAACACTCCAAGGGGGGGCACTCTTTACTGTAATCATATCACACCATTTCTCGTGTCTATAATTGAGTTATTCGTGAACAAAGGATGTTATCATGGAGCGCATATGCATGCAGCAGTTTCTGAATCTAACACCTTGCATCTTTAAGTGACAACCCTACACAGGGAGTAACCTAAATATCATTTTCGATATTTGCTACCCCCATACAGCTCCAGCAGAATAATTGCTTTCAGTCAGAAAAGCAATGATAATTAATGATTCTAGAGAAATGTTGTTCCCGGGAGTTTTATTACAAGGATTTGTTATGTAGTAGAATTCCCGCATTAGACTAATTAGAATATTGGTGAACTCCAATTTATTGCAGGATGATTATAAATGAATGGTATCTTCCTTCCTTTTATGGGTTGGTTATCAGTGGAGCAACTGATTGGGTAAGCACGCCACCTTTCCGTATCACAACAACAAAAGACTAATCAACAAAATATTTCCAAATTTTCATTTGTTTTTCACTTTCTTAATTTGTTGTAGTTGGATGGTTTCCTTGCAAGAAAGATGAATATCAATTCAGTGATTGGATCATACCTTGATCCTCTTGCAGACAAGGTGGGGGCTATTTTTGATGGGCTTAAACCTAGTGCTCATCAAATTTAACCTTTATTTATGAGTCACTGCAAAACCACCTCTTGATGTGATTATATCTTATATCTTGCATTTTATATTCTGCAGGTTTTAATAGGCTGTGTTGCTCTAGCTATTGTGGAAAAGGACCTTCTACACCGTAAGTAGTTTGAAAAGCCACTTAGCTTGGACACAAGTAGCACATCCATAAGAAATATTATATCACTCTTTAAGTGCTGTAGTTGTATGGTAAGCAATGTCCGAGGCCTCATTTTGAGGGAAGTTGAGGATCTGGTCACTATCAAACAATTAAGCTCACTCACACAATATAGTTGATATTAATCTAGATGAAGGGATTGTTTAAAGCGGTCCTTGTGGAAGAGCCTCGTAATTGACAATATTTGCCATCTTCGTAACTTTTCTTCCATTTGTTTGCTCTTGTACTCATCTATTCCCTGTTCAAAGACCCGAAACTTGGACTCGACTTGAAAGTCCACAGAGTCAAGTAAGAATTGACTCAAAATGTAGTGCGTGCGGTGTGCGCCCACAGTCGCGCAATTGGGGATGAGTGCGATACACCGATCACGGTGGGGTGCATCGGACTGCGGTGGTGCGACACCGCATGCCGCATTTTATCATTCCTCTCTCTCTCTCTCTCTCTCTCTCTCTCTATATATATATATATATATATATATATATATATATATATATATATATAATTGCGATACATTGCGTCCTCTGCTTATCGTGCGGCGACCCCCCTCCGGAGTTTTTTTTGAAATTTTTTTTGAAGGTTGATCACCTACCCCTTGATAGCACACACAAAAAATTTCAGCTCATTCCAAGACCTATAGGCCATTCAAATGTGCTCGCCTGCTCGGCTTTTATCGGTCGTTCATTTTACCGTCAATTTGATGAACACAGTTGAATGGCCTATAGGTCTTGGAATGAGCTGAAATTTTTTGTGTGCCATCAAAGGGGAGGTGATCAATCCCCCCAAAAAAAATTCAAAAAAAAAACTCCTACGGGGTGCCGCACGATAAGCGGTTGTGCAGTATTAGCACCCTCTCTCTCTCTCTCTCTCTATATATATATATATATATATATATATATATATATATATATATATATATATAGAGAGAGAGAGAGAGAGGGCTGTTACAGTGAGCTGTGGGCTGCCGGGGGGGAAAGTGAGCTGCGGGTATTTTAACCCCCCAAGAAGTTATGGAATTTTATGAAATTTGGTGAGGTTGTTGTTTAGGATAAGATGATCATCCTCACCAATTTTCATCAAATTCCAAAACTTCTAGGGGGGTCAAATGGTCGAAGCAATTTTAACGGTGACTGCGGACGACAGAAATTGCTTCGACCATTTGACCCCCCTAGAAGTTTTGGAATTTGATGAAAATTGGTGAGGATGATCATCTTATCCTAGGCAACAACCTCACCAAATTTCATCAAATTCCATAACTTCTTGGGGGGTCAAAATACCCGCAGCTCACTTTCCCCCCCGGCAGCCCACAGCTCACTGTAACAGCCCTTTCTCTCTCTCTCTCTCTCTCTCTCTATATATATATATATATATATATATATATATATATATATATATATATATATATAATAAGGGACGACGGTTGTGGGGGGGACAAATGAACTGAGACAAAGCAACGGCTCAGATTTATCTAGAGGAGGGGGATAAACAAGGAGACTCGATCAGAGTCGTCCGTAACGAATCATTTGGGTGAGTGCGATTCATTTGGGTAGGGGGGAACGGATGAGATTAATTGGAGATAAGATGGAGAGATGAGATTGATAAGGAGAAGAAATAAATGAATGCAAGGACCAATTTGTAAAAATGAAACAATATAATATATTGTTGGGTTTTAATGTAAAAATGTTGGTGCCACATATACATGGTCCCCACTCCCCCATAAATACACTCACCTAGTCACCTCACACTATATTGTTAACAATATTAAAGAGCGGGTGCCACACCATTGATTCTCTTAAAAACTTCAAACCCGACCTTCCTTAAAACAAAAAAAAAAATTCAAATCCGGGAATTCTGCATACAGCCATGTGTGATTTAATTGGTTGATTGGTCAATTAATTACAGAAAAATACAACATTTTTAATTTATTTTTTTTAAGGACATCTTTAATTTGTTAGTAAACGCATGTGATGCGATAAACCCCGGAGGAGTTATCCCGTAACCCGTTGTATGCCAACAACTTGATAGCATAGCCATGTGGTTAAATGCCAGCCATATGATGCACAGAATGGTGTGGCTCTACCGTCGGATCCATTAAAACCGTATGATCCCCCAACAAACAGGTAGGTGGGCACGAAGGGCCGACGCCCCACCTGTGATTGCAGCGCAGCCATCCGGTGGGCTCGAATACTATAGGGCCCACACCCCACCTGTGATCGCAGCGCAGCTGTCCGATGCATCGCTGCGTGCGATGCATGCAGCGTGTGCATCGCACACAAGCAAGGTGCATCGGACGGTTTTCTCATTTCTCTCTCTCTGTATATACGGTGTGGCTCCAACGTCCGATCCATTAAAACCGTGTTGTCCCCGTTCCAACGAACAGGTAGGTGGGCACGGATAATATGACGCCGCAATAGTGATCGCACCGCAGCCGTCAGATGCATCGCTGCGTGTGTGCGATGCATGCAGCGTGTGCATCGCGCAACGGTGCATCGGACGGCTTTATCATCTCTCTCTCTCTCTCTCTCTCTCTATATATATATATATATATATATATATATATATATATATATATACACACACACACACACACACGGTGTGACTCCACCGTCCGATCCATTAAAACTGTGTGGTCCGCCCTCCAACGAAGTGGTAGCTGGGCACGAATACTACGGGTGACAATGGGTCGGGTCGGGTTCGGATTGAGGCATAGGTATAACGATAAAACATCCAACTCGAACCCGACCCGTTTAATAAACGGCTCAAAAACTTAAACCCAAACCCGACCCACCTAATAAACGGGCTGACCCGACCCGTTTAACCCGTTTACTAAACAGGTCGGGTCGAGTTGGGTCAACAGAACCCATGTAAACTGATCGAGTTGGGTCAAGTCAAGTTAGATTGGTTCAGGTTGGGTCGGGTCGGGTCAACCTGTTTATGACCCGAACTCGTTTAGGACAAACCCAAACCTGCTAACTTTGGGTCAGGTTCGGGTCGAGTTGGCGGGTCGGGTCAAGGATTGTCACCCTAACATATTATTAACAACTTCAAACCCAGGCCTTCCTGAAAAAAAAAAAAAAAAACAAAAAAAAAATTTAAATCCGGGAATTCTGCATGCAGCCATGTGTGATTTAATTGGTTGATCGGTCAATTAATTACAGAAAAATACATCTTTAATTTATTTTTTTTTAAGGACATCTTTAATTTGTTAGTAAACGCATGTGATGCGATAAACCCTGGAGGAGTTATCCCGTTGTATGCCAACGACTTGATAGCATAGCCATGTGATTAAATGCCAGCCGTAGGACGCACGGAACGGTGTGACTCCACAATCGGATCCATTAAAACCGTATGATCCCCCCTCCAACGAACAGGTAGGTGGGACGAAGGGCCGACGCCCCACCCGTGATTGCAGCGCAGCCGTCCGGTGGGCACGAATACTATAGGGCTCACGCCCCACCTGTGATCGCAGCGCAGCTGTCCGATGCATCGCTGCGTGCGATGCATGCAGCGTGTGCATCGCACGCAAGCAACGGTGCATCGGACGACTTTCTCATTTCTCTCTCTGTCTCTGTATATACGGTGTGGCTCCAATGTCCAATCCATTAAAACCGTGTTGTCCCCCTTCCAACGAACAGGTAGGTGGGCACAGATAATATGACGCCGCAATAGTGATCGCACCGCAGCCGTCAGATGCATCGCTGCGTGCGTGCGATGCATGCAACGTGTGCATCGCACAACGGTGCATCAGACGGCTTTACCTGGGGTCGAGTCGTCTACAGGTTATACCTTTACAGTTATCGTTTGCATGTCGGTCAGGGCTGAAATCAGTTGGCTGTAGTCGAAAGCCACCAGAGCATGGGTGAGGCTTTGGGTCAGTTCGTTTAGGGGTTATCCCTCCGATGAATAGAGAGAAATATATATATATATATAGAGAGAGAGAGAGGGAGAGAGAGAGAGAGAGAGAGAGAGAGAGAGAGGAATGTTACAGTGAGCTGTGAGTTGCCGATTTAGAAAGTGAGCTGCGGGTATTTTGCTCCCCAGGAGTTTTGAAAATTGATGAAATTTGGTGAGGGTGTTGTCTAGGGGAAGATGATCATCCTCACCAATTTTTTATCAAATTCCAAAACTTCTAGGGGGGTCAAATGGTCGAAGCAAAACTGTCATCCATAATCACCATTAAAATCTGTAGATTTTGCTTCGATCATTTGACCCTCCTAGAAGTTTTGGAATTTGATGAAAATTGATGAGGATGATAATCTTACCCTAGACAACACCCTCACCAAATTTCATCAAATTCCAAAACTTCTAATGGTGTCAAAATACCCGCAGCTCATTTTCTCTTACCACAGCTCACAGCTCAACGTAACAGCCCTCTCTCTCTCTCTCTCTCTATATATATATATATATATATATATATATATAAAGAGAGACGTTGAATGACACTAGATCATAGGTAAGGCCTTGGATCGGGTCGTCTTTAGGTTGTACCCTCACAGTCATTCGTTTGTATATATGTCGGTAGGGGATGAAAATAGTTGGCAACCGACGAATGCCACCACAGCATGGGTGAGGCCTTGGGTTGGGTCGTCTTAGGATTGTCCTCTCCGACAAAGGACATAGAGAGAGAGAGAGAGAGAGCAACCTGGAGGGAGGGGTTCCGAGGTAAAACCTCACCACAATCGTTAGTTTGCATGGCGGTCAGGCTAAGTGGGATCGGCAGCCGTCAGGATTCTGTTGCCACCCTCGAATTATTGGACCCCCTAATAATATAGTTACCGCTCTTGAAATATTCCGTTGCCACCCTCGAAATATTATGACCTCCCATTCTCACGAAATAATATTGTTGCTCATGAATTATTACTGTTACCCTCAAAATATTGCCGCCACCCTCTAAATATTATCACCGCCCTCAAAATGTTTTTTGTCATCCTCGAAATTATTTTCGTGCCCTTGGGCACGGGGTTTTTACTAGTATATATATGGGGCATGCTATGCTGCGGCATGCGGTAAGTGCGGCACCGCAGCGCAGCCGTCTGATGCACGCACTGCGTGCATCGCATGCACGCAGCGGTGCATCAGATGGCAGCAGTGCGGTGCCACACTTACCGCATGCCGCACTATAGCATTTCTCTCTCTCTCTCTCTCTCTCTCTCTATATATATATATATATATATATATATATATATATATATATAGAGGGATGCTAGGGTGCAGCGTGCGGTGCGTGCAGCGCCGCACCGCAGCCGTCTGATGCACCGCTGCGGTGCGTGCGATGCATGCAGCGGTGCATCAGACGGCTACGGTGCGACGCCGCACGCACCGCACGCCGCATTTTAGCATATATATATATATATATATATATATATATATATATATATATATATATATATATATATATATATATATATATATATATATATATATATATAGAGAGAGAGAGAGAGAGAGAGAGAGAGAGATGCTTAGATGCGGTCCGCAGCCGTTTAATGAACCCGCCGCGTGCATCGAATGCATGGAGTGGTGCATCGGACGGCTGCGGACCGCAGACTGCACTTATGCATTCATATATATATATATATATATATATATATATATATATATATATATATATATATATATATATATATATATATATATATATATATATATGGAAAATGGTTTCCTATGACATATTGTGGATTCGTAACCCTAGAACATTTAGAATGATTTTGTTTTTTATGAGGATCACCCTATTTTAAGATAAGATGCCCACAAAAAATCAGCACATTTTAAAACTTTTAGGGGCATCAAATACACTTTTCAATTCAACGGTTAAAATAGATGGCCGATAAAGCTTCTAGCATTCGATGGCCCAACAAATTTTTGAATGCGTTGATTTTTTGTGAACATTCTATCTAAGGTAAGGTGATCATCCTCAAAAAAATTCAGCACATTCTAACATTGCTAATTCACCGTATGTCATAGCGTACTCCCTATGACATTGTCATAGGAATCTAGCCATATATATATATATATATATATATATATATATATATATATATATATAGAGAGAGAGAGAGAGAGAGAGAGAGAGAGGAATGTTACAGTGAGCTGAAGCTACGGGTGGAGAAAATGAGCTGCGCTTATTTTTATCCCCCTAGGAGTTTTGGAATTTGATGAAATTTGATGAGGGTGTTGTCTAGGGTAAAATGATCATACTCACCAATTTTCATCAAATTCCAAAACTTCTAGGGTCATCAAATGGTAGAAGCTTTATCTACCGTCCGCAATCATCGTTAATTTTGCTTCTACCATTTGATGACCCTAGAAGTTTTGGAATTTGATGAAAATTGGTGAGGATTATCATCTTACCGTAGATAATACCCTCACCAAATTTTATCAAATTCCAAAACTCTTAGGGGGGTTAAAATGAGGGCAGCTCATTTTCTCCACCCGTAGCTATATATATATATATATATATATATATATATATATATATATATATATATATATATATATATATATATATATATATAGGGAAAAGGGGGCCTAGACCTGAGGTGCAGCATTGTTGCTGCACCTCAGGCATTGTTTGCCATCCTAGAAGTTTTAGAATTTGGTGATTTTTGGTGGATGTATTCTCTAGGATAAGGTGATCATCCGCACAAAAAATTAGTAAATTCTAAAACTTCTAGAACTTGAAGCATACGCCTCGGACTTGAAGCATACACCTCGCCCTGAGGCGTACACCTCAGGTGCGCCTCAGGCTTTGAGGCGTACGCCTCATGTGTTTGAACGCCTCAGCCATCGCCTTTGAGGCATTTTACCTACGCCTCATCCTAAGGCGCACCTCGAGGCTTACGCCTCGGGCGCCTTTGAAAACACTGGTATATATATGCGGATTGCTTGAAATGCGGCATGCGGTAATCCAATTTAGATGCATCTATAGGTTTTGGAATGTGTTGTTTTTTTGTGGATGTGCTATCCATGGACTGCACATCCACAAAAAATCAACACATTCCAAAACCTATAGGTGCATCGAAATTGAAATGGTTCAAATAGACGGTCGATAAAAGTCCTTTCAAATTTGATACAACTATAGGTTTTGGAATGTGCTGATTTTTTGTGCTATCCATACAATGGATAACACATCCACAAAAAATTAGCACATTCCAAAACCTATAGGTGCATCAAAATTGGATTATCGCATTTACCTCAAGCTTTGTATCCGTGCAGGAGAGAGGAAAAAGGGGAGGTGGGTTGTGGTTGAAGTCCCACAAAAAGGAATCCCGTTTGGGGGTTTTTACGGAGGAAAGTGTTGGGGTTTTTTTTTTACGGGGGGTTGCGTGTGCCTTTTTTCCACAGGGAAAAAGTCTCGTACGTTGTCATACGGTCAAAAGAAGAAAGGGAGGTGGCAGCAGTGTTACCAAAATCGCGGACTTTTTTCAAAAAGTCGCGTTTTAATTGCGACTTATTCCCCAAACGTTTGCTATGGGAATAAGTCATGATTTTTTCAAAAAGTCCGATTTTTTTGAAAAAATCGTGAATTACGCGTATTAATTGCGAATTACGCATTCTTTAACCGTCTTTTTCCCGATTTTTGCTAAATTTTTTTTGTTAGAATAGTTATATCTAATTGTTGCCTAATTTACCGATTTTTTCTTGTTTTTTTTGCCTTTTTCCCTTGCCGACTTTTCCCCGACTTCCGACTTGGTAACATTGGGCAGCAGTTTATGAGTTGTGCCCAGTCCCCCTCCTTTAATCATTTTATATGGGAACCCTATGGAATCTTATATGGACTTTGGGCTTTTATTCTTTTATAACTACACCCCCTATGGCTTGATTTGATCCACCGTTGGATGCATCTGATGCCTTCTTTGATCCTGCATGGCAATATCATATTAGTTCACTTGAAGAAATAAACGGGCTAACCCGATAGGCAAATCGGTTGCGACAACCCCGCACTATAGACTAGCAAACATGATAACGTTAATAACTAAAGATCTGATTATCCCATAATTGCTCAAAAAATGGTGATGAATTCACAGAATTAAATGCAATAATAAGAAAGCGGGTAGATGATCATTATAGCAAGATCAAGCTACATCACCTCCCCATCGCGGCGACATCTGTCTGACTATAGGATTTCGAGAACAAAGGATGACGACATGCAGTGTTGGGCGCAAAACAAGGTTAAATGGGTTCAATCACCAGTTAAGTGATTCAGAGTCGGATCTACTTCAAAAGCATCTGGAGTATTATGGCCATCCGATTCAAACAATCGGCTAGGATCAGCCTTCTTCTTCCTGCCCTTTAGGGTTCTTAATAAGGCCACAGTAGTGGCATTGAAACAAGCGTGTAGGCAAGGATCAAAATCTCAAAATAAATCACGACGGTTTTATGAAACCTTGACACGAAATCTCATATGTTGTGTCGAACGAAATGGGATTCATGAGAATATCGTGATATGTCGTGATATTTCATACGATATATTTGTCGGCACGAAGTATCGTGATTTATCGTGCCAAAAGACATTGAGACACATAAATTTCGAGGAAAATTCGGGAGATTTCAAAAAAATTTGAGAATTTTTGGGATTTTGGCACCAAAATGCTGGGCCTGACTAGTTCTCAGCAGCTTATTTACATATAATAACATTTAAGTAAATGTTATATGTAAATAAGCAAATACCTCCCCCCATTTGATTTCAATAAAAATATCAAAAAAATAAAAAACCAAGTGAATCAAAAAGTATAGTTTCAATTTTAGTAGGAAAAAACAGTTTTTTTGGTTTTTCATAAAATTTATATGTTGAGAAAAGTCGTTAACTCAACTCCTTTTTAGCTCAAAAAATTTCACAAGATGTAGAACTACAAATACATCTAGAAAACCATGGTCCGTCAAAGAAAAATTTTGAATGAATAAAAACTTTTTTTTATAAAAACTCTTTTTTCCAGACTTAGTAAAAAAACAGTGTTTCACATTTCAGTATAATTTTTTATCCCCAAAAAAGATTAAAAACCATTTGAAAAACATAGATCAAAACAGGACCAAATACGACTGCACAATACTCACAGACTCAAATACAGAATACATGTTTTGTGAAGCTCTACACCCCTAGATAGGGTACAAATATTATCTGACTGTTCTAAAATATGTATATATACTTGGTTTATGACTATCCAGAGATTCATTGAAAAATTCCATTAAAAATAAATATTTCCATCATTTCTATAAAATCACAATATTTTCACACTGTCGAAATATTTCCACGAAATATTTCCATATCCAGAGTGTCGAAATATTGATCGAAATGGAAATTTCGAACCTTGCTTACAGGAGGCGTTTGTTCTTCCTCCTCGAAGATGCTAAAAGACCAGCCCTCTCGATATGACATCATCCCTCGCTAAAGATCCGAAGGATGACCAACCAGATTTTTAGGGGAATCAGCCTGAAAACCAGCCGATCCAGGTCAACTAGGGCGAGTTTCTGGTTGACTTACTGAGTTTTTAAACAGTGCATCTTTTCAATGAACCCAGCATATGTTATGTAGAAAAATTTAAAGAACAGGGGTGGGGAGAGGATGGTTTCGGCAGTTTTATGCACATTTTTACTAATACCTCTGAGACTAAATTATGAATTTATATGGGGAACCATCTGACTCGATTTCTTTTCTTTTCCTCTTTGTTTTGAAGCTGGACTTGTGGGCCTTGTAGTCTTAAGAGATGTTGCTCTTGTTGGTGGTGCAGTTTATAAAAGAGCTTCTAGCTTGGGGTGGGAGGTGAGTCTCACACAAATTAATAAGAGAACTGTACCCTGTTTAAAGCTGATAAGAATATTCTTCTAATTTGAACTGCAATTCTTACTTCAGTGGAAAAGTTGGTCCCATTTCATCAACCTTGATGCAACTCACCGAGAGAGGATGGAACCTCTCCTTATTAGCAAGGTATGCCTTTTTTGTATGAATATATGCATTCATAACTTGGTTGATTAGGCTGAAGGTTGGATATTATTGTGGCCCGTCACCCCTTCTTGAAATGCTATTTGCTCTGATACTTCTATGAGAGTGGATGTGGCTGCAGGTGAACACAGTCTTCCAATTGCTTTTAGTCGCTGCTGCTCTTCTGCAACCAGAATTTGGCAGTGAAGTTACCCAACTGTACATAACAGATTTGAGGTGGTTTATTCTTGTGATTTCATTCTTAAACTTGTATTGCTTCAGCACATGAACTCCGAAGAACTATCTTAACTAAATTTCAGAAAATGATATTGATTTGAAACCCTAGTTAAGAATAACTGAAACTTAAATTACCATACTAAAAATACCAGCTTAATATGCGCCAGCCTTGACATGTAGCGAATGGTGTGGAAGCACTACTGCACAAACACCTTAAGGGGTTTGAATAGGTGGAACGATGGAATTCGTCCAAATAAAAATTCACTTCAATGGATTTTATCTTTTCATGCCATTGTAAATTTCTAAGACACAATCCTAAAAATTTCTCAAGTGTAATAAGCAATCGGAGACGCATCCAGATTCGACACGAGATTTTTGGATGTTTCGGGCAATTCCTTTCTTTACCCTAGCCCTTGCTAGTATTATGCACTATGTGAGAGAAGATGTTACAAGACTTAGACTTGCTCAACTCGCATGATTGTGTAGCCTCGCGTCCCCTTTGTTTTTCCATGGGTACACTACCCGATCTCCGCTATGCTTAGTGGCACCAGTCTGCTGGCCAGCCGTTTGCTCCTTCCTCAAACGACTCGATGCCTCGAGTCGCTCTTGTTCGACTCCACGAAGACGGCTCCGGTAGCACCGACTTTCATCGCGGGCTGTTGGGACTAATCCACTTTGGCGTGTACTCCTCTGCTGGTGTTGATGCTAGCTGTCTTTGTTTGGATAGTCTGTCTTTTTTTGTTATTCTGCCTAGGCTCTGAACGGTGGTGAATTTTTTATGCACCCAGAACGTCCTCGTGAGGACAACAGGGAGCTCGCTGAACAAGAGTTCGAGAGCTCACTCAGGGGCTTATACGAGAAGCTCATCCCATGATCACGCACTACCAACCTTTGAGCGATTTGGTGGTGGCATCATGGGTAACACCATCGTGACGTTAGTAGAGAGCTCACCTAACAAGAGTTAGGGAGCTTGCTCAGTGGCATGCACGAGTAGCTTCTCCTATGACCACACATGACCATCTTTTGGGTGACCTGGTGGTGGCATCGTAGGTGGCATCATCATGATGTCCGTAGAGAGCTTGCCTAACATGATCCAGAGAGCTCGCCTAGTGGCGTGTGCGAGGAGTCCGATCCATGACGACCACGCAGGGCCAACATTTGGGCACATTGGTGCTGACTTCATGGGTGATGCAATCATGACGACCTCGCAGGGCTAGCCATTGGGCGACTTGGTGGAGACGTAAGTGAGGAGCTCGCCCAACATAAGCTAGTAGCTTCTCTAGTGGCAGGCACGAGCAAAACGGATCATGATGGCCTCGCAGGGCTAGCCTGTGGGCGACTTGGTAGAGATACCATTGGTGAGGACGAGGAAGGGGATATGGCGAGTTCATAGGTCTACCGTTAAGATGACCTGATGAATCTCACCAAGATTAGCACTTTCTCGAAACGATATACAACTGAAGAACTGAAGGCGAATACGGAGACCGCTTGTCGTTTAGTGTGGATCAGGTGTCAGACGCCGGAGTGTCAGGTTAAACCTTCCAGAACTGACACGACAAGTTACTGGTGCCATTTAAAGCGCGTCACATGGCGCCTAAGAGCAACTTGATCAACTACGCCGACCAACCTCTGGGCGACACCGGTGTCGGCCTGCGCCAACCGGATTGACACATGAAGATCCTCTGCTCCTACCTTTTTCGCATCAACCCCGACCAGACACATGGAAAGTTTCTTGGGCGACCTAGTACCTCTGTACACGGTGTCGCCCTGGTCCGATTGCGACCAGCCTGTCTGAGAAGTGAGTCACTTACACTAGTCATTCGCTGCCACCTGGTCGGACACGTGTCGATGCCTTCGGGTTCCTATAAAAGTCGACACGAGGCACTGTGCAAGGAGTTGGAATTTTATGAGTCCTAATACCTCCTTTCTTCCTTACTAACTCGCCATCCTTTTTCTGCTTAGTGCTGACTTAGGCATTGGAGGGCCGATGGTCTGTAGAATGTCAGCCATCTCTGACCTAGTTTCTATCATGCTGCCCACCAGAGCCAGCTCAACCTCTTCGTCAATGGAGAAGAAGGCCCGTAACCCTCGCACCATATATCTTTAGATGGGTAATCTCATCTACCAATGGGAACTGAGGGTGGAAAAAATCCCCCCCCCCCCCCCCCCCCCCCCACGCCCACGCCCACACCCACACCCATAGTCACCAAGTTCGGGTTCGGGAATAAGTCGGCGAGGGTAAAACTCGGGAAAGTTCGGCAAAAATCAGAAACTTCGGGGGGAAAAAAAAAATCGGGTAAAAGTCGGGGGAAAAAACGGATTCGGGTTTTAATCGATGATTGTCAAATTTGAAAAATAGTCGGCTAATTCGGTGCCGTCAAAAGTAATGTTTTTAGCCTATAATTAAACAACTAAGATATTTCTAATGCAACTTATATAAAGATGATAGATCAACAACAAATCAACTAAGTTAATCATGGAACTATGCAAATGCAAGTAACAACCCGACAAAGTAACATACTAAGTTACAAACATCATGATAAGTTGATAACGACATTAAAAGATATATATATATATATATATATATATATATATAACAAAACTTACGATGTCCATTGTCCAATAGTCACTAATCAAAATAGAATTGAAAAAAGAAACTAAGCATCCATCATGCCGTCGAGGGCATCCAATGCCAAACTTGCATTATCCCCTCTAGCTTCATTCTCTTCATCCTTAATGAATTCAATGTCATCTGGCTCATCATCAGAAGAAAGTCGAATTTCAATGTCATCGGACTCATCATTGATACAATCACAAAGTTGGGCAAAAAAAACATATTTTTAACCTTTTTTTTCAATAAAAATGCCAAAGAAACGACAAATTTGGTAACCTGTAAAAATCGGGGAAAAAAAAAAACGGTAACAAATCGTTTGCCAATTAAGTCGCATTTTAAACACGTTTTTTTCAAAAAAAAAAACGCCGAGCTTTGTGACTATTGAAACAGATTGTTTTTTTTTTAAATGCAGTTGGTTGGTAGCCTCAACGACTGTAGCATCTGCGGCAGCTTATGGAATCCAACTTCTTCGTAAATAGATTGCCTTCCGCCGTAGAAAGAAAACTGCAGTAAAGCTGTAGCCACAACAGCAGCAATGAGTCTTCATGGTTCGTCGTTTTCACCCATCAGCAATGCAGCGAGGCAGCTTGAAAGTGCAATGCACGACTCTGCGACCAAGCCGCATGTTCATCGCGATGATCACGTTCTCCGGAACCATTGTTTATTACCCGAAGGAAGACTTGGTCCTCTCGAGGCAGCCCTTGTACGTTTTCGACAGGATCAGAGAGCAAGTCTAGAGGTAAGGAGCATCATTTTTTGAAACAATTGAGGCTGATCTCCTGTTTGTAAGGTGAAGAGTTTCTTCTTATATACTTTAGATTGTACTTAGGTGAAGGCTTTTTAGGGTTTCACTTCATTCTATGCTCAGAAAGGGCCATCGCCGCCGCTTACAATGGCGTGGCAAGAGTACATTGAATATTGTGTGATAATGGGTATGACAAGTAACTACTAGAACCACCACTGCTTTGGACAGTTGGTAGTGGTACCGCTCCTAGTAAGCATTATCCAGGGTTCAATACTCGTTCTCGGTTTGATGTATCCCGCTTGTTTGTGTGGTGATTTCTAGGTGCCAGGTGGGCCCTTCCCTGGGTTTGGCGTGGCATGTTCGTCTGGGCGATTTTGTGGGGCTAGCTAGGCCCTTTCCGTGTGTGGTGTGGTGCGGTCCTGCCTGTGTTGTAGCGTCTTCTATGGGTCAGGTGGGCCTTCTTCTGTGGCAACGCAACCATGCACCTGTATGGTAATTCTTGGGCCTAGCTAGGGCCCCACTTTGTATTCAAAAAATAAAAAAGGGGGCAACTACTTTGTACCCGGTTACTCCCCACCTCAATAGGTATCTTTTGGGGAGGAACTTCGGCGTCACACTACATTTGCATGTGGCGCCTCTCGGAGGTCCGATTGTGACCTTCCCCTTTGATGAACCCAAAAAAAAAAATCTCCACATCACTGAAGCAGCAAAGTATATTCAAGATGAAGACCTATTTCAGATATCTTTTTGAGAAATCCCTCTTGTGTGGTGGTGGTGGTGGTGGTGGTGGTGGTGGTGGTGGTGGTGGTGGTGGGGGGGGGGGGGGGGGGGGGGGGGGGGGTTGACATGGGCCCTACCTGCTTATTGGAATAAAAAGATAATCACAAGAAGTCAATCAAAAATGACAAAACAGGTAAATGAACGAGAGTACAAAGTTTTACAAGCCGCAAATATTCAGCACCTCCTCTTTTGAATTGTGGAGTGTTGTAGTCCAAAGCTGCACCAGGTTCATGATCTTACTCACCTCCACCTCAACTGGACAATGCTTATCTTTGTAAACCCGAGCATTACGCTGTCCATAGACACCAACAAATTGGCATGCTGAAGATGTCCCACGTTCGTTGCAGATCAGCTAGGACTCTCCTCTTTCGCCAAGAACTCCATAGAGCAAGAAGCCCAGTCATGTGCGAGAATATTCCGAACTTCTGCTTGACGTTCTCCCAAATATCCCTAGAGAAGCTAGGTGCACTTAAGCAGAAGGTGATAAGTAGATTCCTCGTGACTGTTGCATAGTGGACATCTCGTATCAAGAATACATGGAGGGTTCCTCTTCCTTAGATTTAGTTTCGTAAGGATCTTATTTCTAATAGCTAACCTCATAAAATCCTCGTCTTCAGAGGGGTTCGTGACTTCCAAAGGTGTCTCGCTGTCGGGCATCAGGAAGGATCTTTATTGAGCAAATTATAAAGGGATTTAATAGTGAACTTTCCTGTCGCCGTTAGATTCCATCTCAGTTTGTTTGGCACTTCTAACAACAAGAAACTAGCCAAAATATGCTTCTTATGCTCCAACTCGTTATGTTGTTGGGCCGGCAAACTAGAAGTCAACGTGATTCTCCATCTAGTGTTTGCACCTCTGATGTATGTCATAGATCTGATAGTGGCTTGTTTGTTGGTAGATAAAGCATAGATTCCGAAAAAAAGCGTGGCCAAAGTGTTGTCACCGATCCAAATATCCTCCCAAAATTTTATATGACGGCCATCTCTGATCACGAAGCAACTCTCGGACTTGAATGCATTCCTACCTTTACTATGCCCTTCCAGAATGAGGATAGCCTATCGGAAATCGAACTCTGAACTTGAGTAGGAGAGAACCTTTTGAAGTATCTATCCTGGATGATCTCTCCATTTGACGTCATTAGTCTGTTGTAGCCGCCACCATCATTTTCCTAGGAGTGCAATATTGAAGTCTCTTAAATTCTTCACCATAAGTCCCCTACTCACTTTCGGGTTACAAACTTCCTCCCATTTCGAGAGATTGTACGCACCTTACTTTCCATCAACACCTCACCACAAGAACTTCCTCCTTATTTGATCAATTTTCTTAACTACCCAAGATGGTAGATAGTAAAATACCATCATATAAGTTGGGATCGAAGTAAGAGCCGAATTTGAGTGTCAATCTCCCTCCAATGGACATGTATTTGCCCTTCCAAACCGATAGCCGCCGCTCAATACGTTCAATAAGTGGAAGCCAGTCTCGCTACATCAGGTATATCTCTAAACTTTGGGAGTGGCTTGCACTTTCTAATTTAGACCTTATGACCTTAGTTTTCAAAGATGTAGAACTCCAAAAAGCTCTACCCTTTTGGATTGATGTCTCCAAAAAGTTCTTAAAATATTTTTAGCTTGAAAATCACTCATTCCCTTATATATTCATCTTATGAACTTTGTATAATGTTTACAAATTTGTTGGAGCTTGAAAAACTTGTTTTGCACTTTTGAATTGAAGTCTCCGAAAAGATTTGTAAAATTGTTTGGCATGAAAATTCCTTATTTCTACTATAAATTCATGTGCATGATGTTGGTAGAAACTTCTATGCACATGATGTCGGCAGAAACTTTATGTAGGCAAATTTTACACATCATGCGCATGATGTGTCCAGATCATGCGCATGATAGTCAGGCAGGCCCAATTTTAGGTCTTTTTCTTCGGGATTTGTTTGGGTTTCAATCCAAATCACACTCAACTTGAAAGGGACGACCTAGGGTTTTAAAATGGCACAAAAGGTCTAAGTTGTCTAGGGTACGTTTCTTACCTCTCGTCATTCTTTGATAGCAATCTTTCGAGAGCCGTCTTTCTTCCTTTCGGAGAACGAAACCCTATTTTCTTTGTGCTACAATCCGTTGTGATCTACATTCCTGATTGCTCCAAGAATCGAGTCACTACATCATCTCGGGATTCGATTCATGGAACCAATTGGTACAACCGATTGAGAGTTTTTTTTGCCCCAAGTGCATTTGAGAGCGGATCGTTGGGAAGAGCGTTGCGACTTTACTCGGGTTCTTTGCATAAAAGGTGAGGCCTCGTGCTTCTTGTTGGAAGGCGATATTTTTCCCGGTGCTTTGAAAAGGGCATTGCAGCACCGCTTGGGGTCATTGCGACAACACAAGCACCTATGCTTGGATCTTCGACCATGGCGGTGGTGCGGAGGACGTAGGCAGTCGCACAAGAATCTCAGGTGGGTTTATATGGGGGATGTCTACTTAGTCAAGGGTGGTGCGTGCCACAGTAAAGGACAACCGAGGAGCAGGAGGCTAGAGTGCAACCAGTTTGACATTGACTTAGGCTTGCGGCTCGAGAATTGGAAACTCACTACTCATGATTCTCTTAGTGCATACAGATTCAGACACCCGACCCGAACCAACACAACCTTAGTGCGGGTCAGGCCTATGCCTAAGTCAGGTCATGTATGGATTTGGTAGACCTAAAATAGGCTGGTTCGGGTCCGGTTTGACCCAAACCCGAACCAACCCCACCTGAGTTGCACCCCTAGCATCTCTTCCCAGTTGTATCCAGCATGTCAGTTGTAAGGAACTGTTGAAATTTAGTTAAATATATATTGAGAGGAAAAAAAAAAAAAAGGAAAAACTTCCCAGGAAAGTAAAAGAAGAAGATACAGTAATTGCAATTCATCCTTCGAACCCGAACCACGGAATCACCGTGGTTCAGGGTCCAGCCAACGACACATGTCCCCTCCCGTTCGATCACCCAGCCCTTATGACGGGAGCCCCTAGGGTTCTCTCGGTGGCATGTAGATCTCAACAATCCGAAACCGTCCAATCGAACGGAAATAACAGGTGTTGATGGCCGGACCCCGAACCATGGTGATACCGTGGTTCGGGGCGACTAAGTTAAGGGCTTTATTCATCCTTGGTGAGAGAGAGGGAAAAAAAAAACATAACAGTTCTCTCTTTCCAAGAAAGCACATTAGATACTGATTAAACACAGATACCAGTAACCAAGAATGCTTCAAGACTGAATACACAAATCACACCCACACAGGAAAACCTGGGAGGTAAAAATGCAAACTGGTCCAACACTACTGGCCTCCCACTAACCTCTTCTTTGATGGGTGAGGTGTGCCACATAATTCTACAACACAAATAACTCAGTACAACCCCATTTCTTGTCAGACACTTACATAATAGCATCTTGCCCATCAGCTCAGACCTCCCACCACAGCCAAGAAACCTTCAGCAGAACCTCGGACGGCCGGTGAAATTCGAAACTTCTCCGAGGCACAGAAGCCTCCGCCCACTACCGGATGGGATGATACTGCGCCGACACTCTTTTAGGGGGGAGCTTGCGGAGTATGTAGAGAACAAGCGCCGATGGCAGTATCTCAGTCAGCTGTTTTTTTTTTTTTAACAATAATCAGAAAAAATTTATGTATTTAAACCCGAAGCATAAGAAGTTTGGAAGAGCTAAAACAGGAACTCCGCCAGTTTACCGTATAGTAGAGTACGTCCAAAATCGGGTGATCCAAAACCTCGAGAGATACATCGGAATCAAATGCGGATAATCCAACCTGTTATGTAACTCACATTAAGCAAGGATGGCTTGAGAAATTACAAGTTCTATGTGTAGGTATGAATAAATTTTTAAATAGTACACGGCGAGTAATTAGTTAGATATATAAGTGATGGTGGTGGTGGTGCTGATTATACTGAATTGCACTACTATATAATCAGATAATATGAGAAATATAATTTTATATAACCACCACCATAAGCGATATCCCATCAAAAAGGGTCGGATACAGTCTGAAAAATATCTGATATGATAATATATAATGATAATACAAAAATATATATGATGTAGAATATGATGGGTATGGTGCACCATAATTCTCTTTAAGATATTATAAACATAATATGTTTATAATATAATCTCTCTCTAACCGTGTTGACAAGCAAGAGATTTAAGGATAGCGCGGCAGAGCGGTAGACAAACATAAGGATGCTCTAGATAGCGGTGGAAATAAGGAGACCAAAGGACACTACGGCTGAGAATTTCTCCCAAGAAATTTGAGAAAGCTTAAGATACTACTGGAATGCTGTTATGTGAGGATATTCACTGGTAGACATACATTAGAAACTACATATTCATAATCCCCCTCTTTCAAGCAACTGCAAGTCCAAAATTTTCTCCCCCTTTTTGTCACAAAGTAGACAAAGGGTAGAGCATAAAAGAGTAAAAGAATAAAAGACTCGACTGGAATATAAACAGACCAACATCCGGAAGAGTTTCTCAGTTAAAATCTCCCTCTCCATCCTCATCCTCATCCTCATCATTGTCCTCGTCTGAAGTTCATGGTAACGTTCAACCGTGCCCTTGACACGAGTCAGACGAGTACCCATCCCGGAAATCATCAGTCCTTGCTCCAACTGGGTCACACGACTCTGAGTCATCATAGCCGTCAAATAATCCAGTTCCTCAATCAGTCCAGAACCAACAGGAAGGGGGGGAAGAGGGCCCCGAAGACAAGCCTCCAGAACATGAAGCTGCAGAGCTCTCTTGGTCAAAAATGACCAATCTATTGGTCCAAGCCCATGCTCCTTAGCCTCAGAGGGAGGGAAACTGATCTTACAGAAAGTGTAGAACCTATGGATCAACTAGGGATAAGGAAGGCTGCTCTTCTTGTCATGCCGAAGAGAGAGAAAAATCTTGATCATCCTCTCAACAATGATCCTGCAAATATGGATTGGCTGCAAAGCCCCCATCATATACAAAAACTTTGCCATCTGAGCTCTGACAATGCTCTTACTACCTTTGCTTGGCAAGAGATTGTACATGACAATCACGTGAAGAACCTTGTACTTCGGCTTCAACTTGGAAGTTTTGAAATTCTTCCAAGTTTTATCCTCAACTCTACACAACTGCAACTTCCACTGAGCCCTCAGCCTCTGCTCAGCAGAAAGATAAGCATGATTGAAATTCAAATCCTCTCCATCGACCTCTTCATCATCAATCTCAAAAGGCTCCTTGATGTGAGGAAAAGAGCAAAATTAGTCGGAACAGGAAGATTGAAGCAAGAAGCAAGACGACGAGCAGATACCTTCAATCAACGCCGCAGACATAAGTCTTGAAAGATGGATCTGCAGCGTTGCTTGCAGTAATGTTGGCATTGAAAGCACAAACAAGCTTCAGATGCGTGGTACCAACTCCTGTAAGCAGAATTCCCCAACGGAGATGGTGGAAATCGGGGGAATCTCATACTCAGCAAAGCCGGGAAGAAAAACGCGACCATCAATCGAGAGAGAGAGAGAGAGCACGACAATACTCCTGATAAATAGCTCTCGCCTCATCATCTAAAAAATAACCCTCGTCAGACGGTGCATCAACCTCCATAGGTTGCTTTCCTTGAGAACAAGAAGAGGAAGCACCCCCAGTCCTCGTCGCGAGTGACAGTAAATTGACGACCACCGGACATGAGAGCCACCACAACAGTCAGAATGCCGAAAATAGGACCCATTAAGGTGAAGAACATGGAGAAAACCTCAAAGAAAGACGAATCCGAAATCGATCCGAACAAATCCATGCGAATTGAAGATCGAAACAAGAGGGAAAGAGAAGAATTGGGCTGGAGGAAGCGACAGAAAACAAGGTTTTTGAAGTGGGGGACTCAAAAAGAGAGACCCAAATTTAAAGGCCGCTAGGATTCACTCAGCCCAACAGTGGTGTGAACTGTGGTGCGCACCCCCAATAGGTGAAACTGTTTTGTTTTTGAACCCCAAGACCTCCAAAATAAAAAAATTCCCCAAAGGGAAGTTGTTCTATATACCATGATGGACATGCTGATGCAAAAATCAAAAAAATTCATGCACAGAATAAAAAGTCAGCCTCGATACAGTGCAAGCCAAATTGGCCGTGACGCTTTGATACAGAGTACCCAAAGTCATCAAATTTCACACAATCACTTGCATATACTCTTAAACATTTATAACAAGTGATTCTAGCTAATAAAAATCAACTAATCACAAGATTGATATATCAAGCACGTAAGATGCGCAATGTCTCAGTGTTAGTACAGAATGTCATGTGTCAACTGTGAAAGGACATGCATATACTCATGATGCATAAAAAAGACAAGCTCATAAGATCAATGAAAAATGGTATCCACAAATTTTTAAACACCTATAGCACTTTCACATGAAGACTATATCTATAGTGGACTCATAGAAATTCCGAACTTTTTCTTGGCACTTTTTTTAAAAAAATCCTCTTTTTTTGTGACATATCACTCATATACATCGTTATGCTATCCCATTTAGCAGCTAGGAATCAACAACTCCCACTCAACTGATTAAGGAGTTGGGCTTCAAGATTCCCCTATGGATTCTAGCTTGGGCATCACATAACAAGTATTTTATTTTCAGCTCTTTTTTGTTTTATTAGTGTTTACCCGTGTAATAAGATTATGAATGACAACTCCTATCCAGTTAGCTATGGGTGTTCGGCACTACGCCCTTCAAATCAAAACCGTAGCTCACAAGAAAAGACCACATAGTCAAGTAAACAGTTTGAGCAGCAGAGTCATGAAGATATCACAGTTATCAAACTACGTGCTTATCCAATTAAAATCAAGATGATATTGCTAGTGTGATGACAGATGACTATTTAGCATAATAAAGGGATAATGAACATTCGAAAATTGTGATGTGAATCATGATTAAATAAAAGTTCAAGATTGCTTAAGTGTTCTAGAGTCGACATATGAAAAAAGATTTCTCTTAAAAACTGGTCATGTACTTGATTGCATTGGAAGTGTCACGCAAGCATACATATATGATGATATTTTGCAACATGCAAGGGCACGATAAAAAATATACACAAAACATGTATACAAATAAAATAATTTTCAAGTATGCAAGACACAAATCAAAAACTAAAAGCTAAAAACACAGACAAGGTCTCATGCGGTATGATAAAAAATTAGGCATTGTCTACAACTCAATATGACGCCAAGTGGATTAATACACCATTGGATTTCCTAAGGTAGGCATGTCCATGGTAGTCAAGGAAAAACTCAAAAAATCTAGCATCAATCTTATCTCTCCTAATCCACATAGATTAAAGAAAAGCAAAAGGTGGAGGTCTCATTGAAGATGTGGAAGATTGCATCGGAGTGAAAGATCTTATCGGGGGAATAGACTTATCTTGATTATTAAGAGCACGACAATGAGACAAAATGTGCACACAGGTACAAATCTAGATGATGAACTATTGGCCATAATATTGTCCTTAAGAATAGGATTTTCTTTTGTAAACTTTTCTTTCCCCTTAGAGTTTGAAGAACTCCAAATCACACATTATAAACCTCTTATCATACACAGGCTCGCTAGTTGTGGAGGTAGCCATTGACATCATATAATTCTCCCAGAACCTATACTCCAACACAGTCTCCTTTCCCATAGACTATAACAATAGTCAACAAGATGACCAAATCTACCATATTGAGTACAATGATACTCCCTCAGAAGACATAGGACCAACATGCTTTTGAGACTTCTTGGCATGAACAAACTTGGTCTTGAATGAAGTAGGAGTCATCTCATCATTGACGTATCCAAGTCCACGTTTGTCACCAATATTCTTAGCAGAATTAAGAACTTTATTCAAATTAGCACAATAGAGAGTTCCTTAACCAAAGTATTGGAGTCAGTACTACCTTTAGTCAAATTTTGAACTTACGATTTAAGATTATTATTCTCATATTTAATTCCCTTTTCTTTTCAGACAAAATTTTGAATCATTGTCAAGCTTAGTAATGCGGTCAAACATATCTTTTCGAAAAGTAATCATAATAGATTCATCATGCTCATGCCTAGCAATCATATACTAACTTCAGCTATAAGTTTCAAATTCAATCTTTAAAGTTTTGAGCATCTTTCATAAGTAGATTTATACATCTCTTTAAAATTGAATTCTTCCTGCTCAAGATCATCCTCAGATTCATCATCATCAACCTCAAAGTTAACACTACTAGCATAAAATCAAGGAGAAATATAAGATTCATGCAAAAAAGCAATAAAAGCAGTGAAATTCACATATTCAGTCTCATATCAAGTGTCTACTTTATCCGCCTCAGAGCCAGAATCATCCCAAGTAACATTCATTGCACAATCATGGGAGACATGCCTCTTGGTAGGGCACTCATTGGACATGTGTCCAAATCCCAAACACTTGAAACATTGAACCTCATTATCACCAGAATCCCTTTTCGGTCTTTTTATAAAAAATTCCTTTTCAAACTTGGGCTTTGGAGTCCAAGCCCCTTTTTTGTTTCTCACAGAATTTAGAATTATTCTTTGAAGTGTTTTCTCTCTCCATAAATCTCATAGATTGAGTATTCTTCAAAAGAAATTGAATTCAGGTGTCACAAAGCATATTGCTCACCATCAGAATCTTTCGAATCACTCTTGGAAGCTTTAAAAGCAACTCCCCTAGTTTTCTTCACAGGTGGTAAGCTATACTCATAAGTCCTCCAATTTCAGAGTTCCTCATGATTCAACAAATCAATATCCTGATATCCCTCTATAGTAGTCACCTTAGGTGATACCTCTCAGACAAAGATCTCAGAATTTTTTGAACTATTTTGGAATTAGGAACATATTCACCCAAAGCAAAGCATAACATGAATTCACAATATCAATCAATTTTGAATAGAATTCATCAAAGGTATCATTCTCTTCCATTCTTCGGTAACATCCTGTCCAAGAAGAAGGATCTTTTGCTTCAAATCGGAGCTTTAGAGAAGAAGGAAGAAACCAAGACCATCACGGATCCGGAGAAATTTCAAAAGAGCATTCTCACTCAAGATTTACGTAACATTCTTGTTAAAGAAGAGATTATGTGGAAACAAAGATCACGAGATATATGGATCTCCCTGGGAGATAAAAACAATCCATTACATCAAGGATGGGGATAGATTTTTAACAAGCCAGACAGCCATCGGTCAGAAGATATCTAACCATTTTCAACAGTACTTTGCAAAGGAAGGTCTTAATAGATTCAATCTAAAGTGGGAGGACCTCAATGTTCTGAAACTCAAAAATACAGAAGACATTGACAAACCGTTTACAAAAGAAGAATTCAAAAAAGCTATTTTTGATATGAAGGCGGATGGAACCCCCGGTCCGGATGGATTTCCAATCTTCTTCTTTCAACATTTTTGGGATACCATTAAAGAAGAATTATGTAGATTACTCTCTGATTTCTTTCAGCACAAAATCTCCCTAAACAGTATAAATTACTCGTGGGTGACTTTGATCCCAAAAAAGGAGGGAGCTGAGTCTATCAGCGACTATCGCCCAATCAGTTTAGCTAACTGCACTGACAAAATCGTTACTAAGACTCTCTCCAATCGCATGGCTGGCATTATGAATGACATCGTTAATAAGAACGAGACCGCTTTCATAAAGGGCAGACTCATTTTAGACAGCATTGTTGCAACTTAAGAACTCATTTTCCACATGAAGGAAAAAAAAAGGTAGACAGCATTATTCTGAAGATAGACTTCAAGAAGGCTTTCGACAGACTTAATTGGGACTTCATGATCAACAAACTTAGAGTGAAAGGGTTTTCGGAGAATTGGATTAAATGGATATGGAACTACCTTTCCACTTCTACTCTCTCATGTTTAGTGAATGGTCATGCGGGGAAACAATTTAAGGCTGGTAGAGGAGTTAAACAAGGATGCCCACTCTCTCCATTTTTATACATTCTAGCTATGGACGTATTCGACGCGATGATCAGAAGAATCGTAGCTAGAAGACTTATCTCAGGTGTTGGAGACCCGGGTTGGAAAATTGCGAACCTTCATTTTGCTGATGATACGATCATATTCTGTGAGGCGAAAAAGTAACGAGTGAGTATGCTGAAAATTCTACTGTATTCGCTGGAATTGGTCTCAGGTATGAAGGTTAACTTTTCTAAAACACCTCTTTACTATATTGGCGTTGATAATAATCTAGCTATGTCGCTAGCGAACATTCTTAACTGTAAAGTTGATTCTCTGCCTATGAAATATCTCGGCCTTCCGTTGAGCAATAAGAAAATGAAGAAAGACGGCTGGTTTCGGATTATTGAAAGAATGGAGACCAGATTAGCAGGATGGTAAGGTAAGAACCTTTCCTCAGAAGGCCGTCTGACTCTCATCAATGCAGTGCTAACACGTATCCCTTCTTACCACCTTTTTTTTATCTCATGCCAAAGTGGGTGAATAAAAGGATTGATTCTATTCGTAGCAACTTTCTTTGGAAAGGTGCAAACTCCAATTCGAAGACTTATCACCTGGCTAAATGGGGTACAGTCTGTAAATCCAAGAAAGAGGGCGGTCTGGGTATCATTGACTTAGCGGATGATAACAAAGCTCTCTTAGGTAAATGGTGGTGGAGACTCCAACATGACCAAGGGGACAACTGGAGTGCTATAATTCGAGGCAGATACTTCATCTCGGGGAAAATCTCTACTTTTTGGAATGGAGTGCAGAAAATTGGTTCCATCTATAAATGTAGAACTAATTTGATAGTCAGGAACGGTAAATCGACGAGCTTCTAGGAAGACAGATGGCTGGTAGAGGGATCTTTGAACAACTAGTACCTGGAACTTTATGAGTTAGCTTAGAACAAGAAGTGCACAGTCCGCTCACAATGCAATCTCCAGAACAATACTACAGTTTGAAACCTCCAATTCCGGAGAACAATACCATTTCATCTGCAATTCCAGGTGAGAGAACTTATGGATATTCTGCAACACATTTCAGTCAATGATACCGAAGATGAGTCTAGTTGGCGTTGGTTGTCAACGGTAAATTCACAACGAAATCCTTTTACAATTTCATCAACACTGGAGGTATTATATGCCCAGTAGCCACTCCGTTGTGGAAGACGAAAGTTCCCTTAAAAATTCGTATATTCATGTGGTTAGTGACTAAAAAGAAGCTTTTGACCAAAATTATTCTACAGAAACGGCAAAATAGCAACATTACTGACACTTCTTGTGTGCTTTGTGGCCATGGCAATGAAGATGTTAATCATCTCTTTCTACACTGTCCTTTTTCGAAAAGGATCTGGAATCATTTATAGTGTGGTCTCAAAATATGAGGTAGCCCTGAAACGCTTTTCACCTTGTGGACGGTCTGGCGGACGAAAAGAATCAAAGGTCATTTGCGCAAGAGCTGGGATTTCCTAGTCATGGCGGTGTGCTGGAGTATATGGAAAGAGAAAAATAAAAGAATTTTTCGGAAGAAGGTAGCGGGCAGAGAAACAGTTCTGAAGCTTATTAAAAGCAGCTTGGATCAGTGGAAGATAGCTCTTCAGAGCAAGGAGTTAGATAAGTTAGATAGCATTATCTATATTCTTTTCTAAGTTTCTTTTCTTTTTCTTTTTGGTCTGGCTGGTAGGCCTGTGTATTCTCTTGTTTCTTTTTAATATACTGGTAGGGGTCTAGGCCGAACCCCCACTCATTCACTGAGACTTATTTCTCAAAAAAAAAAAACCATACATGGGTGGACTTAGGGGCACAACTTTTCCAACTCTATTATTTGTTGGACAATGACTTTTTAAAGTTCTCATTCCTTGGTATATACTCGGGAAAACTAGAGATTTTTTGAGTACACATCAAAGATGTTGCTCAAGTGATCAGCTTGATGGATAGAGGGTCTTTCTAATTGTTAACGTCATTGGTCAAGGGCATAGTCACCAAGTTTTCAATTTTTCTTTTGAAAAAAACATGTCTAAAATGTAGATTTTCCTTTAGCCGATTAATAGCCGTCTTATACCTTGAACTTAATACATCACCAAATTTGGCATTTTTTTATCCTTTTTTTTTAAAAAAAAAACACGTTTAAAATGCTAAATCTGGTGATATCTAGACTTTTCTCTATCCCACCGTTTATACCCTTCCGCGGGGTATGCATAGCTCCTTGTGCACAAAATCCATGTTAGGGATTTATATTGACTTGTTTATATGTATGTGAGTTATGTGACTTAAGTGCTTATTTACATGGATTTTGCTAACTTTAACTATACATAGGTCTCAGTCTAATGTAATGACGCATCCTTGTGTTCTAGTCCCTTTCATTGGATTTTACTGTTCTGAGACAATCATCTACTCTCAACTTTGTTCATCTCGATTATCATATACCTCATCATTAAGTTTTAACCATTCTCATTAACTATAGATTGACTTGTCTTATGAATGTCACATTCTAAATATTTTAGTTGCTTAAATGTAGGTTGAAAAGTTGACTCGAAGGTCCCAAACTTGTGGATTTTTTTCAAATTTCACCGTCGCCGATTAAATCAAGAACCTTTTTTTTTCCTTGGTTTTCCCCCGGTTTTTCTGAACTTCTCGATTTTCGCTGAACTTTCGCAGGTTTTACCCTCGCCGACTTATTTGCTGAACCTGAACTTGGTGACTATGGTCAAGGGATACACAGTTCATATGGACGCCATCTTTCTTAGGGGCAACAAGGTGAGGAGTAGTAACTTTTTGATCCATAGCTCCAGTCACTTACAGTATTTAAATCTGTAGACGACACAAGAGAGGATATCTAGTGGTGAATCTGGAACATTATGCAGCCAATATCATCTTTGATTTAGTTTCAGCTCAGTTTCTTTCTATATTTTATTTTTGTTTTGTTTAAAGTAGTCGGTTTCTTGTGTCATTGACAAGATGCCATAAAGGCAACCAATCACTCAGATTGTCTTTAGTACAGTCAGGAATCTCCTTGCAGATGACATGCCTATGTGGATGGCCAACGAGCAATCAAACATTAAAGTTCTTGAGAGAGAGACAGATATAGATAGAGAGAGGGAAGGAGATTGTATAACTCAGAATTAGTTCTTGTCCTCTTTTCCATTTTTTTTAAGCAAGTGAAAATGAGAGCTACTAAGAGCAAGGGCTCTGCCAGCAAGAAGGGCTACACAATAGTGTTACCTTGTATGTTGTTTTAGTTTAGTATCTAGGGGATCAAGATCAGCTTATACAAGCAAGAGCTCTTCCACAAGGAGCCTATGCAACATGCAACCATTAAACCATCAAGGATTCAATATTTCAATAAAAAAGAACACTCACCACAAAACATCTTACGAGAAAGCAGGTGAAGCATATTGCTGTAACCGATCCAACCTGCATAAGGTCCACACATTACAAAATTATTTTAAAAAAAACTCCAGATAGTATAAATAAAGCTGTCCATTATTGCTTGAGAAGCTAGTCGATGTTTCAAATGCTTGTAGGACACAATTTTCTCGAGGAAACTATGATAGTCAGATTTCTGACACCGTTCACCACAAACAAAGGTTTCAGACATTAAAAAAAAGGGTTAAAACTTGCACCCTTCACCACATGTCATATTTTCAATATTTTGAAAAATTAAAATTGCATACTTGATCGGAATTCCAACGATAAAACATGGTCTGAACCAATTAACAAGTATAAAACTAGTAAGGTGTCAAAGAAGTATTAATAAAATTGATGATAAGGATAAAAGGATATAATTTTTGGTATTAGTATCATATCTAAAGAAATAGTGTTCAACAAGGAACACAGATGGGATATTAGCCCATTTTATTACAAAGGATATGAGAAATTTCCATGAGATAATGGAAAAGAAGAGTGGCCCTGCTTTGACGCAAATTTTAATTGCTGTTTTACTGTACATCAGCAGTCCTACAGACTATTGAACAGTTCATTACCTTGACTCATGTTTTGGGTTATGTTTTATTTTTGAGGCCCATGTTTGACACAAACAAGCTGTATCAAGTAGTCAAAAAATAAGATGGCTGGAATTCTTCCACATCAGTGGTTTCCCTACCACTTCTAAATATACAATAAAAGCACTTGACCTCTGATCTTTCTCCGCACTTTTTAGTTTTCCTGGAATTCTTCTTTCTTTCTTCATCCACACCTATGATTTGGTCAATTTCCTACTAAACGATCTTACACAAAGTGATCAAATCTTGCCTTCCACCCCCTTTGTCCAGACCCTATCTGAATCTCGAGGAACCTTAGAGGGGTGCTCCTTGGTTGCATGGTTTCAAATTGCAAAGGTCTCACTATCTTCCAACCAATCTTCTAGATCTCATGAAAGGCCCATCTCTTGCAGGTTGTCTTGATCAGGTTTTAGCATCAATCTTATAACTCAGGCGGTTAAAAATTATCGTTAATTTTCTGGAGCCCTTTAATTAGAACTGTGCTCCATATTCGATCCAATAATACTTGGATGATGATGCAAATAATGTACCTTAAGAAGTTGTTGTGTGCTGCTCCTTGAAGGCATCTATTGTGTTCATCACCTCATTCTAAACTCAGGATCTTGAAGGCAAACTTGGGATTGGAGCATGATTGATAGAGATCGTAGAATATTTTTCTCACTTTTTCTCTCCCTTAATATTTATCCAGGATATTGACGCTATAATGTTCTATCATGATATACATTACTGTATAGCCCATGCTGATCTACTGTAAGGTTATATAGCATATGTATGATTCTCAATGAGAGAAGGCAAAATGAAGGGAAGATCTTTAAATAGGAAAATAAATGATATTGTCTCTACATAAATTGCGCCCTCTTCTGTGGTTTCTCACTTTCTCTTTCTTTAATCAAGGTCCTGTGATTGTATATACCTGGCTTATTGTTCCAATGAGAATGAAATACTTCTAGCATTTCTCCTAAAGTTTCATGGTATTAAAGCCAAGTCCACATATGGACCTTCGCCTGTCAACTTTAAAGAGTTCATGTCGGACAACAGGACACCCATTTCTTGATCCAACTATTGCATTGAATCCTTGCATTGTCACATCTCCAGGGAACTTTAGCCACCCTAATAAACCTGGATGGTTGCTGAAATAAACCTAGCCATTGATAGTCAATATGGATGTTGTCAACTTCTAATCAGATTTTGGAGACCTAATGAGCCTTCTTGAGAGATTTCAGGATCTAGTCTTGAGTCGCCTAATGGCATCATAGTTGAAAATATGACACATTTTATGACTGGGTGTGACTAATGCATTCTTACTATTTGGGCAACAAATCTGAAATCTATAGATGGGACATGGCTTGATGGTGATAGTTATGGTAATTGCTGGACAGCAACAAGTTTCCTTACTTATTGCAATTAGATTCTTTTATTAATTAAAAAAACCGCTAAATGTTGAACAAACAAAGGGTTAAATCAATCTTAATCCCATTGATCATTTACAAAGTTTTTTTCAAAACATTCAAAAAAGAATACAAAAGATAGTTCAGTCCTAAACCAAAGTTCTAAAGGATCAAATGTTACCTTCTGGCGGCTAGGAACTGGAAACATCTGCTGCATCCGTTAGATAGATTACAAATTTAGATAATTCAAAATGGGGGGAGAGGAGGCCACTGGATTCTTCCAAAAGGAGAAAATGGGTTGACGATGATTCTTGGCATCAAGTGCCGAATAGTGGCTAAATTAGCACAAAGTATCACACACACGACCTAACACTGAAACAATACATGTATATTGTACGGCAAAGGGATATCCAAATGCAAATCCCTGTCCTGTGCTGGATAGTTGGCAGCTTTATACACCTTATGGTACAGTTCTCCCTAGCACTTATATTCATGTCTGCTGAAAGCCTCATAGTTCAAAGTCTAGTTTCTCTTCTGTTGATTTCCATTTTTAATTCTTTTCCTTTTTTCAAATCATAAGGCGGCAAAGCCACCCAAACAACAACAAAATGCAGCCATAACAGAGAAATTTATCGAATATATTTTTACTGAAATACACCAAAGCAATTCGTTGAATTCATTGTTATTGACACACAGAGTAATCCAAGAATAACATTGTTAATTGAATATATTGCATATGATTTAGCAGGTATTCTCTATCAAGGTGTGGGTATCTCAATTCTCAAAGAAGTGACAATCTAACAGTTTTACCGAAAGGGTATGGACTCGGGTTACTTCTGCTTACTATGTTTATTCTAGGGATTTTTTTTATGCCATTTAAAAACAAACTTTACTATTATAATGACCATGTGAGAAACTTAATTCGAAAAGTGGCCATCTGACTGCCACATAGCGAGGCGGCACCGTAAAGCGCCCTGCCATATCGATTGTCTCTTTTTTCCCTCGGCGGATGTGAAACCTAATAATACAGTTACTGAGTTTAAAATCGGCATTTTGAATACTGGTTTACAAGTTATGTACATGCTAGGGGATTTGGTTTTTGCAATTAGGCATTTGATTATAAGGTAGATTGAACCTGCATTCCACATACCAAGTTTAAAGTCGGTAACTGTATTACCGGGTTTTGCGGCCGTCGAGGAAAAAAGAAGAGACAGCCGACATAGTGGGGCGCTTTGCGGCACCACCTTGCCATGTGGCTATCAGATGACCACTTTTCAAATTAAGTTTCTCACATGGCCAGTATACTAGTAAAGTATTATTTTAAATGTCATTTTTAAAAATTCCTTTTATTCTATTATGAAGAACGTACCTCATGAAGTTTCTTTCTTCTCCCCTTGGACTCGATTGGAAATCGTCTCAGCATAAAAAAAAGCCTATGAACAAATCAGAGAGAATCATGAATATTTTTTTTTTTGAGCAATAGAGAATCATGAATATTACCTTGAGAAAAGAAAACATATCGTGTCTAACAGAAAAGCATTGTGATTTTTTACCTTCCTCCGTATATCAAGAAACCAAGTGCAGCTATAAATGATATAACTAGAAAATCAATAAGAATAATTATCACAATATGCATAACAAATAATAAATACAAAATTCCAGTTTGAGAAAATAATCAAGATTTACCTGCAATAAAGATCTTTCCAATAGACTCAACAACATCATTGTCATTTATCCAGAGATATATCAGTATACACACCTGACCCAAACATGAACCTCGTAAGCATCAAAATATATATAAATAAGAGCAATATCTATTTCCATTCATTTTGACAGTGTTATGGAATTATCATCCGTTATCTTTTATGAAAACAAGGAGGAATTCATAATTTTCTTCTTTGCAAAAAATCATTCACTTATCTAGTTGCCTAAATTTCACCCAGACTCCCAGTAAACCAGCCATTGTCCTAAAAATGCCAACGAAAAATACTGAAGGAAAGCAAAACATAAATTAGCTATGAAGTGGAGAACACTTGTGCTATTTAAGGTTGCATGGGAGCTAAAATATGAGTGTGGCCAAAACTGCAACCTTTATGTTTGGTAAGTAAAAGTAAGTAGTTACTTAACATCTTGTAGTATTAATACTCACCACTTTCAATGGCTCTCTCTCTCTCTCTCTCTCTCTCTCTCTCTCTTACTTAACATCTTGTAGTATTAATACTCACCACTTTCAATGTCTCTCTCTCTCTCTCTCTCTCTCTCTCTCTCTCTCTCTCTCTCTCTCTCTCTCTCTCTCTCTCACACACACACACACACACACACACACGCACTCATCTTCCTAGAGAAAAGCAATGTGCAAAAACAAGATCGGAGCAACTTGGGAAGGAAGATGGAGACATACAATTGAAAACCTCGAGGACAACTTTGGAGCTGATTTTATTTGGCTTATTTGCTGTTTTTATTTCAAATTTTTAGCATTAGGGCTTACCGGGTTTTGTATTTGGCTTAGCTGGTTTTAAACTTAAGTTAAATGGCTTCATGGATAAGATTGGATGTAAGACCAAGTTATAAGGGAAAACAAGTAAGGAAAATAGACATACAAACTATGTGGTAATAGGATTCACGTGTGTCAGGCATGGGAATTCCCTTTTGAGGCAGTTTTGAGGAGGAAACTTCCACCATGCGTCAATCCTAACACGAGGATTCCTCCTCGAGTCCGCCAAACCTATGGGTTGTCTTTTTGCCAATGGGTTTTAAAAAGGGACTTTGGTGTCTTCTTTCATTTATCTCATGCTATCAACTTTGAAGAAGAAATTACATTTATGGTTTCTTTTTCATCGGGTAATCCGGGCATCCTGTTGAAGGTATTGTGTTGCCCTGGATTAAGGTGAAGCAGGATTGGGAACAAGGAGCGAGTCCGAAAAGGTGCAAGGCTATCGATTTCTACCTCTTCCCTCTTTTATAGCAATCTTCATTTCTTCAATTATTTACCATGCAAATACCCAAACTTGAACTAAATTCACCGTTAAACATCACCAAACTTCACCCAATTCCATCCAAAACCTTCTTCGTTTCTGTGCAAACCTGAAAGCTGAACCTAAACCTCCCTTAATTCGCATAAAACATTGATTCTACGCATCGAAATACATCCGTGTTGAAAACCTATCGATCCTCAATCTTTCCTCTATCAATAACCACGATTTCCATTTCCGAATAACATGAAACTTAGCCATAATCAAATCTGGACAGCAAGCTACCAGATCTAAACTGGACCCCCCATTTTGCCGCAATCTGAGCCGAAACCCCTTCACCGCATGCCCATATCAAGCTGAGGGCCCAACAATTCATAGACAAAATACTAACTCTCAAACACGCCCTCACGCGCATGCACCAACACATTCTCGTGCACAACATCCACAGTATTGGGGTGCGAGATATGATGTGATGAATAACTAAAGCAAGGTAGATTAGAACACCGAGACTCAAATGAGGATATAATGAAAATGGTTATGGTGGAAGCCCCTAGTTCCAATGAGCGAATGGATCTATAGGGATTTACTTATTGGTTAGCTGACAAGGAGATTTATTTTTAGAATAAAATGTCTCAAGGTCAAATGATTCGCTTTGGAAATATGAAATTGAAGGGACAAGTTAAATTGCACTCGATCAAAGTCGAATGCAAGCCAGAGTGGCTTGGACACGAACCTATTGTGCACTAGGAATGATAATTTGAGGAATACCTCCTGATATCCTATAGGAATTGACTCTTGAATCAACTATACACTCTCCACCAAAACAATAACATAATTGTAGCAAAGCACATGAACAAGATTGACGATCTCATGATCCGGTATGATATTCAAGAGAGTATTCACCAAACACTAGTAAGATTTCACACAGGATTGAGAACCAACACCAAAAGAGAGATCCTCCCACACATGGTTGATTCAGCAGTGCAAGCATACAATCTGGCTCTTGAATATGAGCAATTGCTGAAAAACATTGTCCCTTGTAGGTTTATTTCTCAAGCAAGGGAGAGTTATACTCTGGAGACTTAGGATAGTAATAGGATACAGAAATCCACATACACTGCACCTAGCACAACTTGGGTAGCAATCCCTTGATTCATCATCCTACAGACATGAAAGGTAAGGCTGCTACCCTAAAAGTCACCCATTTGTTGTCCACATGGCCTCGTTGGCTCGCGACACATGGCCGCTCGGAGGTAACCCACGTGACACGTAATGAAAACCCTGAAAAGATTCCAAGGCAAAAATGAAAAAGTCAACCAAGGAGCTCACCAGGAGGGGGAGGCAGCTCGCCCGTGTACATGACGAGCTCACCCCGTGACGACCATGCAGGGTTAGTCGTTGGGGAACGTCACGGTGACATCGGCAGGTAGCTTGTTCCAAGGGTCAAGCTCGTTCGAAAGGCCCAACTTGCCCCTAATGACATCATCATGATGCCATCAACGTCATTATGGGAGTTCGCCCGAATGCCAATCTTGCCTATGATGACGTCACCATGGCGTCATCAGAGAGGTCGCTCGAAGGGCCAAGCCTGCCCCTGATGACATAATCAATTAATCATGAGAGCTCGCCCGAAGGTCAAGCCTACCTACGATGACATCACCATGACATAATAGAGGTCACTCAAAGGGCCAAGTACACCCGAGAGACCTAGCTCGCTCCTAATGGCATCATTATGATGCTATCAGGGAGGTCAATCGAAGAGCCCAACTCGCCAGATAACTCGCCCCAGGCCATGCACGGTGAGCTCATCTTGCGACGACCGCGTAGGGTAAAGAGTTGGGCAAACTGGCAGCAGGGGTCCCGCTCGAAGGCCCAAGAGCTCGCCCAAAGGGATAGGCGAGTACATCTCTGGACGACCTCGCAGGGGCAGCTCGTTGGCAAGAAAGAGCACTTGTTTGTTACCTAGCATAAGTCAGGGGCCAAGGCTATAACCAGATCCCCCTGCACCCTCTTTAAAACATATTCTTTGAGATGATGGAGCGTGGCCCTCTATGTTACATCCTAGGCCTCGAGGTTGCTTTTTTGTATCCGGGCTACTTGATCTTGCAGCAGAAGTACATCGTAGATCTGATCAATCGTGCCTTGTTCACCAACTTCCGAACGACCAGACTGTTGATACTCCAATGGAGCTCCATCTTAAGCTTCATTCTACTAATGGTGAGCGACTTAAATATCCTATATAAAATCGATGGATTATTGGCGCACTGTCTATATGATCATCTCTCAGTTAGCCATTGCTTATATTGGGCATATTCTCAGTCCGTTTGTCAATACTACCTGCTCTATCCATTATAATATTCTACAATATGTTATTCGCTACCTACAAGGCACCATCACAAGCTCCGTCTTCATGTCTTCTACTATTCCCCTGGAACTTCGTGCTTTTACTAATGCAGATTGGGCTAAAGACCCCACTGACCGTCATTAAGCAATGGGCTTCTACATCTTCCTTGTAGACTATCCTCTCCTGGTAGAGAAAGAAGCATGCAGTTCTCTTCCGTTCCAGCACAGAAGCCTAGTACGTTGACATGGCTGACATCTCTCTTGAGATCATCTGGCTTTGCCGCCTTCTTCACGACTTACGTGTTGAGTTTACTTTCCCCACTCCTCTTCACTTTGATAACTGGAGTGCTATCTAGATAGCGAGCAACCGTTTTTTCACAAGCAAACGGAACACATCAAGATCAAATGTCACTTTGTTCGCCATCACTTTCTAGCACCATCACTCTCCCTCGCATACTTCAAATGCCCAGATTGTCGATCTCTTCAATTATATCATACTGGAACAGAGGGCCTATGACTCCTTTAGAATAAATTTAACCAGAAAATTGACATATATGTAGAACTTGGATGTGTTAGGAAAAGAAATGAAATCTTTTTTGCAAGAAACACACCTGAATAATATATATCACACTATTAACAGAGATGTAGATGATCCTTAATTTGTCAGTTGGAAGACTCCTTGCCTGCCAACAATTTATGGAGGAACAAGAGTGGAGAATACTTTAAGATGTTGTCAAGTGAGACAATATAACACACTCCTGCATGTGAAGTGAATGCGACCATACATCATACTTGCCTGACGATATATTTCTGCCCAGAACAGAACAAGCAGCGTATATGTAGAGAAAAACAATAATCCAGGAATGTCCAGTAACGCTAGAGTAAATACCTGTTGCAACAAAATAAAGATTATGAATCAATCATCCAAAATGCACTTACTACAAAAAATATTATCTGGTGGTTCCTAAGTTATTGTGTGTTCATAACCTAAGGCGACCAACTATACTGGAGAAGAAGAAAGAGAACATGCCAATGACTAGTTTAACTGACAAGGTCTTTCAATTTTCAAAGAATTTGGTAAATTTACAGTTCTTAGGAAACAGGGAAAAACTCGTATAGATTGACAAAAGAATAATCGATACAGGTTCAAAAGTTGTTAACACAAAAAAACCACCAGCTAAATTAATACAAAAGATACATCAATCTACATTCATATTTATTTTTGGATATGTAACTTCTTGACACAAAAAGATGAGAACGGACTTAAAAGTGCATAAGCATCATTAAGATTCTGAAGGCATTTCCTCTTGCTAATACCATCACGTTAATGCATGTGTTGAAATAACTCAGACAGCGTGGCACGAAAGAAAAGGTAATGTGTATCTCAGATAGGAGTTACTCGTAAAAGGTGCTGCGGTTTTCGAAACAATGTGTGAGTTGCAGCAACAGAATCCCGTAGATGCGACCAACAACAAAACTTGCAATCATACAGAAAACCAAAGCAGAAGGCACCAATAAAGCACAAAAAGTTTCAATCCACACATAGAAAGTGAAGGAATTGGTTTGTATGTAACAGATCAAAGAAGCAGAACTCTTGCTTTTAGTTCTTCCCCTCCTTGCTTAGCTTCTCTTATTCTTCTATTTGCTTGCAACGGAAAATTTGAGAGACAAAGAGAAGAGAGAGAGGGGTAAGTGGGGGTGAAGAAGACTACTAGTAGTCCGTACTTAGGGTTTCCATGGAGTCGGCACCAACGAGAAACTCAACATGAGCAACAAATTTTTAATATTTGAGTACAAGAGTGTTTAAATAACCCTTTGATATACCAAACATCCCTAAATCCAATACGGGACTAAAAACAAAGAAAACGAGTAAAACCAATAGTGCAGAATTTTAACTAATACATAGCTCCGAAAATACTAAAAAGTAGAAATAGGAGCTGGGCTCTGGCTCTTGGCTTCGGTGCAAGTGGGCCAGGTGGGCCTACAAATCCTCCAACCAAAGGGATACCGGGTGGGTTGTCCTCCTCTGATGACGACGGTAAACACGGGTGATAGGTGGCCTGATGTATACATCACCAACTCCTCCGGTGGTGCCATCTTCGTACTTCCTCTAGCCCTTGCACGTTGCTCCCCTACAAGGCCACCGCCCAACATCGATGTTTCAGGAGGCTCGACGACTGTGATAGGTGGTTGGGCTATCGAAGTATTGCACAGAAAGTGCAGTATTTCAACAGTGGTACAAAAATTTTGACAAAATATCTGAGATTTTCGAGTGTGAAAATTTTGGTCTGTTTTGAGATTTCAATCCTTGGTACACTTATGTTCTCAAGTGGAAGAAACAAAGCCCACTAGTCATTTAAAGCTTTAAAGAAACAATCCTTGGTACACTCTTAGGTTCCTTGTCATTTAGTAAAGCAATGCTATATCTTCCTAAAAACCTCATGTTCACACAGAGTTAATATAAAAAACCAAGATGTTATAACAGATAGATATAGCTAACGGAGTTGATAATGCGGCACTCCTTATTTATTACTCTCTTGCAAAAAAGGTTTCATAACTTTGAAGCCTATGATAAAACATATGTGTTAGGTCTTGTTGTACGTCCACATAACTACATGGTTTGTGTAAAATTACATTTTCCTCTAGTGCATTTGAATTGCTATAAAGAGATAAGAATCTTACACATCACAGAAACTTGTGTGTGGGTGTGTGGTGTGGTTGGGGGTTGCAGTCCCACAACTGTGATGTTCATCTGTATACTCTATATAATTCTCCCAGAGAATTCATATGATACAGTCCAAAAGCACATCTCTATGCTTTCACGATTTTGTGGCCGTCTAACTTTTCTTGGTCTCTGCTTAATGATAAAAATAATTATTTAATTTTACAAATACAAAGCAACATGTCAATCTAAACTACAATGTAGTATAAGTGTAAAATCAATCAAAGAATGAGATAGCTACCTGCAATAGTTATTTTGGAGTGATACATTACTAAAAATCATAGGACTTACTTTTGGTTTGAAAAGGAAAACTTGACTGTGAAATCCAAACAGGACAGCACGTGCTGCAATAAAGATCCACAATTACATATAGATAAATGAGATAAATATAAAAAAATGAATGATCAAGTAACTGACATCACCTCCATTTACAATGAAGTTCATGAGGTGGAAAACCTTCTGGGTCGTCCAACCATATTCAGGCACACGTAGCTGTATTCGTACTAGTTGAATCTGCAAAGCAAAAAAAATGTATATATCTCAATGCTTCCCACAAAAAATTATCCATTACAAAATGCATTTTCTCTTAAAGGATTATAGCACTCAACACTTGAAAAGAAAACAAGAGTTGAACCACATTTTGATATGGACTGATGAAATCATGTTAAGATGAAAAAATGGACAAAGATAAAATCAAGTTCAAATGAAGAAATGTAATTTTTTTAACGTCATACGGCAGTCAACTGAAAGCTTCCTAAATAACATAACTAGCATCAAAATTATAAATCCCAGTATTCTCATCGATTCTTTCAAAAGTTGAGTTGCATTAATCGCCATAACCTATTAAGATGACAAAGGAAAAGGAGCAGTAAAAAATGCTCTATTCTACAAAAAAAAATGATACTTAATCTAATTACCTATATATACCAGAAAGGGGTTTTATTTTTGTTTTGCCTTTTTGAGAAATCCCACGTACCTTGAAGGCAGGGTTAGACATAGACCCTACCAGTTTAATGAAAAAATAAACTGGTTTTCTTTCTTACAGAAGGGATATGTATATATATGGGATAAAGTGGTTTTCTTTCTTATAGAAAGGATATTGCTCAATGTAAATCTAGAGAATATTTTATGAGCTAATAGAATTATAGCTCTTACTCAAAGTAAAAAAGTACAGACATAGACCACATTTCACAAACTCAAAACAAATATAGAGAATTATTTTTATGAGATGATATGATTGGATCTCTTACTGTTTTGGCGCAAGCCATGTCTCAATGTCATTATCAAATAAATAATAACCTTTAAAATTTTCTAAAACCTTTAAAACAATATTCAGATTTCATAATGTCATTTTTACCATCCAGTTTCTTTTGGAAGAATAATGCATCCTTCACCTCAAAATCTTCCTCTCAAGCACATAGTGCCCACCAAAATTGGAGTGTCATTGATCATTTGAGATGTAGGTCCTGAAGGATGTTTTGCATGATCTTTTGTGTGAGCAAAACAGCACTCATTATGCACAAGGTGTCACGAATAACCCTAAGTGGGTTTAAGAGAAAAGATATATATATATATATATATATATATATATATATATAGAGAGAGAGAGAGAGAGAGAGTCTAGGGTTTTGGGGGAGAGGAATGTCTTCTCGTTAGGGCAATGCCCAATATATATGTAGTGTATATACTAACATACAAGTATCTCTAAGTATATAAAAATATCTCTAACCACCCCCCTCAAACTCAAGGTGGTTCATGCACCATGAGTTTGCCAAGTGGAAACTGGAAGTACAGAGCTGGGTGCAACTTCGTAAAGAAGTCATCGATGTGCTCTCCAGAGGAAAGATTAGGGAGAGACATAGTCTGGGTTTCGTAGTACTTTCGGGAAAAATAACAATCGAGCTCGATATGCTTCGTCCTCTCATGGAAAAGAGAAGAAAGATGAGAAATAATGAGAAAAATGGGGGGATAGGGCAAAATGTTGCAATGCTGCCTCCACTTGTTGCTAAATCCATTGCCCCCTACTTCTCCTAAACTAATAATAGTAATAAATTGCTCAAGTTTCCCAGAGGGGCAGGGAAACTTCCGAGCAGGTCAATGCACATTCCCAAAGGGATTAGTCGACTCTAGACCTAACCCGAAGTGGATCCACTGCCCGAAAGGTTTCAGAACACCCGTCGATCATAAATGAAGAAATGATAAAATGATAAATAAATTGCTTAACTTTCTGAACATTGTAGAGTCGGATCATGTAGCTTCAATGATTTTGCAGTGCACTCATTGCCGTCTTGGCCTTGTTTCATGAACCTACCAGAAACCCTAAAAAGTCTCTCCTCACGATCAGCTCTACTCCACACCACCTGACTACAGCACGCTCTGCACTTTCGAGTGTACATGCTTTGTACTTCTCCCCCAAAGAGCGCATCAAGTTATCCGTCAGGTCAGCAAAGTGTGTTCACTTGGGGATCGGCTCTAAGCATAAGGGGTATCGTTTGTATGACCCCTTGGCTCACCACCTTTGCATCGCTCGTCATGTTTCCTTTGTTGAGGACGTTCCCTAGTACTCCACTGAGTCTTAGAACCTCACCTATCTTGAAACTCATGCTCCCTTCCCCATACATCTACTCATGCACTACCACCTCTACCTCCCTTCACCACAATCGTTGTAGGCATACACAAATTATTTCTAAGTCATGTGGGATTCAAAATTCTCCAAGTCCCAAGTGCCTAATTGTTTTTCTAAGTCTGAGACCTCCAAAGTCTTAGACTCGAAATTTGTCCAAGTATGGGATACTTAGACTCAAAACTTTCTAAGTATGGCACTTAGTCAAACCCAAACAAGGGCCAAACATAGCCTGAAACCAGACGAAAAACCTCTCGGAACTGCACCCGAATCACGCCTATGTACCAGGGTTGGTCGGCCCAAGTACCAGGGCCGGTTGGCCTTGGTCCCTTGTCTGGTCGGCCATGGTCCAATCCTGGCCGGCCCTAGTAAAGAAAAAGCGTGAAAAGAAAAAAAGGAAAGAAGGAAACAAATAAAAGAAAAGAATGGGACACTTACACTGAAAAATTACCAAGTGTGGCACTTAGTCAAGCCCAAACAAGAGCCAAGCATATCCCGAACCAAACCAAAAACCTCCCGGAACTGGGCCCAAATCACGCTTTTGTACCATCAGCCCTGGTACTAGGGCCAGTTGGCCTTGGCTCCTTGTCTGGTCGGCCATGGTCCAATCCTACTAGGCTGGCCAGGGAAAGAAAAAGAGCGAAAAGAAAAAAAGGAAAGAAGTAAACGAAGAAAAGAAAAGGAGAGAAATAAAAAAAGGAAAGAAGGAAAAGAAAAAAGGAATTTCTCTAAAGACTTGGACTTCAAAATTGTCTAACGTTTGACACTTGAAATTTCAAACTTCAAAATTATCGAAGTCTGAAACCTCCCAACACTCAGATTTGAAATTTGTCTTAGTATTGGATACTTGAACTCGAAATTTTCTAAGTATGACGTTTAGTCAACTAGATGGAAACCCCTTGTTATAGGGCCAAACTCAAGCCTAAGTATCAGGGGTGACCAGCCCTGGTACCGGGGCTAGCCGGCCTGGTCGGCTGACGTCCAAGCCTAGTTGGCCCTAGTACTAGGGCCAGCCATGGAAGAAGAAAGGGGAAAAAAAAAAAAAGGAAGAAAGAAGAGAAAGAAAAGAAAGAAAAAAAGGAAGAAAGAAGAAAATGGGGAAGAAAAGATGTACCTTCGCCGACGCTTTATCTTCCATCGGTGTCTTTCAAGTCAAAATACTCCAACAAACTTCAAAATCGAGGCCATCTTGAGTCAACATAAACGACAAGAGATGAAGAAAAGCCTCAAGTTTTCAACACGCCATCAAGCAAGGCCAAAGAACAACCCGAATGCAAGCTTCTACAAGTGGATCTACACTCGGTCCAATAGACTCACTCGATCCATCAAGTCAAGAAGCAGATAGGATCACGAGTCAACACAGTCGGGTTCGAGTCGCAGTGAGTCAGCTCGGGTTCAACACCCGTTCAAGTGCAACTGTGCAAGCCACGAGCCACATGTAGACAAAACACGATCAGCTCAAAAAGTAACTACCTATGAGACTAGGAGTTAAGAAACTTCCTAGGGAGTTATTAAAACTAAAGGAGGGAAATTATGGAAACTCCCTCAACTCCTCAAAACTACCTCTCCTTCTATAAATAGAAGGGGGTGGTAAAGCTGAAAGAGGTTGGAACTTTGGAGATTGCTTCGACAAACACGAGCAAACTTAAAGGCAATTGAACTTTTGGAAAGCCACGCCAAGGAGAAAAGCTTCGACAAACTGATGCAGACAGCTACCACGTCAGCACCATTCCTACAAAGCTAAAACCTTCGTACTGCTGTGAGCGAAAATTGAGACAGTCGGTCATGAATTTTAATTTTTAATTGTTAGAAACATTGTATTTTTCCTTAGCATTCATTAGGATTCAGTTTTACGTCAATCGAACAAATGTATCAAAAGCTATTAGTCTTATATTTTGTGATAGCCTAAGTGCAAGGATGTCACACCCTGTTTAATGACATGGGTTAGCCCGGTTCATTAAGTCGTAACGAATCGTTTTCCTTAATAGCCATAGGATCACATAGGTAAATCAATGGATGAGATGAAAGAGGCCAAAAAGAAACTTCCCAAACCCTAGCAGTCGTCACCGGTGCCCCCGCCATATGGCACACAAAACGAGACTACTGTATAGTTCCCCAAAGAAGGTCGTAGGCCTCTTTTTACGTGGATATGTTGCGGACCCTTTTTCTCCTCCCGTTCTCTCTTTTTCTTTCCCTTTTTCCTCTTTTGCCCTTGTCTATTTTTGGCCCCATCTTGTGGCCTCTTCACTTCGATCCAACGGCCTCCATGCATCCCTTCGTAACCCTAATCCTATAAAAAGAAATCAAAATCTGATGTGAGATAGTTCAGAATTTTGAGACGAAAACCCTACGAAAGAGAAGATATCTTTTTGTATCCTCCTCCCTTTTGTTTAATCTTGCTTTTACCTTGATATCTTCTCAAAACCACCTTCTTTCCACTCAGTTTGCATCTCTTTTCCCCCTCCCAAGTGCAGATTTTTTGCACTCATGGAGTTTCATCTCACCTCTTATCCCGATCTTCTAGCCCATCTTCTACCCCACCATCCTTACATCCAAGAGCATCCCCCCCCCCCCCCCCCCCCACCCCCGCAAAAAAAAAAAAGAGCATCATCCACCGAGGATTCCGACACCCGGATATTGGTCAAGGCATTGGAGATCATTATCCATCTCGCGGCATGCACTCTTTATTTCATCGGGGCCTTACTTTGGTTTGGTTTCATCTCACTATTGATTTTTTTATTAGATATTTATTTCTTTATCAACTTATCATTGTTGTTTGTGGATGTTTAGACTTGCCTATTGTTGCGAATACACTATTTTAATACAAACGTTGTTCTCATGATTGCCAACTTGTTGTTCCTGATTCTCTTGAATGCATCAATGGCTGAGTACCCTTCTTAGTGAAAGTCTTGCATGGTATAATCGCTTATTTTACAATCTAAAGTGCTGAAATATTTATTTTTTGTGTTAAAATTCAACAAACAACATCTTTAAGTTGATTGGGTAAACTTGACACTTCACACTTGGATGTTACATTATAAGGGCACACATATCAGGTTGCATCACACACGCAAACCAACTCTGAAGCCAAAGCACTCGAACACTCAATCTTCACTCGGTTCACGACTTAGAATGTTCGGAGAAAGGAAGAATTAACTCCAGATCCTGTTCAAAACTCAAGTTCAACTCCAGACACTCGAAGAAGGAAAGAGCAAAGCACTGCTATTCCTAGCTGATCACACGCGAACAAGGTTTAAAATCACGGTATCGGTCGCGGTATCGGTCGGCCCCGAACCGGTATGTACCGGCCGGTACGTACCGGTACCGGCCGATACGGACCGATACCGGTTGAGAAAAAAAAACTGAAAAAAACCCAAAAAAAAAAACTTTAATCTGTTGGTACCGGTCCGTACCGGTAGGTACCGGCCTGTACCGGCCTGAACCGGCCGATACGGACCGGTACGTACCGGTACCGGCCGATACGGGCCAGGTATCGGGATCGGATGCAGTACCGGTATCGAACCGGCCAAAACCGGTACATACCGGCCGGTACGTACCGGTATCGGCCGAGATTTAAAACCCTGCACGCGAAGCCCAGAAGGATCACGCACCGCAAGCCTCCTACTTCTTCAAAACTCATACACTTGTAAACCCCATACTTGTAAACTCTTGAAATTCAAAATCCTCAAAAAATCTCCCATGAAGATAGAGAATCAGACTTCAGAGGATCGAGATTGATTCCCCAACTTACCCTAATATTTGTACATCATGTACAGTTTTACTTAGCTCTCATTCCCAAGCGAGTCCAAAATTTGTAATTCGTACATGAGCAAATTTTGTTCATATAGTTGTTCCTCCTGTGTTGTAGTTGTTGGAGATCCCGCCCGAGGCCCGCGCAGCAGAGAAATCTCGAGGTGTGAAGAACCACCACCGGTAGACGACCACCGCCGAAAAGATTGAACCAAGCACAAGCAAAAACAAGCCACAGAGATTCAACACACAAGATTTAGGCGACAATAACCAATGGATTTACAAGTGTGGGAAAACAAGAGTACAAATTTGTTAGCCTCTACCAATCCCTCTCACAACACCCTCACAGAGATTTCCCTAAGGAGAAGAGATCATGTGGCCCGTACCCACCCCAAAGAACAAGAAGAAACCCTCCCCAAAGCCCGTGAACCTTCAACAGTCCCTCCTCCCTCTCCCTTGATGATGGTTTCTCCCTCAACCGAAAAGGTTTTTCGATACCCTAGGTTCACCCACACAAACGCGCAGTCAAACCCGAGTCTACAGTCGGATTAGCCCGAGTAAAAATTATGGGCACCCGGATGAAATTACTAGCAGCCCAAGGCTTCCTCCTGTAGCTGGATTCGCGTGGGAAAAAACTGTGGGCGTTCGGGCGAAATCTATCTCCCGACCTTTTCTTGCTCTGTCTTCTATCACTCCTTCGCGCACTAACCATGAAGTCTTCATGTGGTCCATGTAGGCTTGTTTTAAGCCAACATCCTCCTCGCTTCCTCGAGTCTCTACCTCCTTCCACCATTGTTGCTCCTCCCGCCTCCTCTCCTTTGTCCGTCTCTAACAGCACATGTCCTACATCACTCACTCGTTCATCTCTCGCCCCCTTTCGTCAGATGTACTCTCATCGTCACACCACCGCCCAGTCGCTTACCTTGCCACCTCCTGACTTCTGAGGGTAACTCCACTTGCACTTTGCCTGCTCCGACCGGCTTGCTTATGGCAAATGCAGATCCTCGCTCCCCTCCCCACCAGCACGAGTGTCGCCCACTTGACCATTTTGGCTTGTTGCAGTCACCTCTTACCCTAATTCCATGCCTACCTCACCGCCCTTCACACTAACCGAGAGCCCTGATCTTACCGAGAGGCGCTTCAATCCCCACAGTTGCGACAAGACATGGTAGAGGAGTTCCATGCTTTTCAGCAAGCACATACATGGGACGTTCCCTTACCAGTAGTGACAAGCCTATCAGCTGCAAGTGGGTCTTCAAGGTCAAGCATCGACATGATGGTTCCATTGAGCATCACAAGGCCCGCCTAGTTACCAGGGGTTTCACTCAGGATTACGAAATTAACTACGACAAGACTTTTGCTCCCATGGCGCAGACCACGGTCCGAACTCTACTGGTTGTAGCCGCTGCTCAGCACTAGCCCCTATTTCAGATGGACGTGAAGAATGTCTTTTTTCACGGTGATCTCTTTGAAGTTATCTATATGCAACTTTCGCCGAATTTCAAAACTCAATCATCGACAGGCTCAAACTGGCCCCTCGAGTCAGGTTGAAGCGCTTTCGTCGAGCAGTTATAGAGGCTAGTTTCATCAAGAGCTTCTAGGATCACTCATTGTTTGTGCGGTCCTCACCACAGGACCGGGCCATTCTTCTCTCTACTGGATGACATGATCTTTACAGAAGACATGGGTATCATAGCTTTAGTAGCATCTTTGAAGCCAGTTTCAAATGAAGAATCTCAGTTCTCTGCACCACTTTTTTGGCCTGGAGATTGACCATGAAGAGCGATGGATTCTGCTCTCCCAGAAAAAGTATATCATTGACATCCTCAATCGAGTTGCTCTTTCCGATGATGTCACCGCTGATCTCCACTTGAGCTTCATGTGAAGCTCCAACCTACAGATGTAGAACCTCTCTTAGATCCGACTCAATACAAACAGATCGTTAGTCAGTTGATCTACCTCTGCATCATCAGGCCCAACATTACCCACGCAATCAGCATCGTCAGTCAGTTTGTTGAGGCCCCAAGCTATGTTCACCACGGCACCCTCCTGCGGATTCGTTGATATCTTCGAAGCACCATCACTCAGTCACTGTTTCTGTCCTAGACTTCACCTTTGGTCCTACATGCATAGTCCGATGTTGACTGGGCTAGAGATCCAACTACTCGCCACTCGACGACTGACTACTGTCTATTCCTTGGACTTCTTTCATCTCATGGTGCAACAAGAAGCTTAAGGTTGTTTCTCTCTCCAGCACTGAGGCCAAGTTTTGGACCATGACGACCACCATCAAGGAGCTGTTCAATGTTCACCTATAGCATCTCTTATGGATCTAGGAGTTGAGATCACTGGACCCACAACTCTTCACTACGATAACCAGAGTTCTATGCAGATTCCTAGCAACACGATTTTCTACGAGAAGACGAACCACATCGAGATCGACTAGATTGGTTCGATTAGATGATGGCATAGCTTTTCTCAAGATCCAAGCACCTCTTGCTAGATGCCATCCTCATGATTTAGCATTCATGATGAAACGTGAACGAAAAAATGGAAGGTTACCATAGCAGTGAAGAATGTGTTGTTTGTGCACCTGCCACATGCATATGGACTTTCGATTATTCAGCTCAAATAACTCCATATAAATAAATAAATAAACAAAGTAAAAAATGTGAAAGTTTCTCATTTTTCCCACAAAGTAGATGCTTCCATAAAAGATCTCACACCAGAAACTCAAAGTCTATATAATTAACATATAGAACCCAAGATTGCACATTGAGATCTCTCTCTCTCTCTCTCTCTCTCTCTCTCTCTCTCTCTCTCTCTCTCTCTCTCTCTCTCTCTCTCTCTCTCTCTCTCTCTCTCTCTCTCTCTCTCTCTCTCTCTCTCTCTCTCTCTCTCTCTCTCTCTCTCTCTCTCTCTCTCTCTCTCTCTCTCTCTCTCTCTAGCAGGACATAAAGGGATAAATAGAGGGAGTCAGAGAGAGAGAGAGAGAGATGACCAGAGCGACCACGGAGACGAGGGCGTATGCAGCGCAGAGGAAGTAGAAGGCCCAGTCCTGCCACTGCGGAGAGTCGTTGATCTCCTCCCACCAGCCCGCAACGGACCCCCACGCGAGCACCGCCGACGACGCTTCCATTTACCGGTGGCGACCTCGTCGTCTCCGCCTCCCACCCACGCTCTGGCCACAGAAAAATCAAAAATCAGTAACAGTACCATGGTGCTGGTGACTGGTGAGAGGTTCGAAGGGGGGGGGGGGGGTTTGGGAGAAATTACAGCAGCCCGATGGTCTCCTCTCACGTTCGTCTACGGATCCCACCAACGGTTCGCTTCGACGAGCGATGAAGGGGACGGGGAGAGAGGAAGGGCGGGGGCGGGGGTAGCTGACAAGCTGGGGCCTGTGGTGGTGGTGGGATCGCACGCAGGAGTTAGGGGGTTTTTGCATACACCCTCCTGACAAATATTGATATTATGAATAACCTCCTGACTTTTTAGGGTTTAGGGACCTCCTCTGAACTATACACCTTATTGCATAATGATCCCTAAACTTTAATTTGAACAATTTGATCCCAGAACTATACTCCATCTGCATTCAACCCCCTCCCTCTTGTCAACTTTTATTTTGAAAATACCCTTATCATAGTAAGCATAAATTAAATATTTCTAAACAATTTTACTGTAATTGGAAATTAATAAGGATATTTTTGACATAAAAAGTTGACTAGAGGGGATAAATGCAAACGGAGCATAGTTCAGGGATCAAACTGATCACAGAAAAAGTTGAGGGACCAATATAAAATCATATTTATAGTTCATGGATGTTTTTGTAGTGTGCCGTAAGTTTTATTAAGGGGTATTTTATTCATACCCAAAACTCCTTCGCATACCCGTTTCTCCAAAAGAAACGATTCCCACCTCATACCCCTACCTGTTTCCTGCCTCCTCTTCCACACCGCCGGATACAACCCCGTCGGAGCCGACATGACTTGGAGCTGGGCGGCCTAGCGATCTAGAAGGTCCTTGTTGAGGGAGGAGACAAGAAGGAGGGAGCGGAGGAGTAGTAAGGCGCCAGATTTGCGGGCACAAATGGAGGTGGCCACCATCAAAGGGGGGTGGCGGGTGTATGGATTTTTGGAGTTGAGGAAAAAAAATCACTCATCCAGTTTACAGTCTTTAATAGCATGATCACAGACGTTCGTTCCACCCAGGTCTGATTGGTGAATCGCACCCAGCTCGAAGCAGATGACGGTGGAGCTAGGCTTCAACGATGGTGTCTCCGGCGTTATGGAAGGGGAGGAAGGAAGTAGGTGGGGGTATGAGGTGGGAATCATTTTTTTTGGAGGAGACGGGATATGCAAAGTAGTTTTGGGGTATGAATAAAATTTTCCTTTACTTTTAACCCCCGACATGCCTTAATTTTTATAAAAAATAATGTAGCTTTTTTTTTTTTTTTGAGATCGGCTGGTGTCCCGAAACCTTTCGGGCAATGGCCCACTTTAGGCTCGGACTAATCCCTCCGGGAGTGAAGCCCGACCCACTCGGCAATTCCCACTTCGCTCCTGGGTAAATCGAGGGGAGGAAGAGTTGAACCCACAACCTCATCACCAAAGCATTAATTGCTTTGCCAACTCTCCTATCTCCTGGTGGATAATTTTTTGATCATTTTATTATTGGACTGTCGGTCTTGTGCACGTCATCGTCATCGATGCCTGTGCAAGTCGCGTCGTCCGACCTTCTCGTCATCTTTATCTCGTCTCCTTCCTTCTCCTGATGGCGGTGGCATGCACGAGCACCGATGACATCTACAGATAAATCTGTTATAAAGTTATTTATATACGTGTTTTTTATAAAAATTAAGATATGTGTGGGGTTTTATAAAAATTAAAAAAATGGGGAGTCATTCGTAATAAAAAGTTTGATCAGGAGGTGTATGGAAAAATCTCTTAATTTTGCGGTAATGATTGGCCTCTTATCTTCCAAAATTCGGGAGTAGTACAGGGTACAGTATATACTGCCCGGTGACGATTTACTAGGGCTGGCAATTTCGGACCCGACACGGCAGACCCGACACAAAATCGTGTCTGGGTCAGGACTAAATGGGTTCTGATCGAAAACGGGTCGACACAATAGACCCGTTTAATAAACGGGTCGGGGTCCGGGTTTAGGGTCTGGACACAGAAAGATCTGTTTAAATTCACAATGTCGGGTCGGGTCGGGTCTACCCGTGATCCGATACTATAATATATAATATCAGCGGGTCTATCGGGTAAATTCGGGTTGAGTCGGATTAGGTTGGATCGGATCGGGTCAATTGAATAAATCCGTGTGGTAAACGAGTCTTATTGGATCTACCCGTTTATAAACAGATCGGATACGGGTTTAGAATCTATACAAGATTAATTAAACAGATCGGGTCCGGATCTAGGGGTTTTGGACACGACCCGAAACTAGACACGACACGAACCCGACCGGACACGACCCATTGCCACCCCCTACGATTTACTTGGGATCACGGAAGGTGACTCCAGGCAAGCACTTTTGCGCACGTGTGTCCCAATCTCCGTGCCACGAGCCACCACGCACTTCCCACTCCCAGTATAGTAGTATACCCATCCAAGATTCTCTGAGGACAACGGATGCACGTGGGAGGCTGTCCCGTGGGCCCACGAGTACCGAAAGTATTTTTCCTTTGGTCTTTGGGCTTCCGAAAATTAGGTGTGGCAATTCTTGACCCGACCCGCCAACCCGACCCGAACCCGATCCGAAGTTAGCGGGTTTGGTTTTGGCCTAAACGGGCTCGGGTCATAAACGGGTCGACCTGATTGATCTGTTTATTTAATGGGTCGGGTTCGGATTTGTACTTATAACCCGATTTGACCCGTTTAACAAATGGGTCGTGTCAACCCGACCCTACCCGAGCCAACCCGAACCAACTCGAGCCAACTCGATCAAACCCGGCCCAATCCGATTTGTCTTGACCCAACCCTACAGGTTTACATGGGTTCTATTGACTCAACCCGAGCCAACTCGAGCCAACCCGACCCAACCCGATCAAATCTGGCCCAAACCGACTTGTCTTGACCCAACACGACAGGTTTACATGGGTTCTGTTGACCCAACTCGACCCGACCCGACCCGTTTAGTAAACGGGTTAAACGGGTCAGGTCGGGTCAACCTGTTTATTAGGCGGGTTTGGTTTGGGTTTAAGTTTTTAACCCGTTTATTAAACGGGTCGGGTTCGGGTTGGGTGTTTTGCCCTTATACATATGTCTCGACCCGACCCGACCCATTGCCACCCCTACCGAAAATGTGACATAGCTTTATTACAAGGAGTGTTGCGGACAGCAGCTGCTATTTTACTCTGATCTAGTACCTCTGCCAGGGTGGGGACTTTGAGGCCGCCCTAAAAGTAGGGGTGGGAGACTACGGAGAGGAATTGGGTTGTGTGCTTTTGGACGATGAAGATACATGTGATCGAGGCGCGGTGATGCATGCATAAGGAAACCCAGGCCTTAGCTTGGTTGCTGACGAAGAGATCGTGGCGTGGTGAGCCTGAACAGCAGTTCCTCGCCGACGCTATGACCTGACGAAGGTGAAAAATATCGAGTCTGAACGGCTGCTCCTCGCTAAGTTCTGCGGCCTTTCGGATGGAATCGAGCCTGAAATCTCAGCTCGGCAATAACACAGCAAGGACCAGTTCCAGATAGGCAAGAAAGATTGCACAAGGTGAGCTCCAAAGAGAGAATTTTATTCGGAGATACAGTGTAGAATCAAGGTATATCACTCTCATGAAGATTACATTTCGAGAGGCTCAAGGCATATTTTACAAAATGTGTTATGAAACACCTGGTGCCCCGGTATGCCTAGCCTGACGGTCGTCGAAGTCCTCACCGCCTCCGCGCCGGGTGACCTCCGAAAAGGATGCCCTTACCGATGAGGAAGAAAAGAGTAACTCTTCTCGCCCCGTCATGCCATCCCCGCAGGCTTTGTTCCTCCACCTTGCCTTTCGCTGCACTGGGAGGAGGAGGCCGAAAGAAGTTCGGAACCCCAACCGAAAGAAGAGAAAGATCAAGGCCCCCAAAGATGGTCCCTTGGACGACTCCTATATCAGCTCCTCCACCTCCGACGAACTCCCGGCTGGTTCGGCGCGGATAGGCGGAGAGGGGAAAGATCAAGGCTGAAGCCTCCCTCCTTCCCTAGCATCGTCGGTCGCAATCACCACCTCGCTCGATCTCCAGAGCTCCGGAAGGAGGAGGCCGAAAGATCTGAGGAGCTCTAGGAGATTAGCCGAGGGCGAAGGACCGGACTCGGCCCGGTTACGTGCTCTCCTCTAACGAAAATGGCACAGGCAGCAAGCAACCACATCCATAGAAGATGAAAGACCCCGAAGGGATCAGCCATGACGTAATGGTGAGTAATAATCCCAAACGGAGGCATATTTATAAACGGTTGACCAAAGAATATGACAAGGTTCAAGAACCGAGCCGCGGCATGGGATGGAACCTCCTAGAAGAACGAAAGTGATGAGACATAAAGAGGCGAGACCATTGAGGTGAAACCAAAGTCAAAGATGACAAAATCGCATGGAGCGCAATGCAGATGGATAGCCAAGGAGCCTGATGCCTTAGCATCCCCCCAAGGTTGTCATGATAAAAGCCAAGGGGTCTGATGCTCCAGCGTCCCCCGCAGGTTGTTGAAGATAGATAGCCAAGGGGCCTGATGCCTTAGCATCTCCCCAAGGCTGTCGAGATGAAAGCCGAGGGGTTTGATGCTTCAACAACCCCCGCAGGCCATGGAAGATAGATAGCCAAGGGGCATGATGCCTTAGTATCCCTCCAAGGCTGTCGCGTTGAAAGCCGAGGGGTTTGATGCTTCAACATCCCCTGCATGCCGTTGAAGATAAACATCCAAGGGTCCTGATGCCTTAGCATCCCTCCAAGGCCGTCGTGATGAAAACCGAGACGTCTGATGCTTCAGCATCCCCCGCAGGCCGTTTAAGATAAACAGCCAAGGGGCCTGATGCCTTAGCATCCTCTCGGGGACGTCGAAATAAAAGCCGAGGGGTCTGATGCTTCAGCATCCCCCGTAGGCCATTGAAGATAAATGGCCAAAGGGCCATCGCAGAGAAAGCCGAGGGGTCTGATGCTTCAGCATCCCTCGCAGGCCGTTAAAGATAGACAGCCAAGGGGCCTGATGCCTTAGCATCCCCCCAAGGCCGTCACGATGAAAGCCGAGGGGTCTGATGCTTTAGCATCCCCCCAAGGGACGTTGAAAGTAGATAGCCAAGGGGCCTGATGCCTTATCATCCCCCCGAGGCCGTCGAAATGAAAACCAAGGGGTCTGGGGCCTTAGACTTTCTGAGGTCCCCCATGGTGAAAGACATGCCATGCCCTTAGCAGAATGAAGCACGCCTTTGGGGGCTAGGGTCCCGAGAACACATGTTCGAGTCAAAAAAGAAAGACAGATGAAAGAAACAAAGAAGATAACAAAAATTGAGAACTTTTATTCCTTTTCAAGCTCGGTTACATCGAAGAACAGAAAGAATATTTTAAAGTTACATCGAAGAACAGAAAGAAGAGAGAAAGAGCTGACGCACTTATTTTTGATCGACGGCGCGCTCGTTGCTAATCTCATCTCCAAGCTCTGGATCTTCGCCTCTCCCTTCGAGGCCGATGCCGGGGCCGGGGAAGAGGAAAGAGAAACATCGACACGCCGGATGGCCGTTGGTGGATCGCTCAGGAAAGAGGACAAAGGACTGCCTCCAGAACCCGGCCCGCCGCCGATGCCGTCTCCGACCTCAACTTCCGGGAACTCCACAAACCGCGATGGAACCGGGGTCTACGCAAGCCATCCGCCCCGAGAGCAGGCAAACCTGATCCCTATCCTGGCAAGAGGCGACAAGCACTTACATGCCCAACCTACTCCTAGACCCCCGGCGCCAAGGATGGTGTTAGCAAAGGGTGAGGGATCTTACGTGCCCTCCTATGATGAACAAGGTCATAGGGGACACGCGTGATCCCCCCTTACGTGCTCTCCTCTGACGAAGACCGCCTTCCAACTCCTTCGGGATCCCATCCATGGCGCAACACTCGGTGGAGAAGGCATTGATGCCGCTAGCAAGAAAAAAAAAGTTTTTAACTCCATCACCCTGGCAGAAGACGGCTTGGAGATGCCTCTACTTATAGCCGAGCGTGCAGTTATGAAGAGCACTAAATTCGCAGCTAGTCGTAATCTCTTGAGGTAGGCGGTTATCTCGGAGCATTGAATGCGCAGATTCATCGCATCCCTTGGCGCGAACGCCTCATGATCACGTTGATAGATGAAGTTCTAGAGATTTCTATGCGATGACTCGAAGCGACGCCGGTCAACATTCCCTCTCGTGAATGACGTGGGCAGGTTACGTGGATACCATCTGATCGGCTGAAGCCCTGGGAGGGACGGAAACCATGTGCGCCTGTAAGCTTTATGGATGTGATCAAAGACACAACTATACCGAGAGCGCACCCTTAGAACTGACGGACGCGAGCAAAGACACAACTACACAAGACAACAGATGAAGACAGAAGGAAAGCCTTCTCATTCATTCCCCAAGAAGAAGTACAGATATGGGTTCAACAAGGCGTTACAACTAGTCAAGGGACTCGACCATCTTTATGTACTGCTACTGGAGGTCGGCGATCTCGGTGGTGCGTTCCCAATCCTTTGCCTCTAGCTCGGCCCGATGCGTCTCCTGGAGGGCGGCCACATCGTCGGCTCGAGCTTTCTTCTCTGCTTCCAGGCTAGCCTGGAGGCCTTCACGAGCCGCGTCCACGCCAACTAGGTCAAACCGCAGGCTCTGGACGAGGATAGCCGCAGCCTCCCGTTCATCCTCCTTCACCTCCAGCGAGGACTGGAGCTTGGTAAGATCCACTCGAAGACCGGCGAGCTCTTGCTCATGTTGTGTCAACCTGGCCTGGACAGCTACAACCTTAGAGTTCCTCTGCGTAAGAGATTCTCGAAGGTCAGACACCTCGTCTTGAAGACGTGTCGCTACTGCGTCCCTCCTCAATATCTCCTCGGCGCCCACGCTCTGGACTCAGCGGGTTCGTTTCCTCTCCATCTCCACTACTTGCGTTAGGAAGGCATGCTCGTGAATCAAGCGAGAGACCGAGTGGGCACTCTCAGGCCCTGGTATATGGGTGGAGAGCTCTCAAAGCTGATGGAGCTATCGGGCTTCCTCCCCACCCTCTCATCGACGTGCATGAGGTCCGCTAGACCCTGCGAAAGAAGAAACAATCAAGTACACAAGATGCTATCCCTTATGGAAAGATCGGGGACGACAGTACCTGCACGAGATGAGAGATCGAGCTTGACAAAAAGGGGGCCCACTGCTTGGACATGTCCCCGTCGTAGTCCCCGTGAAGGATGAACCCCCGGGCCAATGCCGAAGCAACCCGAGGATTTGCGAAGTAGTCATCCTCCCGAACTGGGCGACTCCTCCACCTTCCTCGCAGACAATAAGAGAAGGCCGAAAGATAGGGCACTTATCTCGACTAGCCTCGCCTTTCAGCGGGGCGCAAGAAGACATCGAGGGTGTACCGACAATATCGGCTCCGGGATGTTCGTCCCCGCCTGTGCAATAAATAGAGTTCATAGTAGATGGATAATCGAACGGGAGATGATACTTGAGTCACCTTCCAAGAACTAACCAGTGATCTTGAGTTGATCTCTTGCGCTTGGGACGATGCCCATTTTCGAGGTTTCCACCCCGATGAAAACCTCCACCATTGTCTCCGTGAGCGCCACCACGCCCGCATCACCACAGGCCGCACCTGGCCCCTCCAACCCGATTGCTAGGACCAAAGGAGTTATCGACCCGGCCAGCAGCTACCTGCCGAAGATGACGGTATACCCAGACTCTGCCAGGGAAGTGATGTCCATGGCCCGGACTTCGCACTGGAAAAGGAACGGGAACACTCTTTCAGCACGGCAAGCCCGACCTCCGGAGTAAGCACCGAGAGATCCACGCGGCGAAACATTGTCCGAAGATGGGAGAAGGCACGACGAAAGAAGGAGAGAACAGGAGGAAGAAGCCGTGAAGGACAGGCGTCCCGCTCGCGTGCTAAAGAAGATATTTGAAGGTTCGAATAGCCACCAGTTTTTCAAAATCAACGAAGCCAGAGCGTCAGAAGAAAGAAAATCCAACTGTCGGGAGGTCGACCGCCTCGGCAGTCGAGCTCTGCATTTAAGGGTGATGGGATCGCAGCCCCCATCACTGAAGCCTAGAGCAATCAGTAGTGATCGCCTGTCACATCCACAAGCCATCAGCCCGACTAGGGACGCATGACAAAACCCCAATGAATGGGACTTTCGACCCATGGTCTAAAGACCAAGGACCGAAAGGGGGCTTTTGTAGAAGGGGTTTCCTGCCACGCCCTCCAGATGATGACACGTGCACAGCTGGACCACCCGGCTTGGTCCAGCATGGGGGCTCAATGGGCCCGATGGACCAAACTGGGTCCAGATCGACCAGACCCAGTCTACGAGCCGCGCCATCAGCAGAAGACTGAGCCAAAGCAGGAAGTCAAGGGAGCTTGGGCTCCTCAGCTGAAACCAGGTCAGGGAGGAAGCTGATCAGGTCATACACCTGACTCGACTACCCAGACGAACGAAGGGCCCGACTTGATCGATGCTGAAGAACCGCCATTAGGCGAGGAAAGATCAAGGGACATTGTAACGCCCGGGATGCACGCTAGGCTAGGCAATCCTGAGGATATCTTGCCCGTTAGGATCGTGGGGTCTCCCGCAATGGGTAAGAGGCCCATGATCGACGGGAGCATAGAGGGAAAGTATGAAAGGCGTCCGATCGAAAGGGATCGGTCATAACCATCCCGGGATCATCGAAGGACAGACCGCAGTGATTGTGTGCACATATGAAGAGGTCTACAAATTAAACCCCGCTCCTTCATGGGTAAGTGAGCAATTCAAATCCATTCGGAGCAATTTGCTTCCGACACTCACGACCACACTACACACATCTCTCATTTCCCTGACTTGAGCGTCAGAGGGGCCTTGGCTTGAAGGCGAGCCTCGATCTTTTTACAGGTGTTGCGGGAAGGCGGTTGAGGACTACTAGCTCCATCTGACAATCGGGTGTGGTCAGCGGGATTCCCCCCCCCCCCCAATACCGACAACCGAGAATCTCTAGAACGTGATCTTTCACTGTGAGTCCAGGCCGTGCGCATGACACATCGAGGGTTAAATCTTTTCCTAACAGCAACATCGACCTTTATACAAAGTTTGCTTTGCAGTGTCTATGGGTGAAAAAAATTGCTTGTGTCGTTAGTCGACCCATAAACCCGCAGGCTTGCAAGACATGAGACAGGCCAGCAGAGGCCCATCCTTTGGCAGGCCCACGAGAGCAACTCGGGGCCCATCAGAGAGGTTCCAGCAGAGGCTCACATCATTAGAGGCCCACGATGATAGATAGTGACCCATCCTAGGACTAATTATCAGACCAGCAGAGGCCCACATGTGGACCATCCACGGGGCGCCACATGGATCAATTACAACCCGCCACCTCCCAAAGAAAAACAACCAGGGGAGAGCGATATGTGGACCAGTCACAGGGCGCCACTTGGATCGACCCCGGCTTGACACCTCTACGTGGAGCTGCACCTATAAATATAGCAGAAAGTAACAGCTCATGGATCTTTTTAGAGACTTTCGGATCTTTCTCTAAATTCCTTACTATTTTGGGATATTGAGGCCTTGGGTGAGAGTAGCAGAGCTCCACACCCAAGTTGACCAGAGAAAGGCCAAACCTTCTAGTTCTAGCCATACCACTTGTATTAGCCACCCTCGGTTTGTTGAGGGATAGCTCTACTCCTTCGGATTTAGTGGATTGAGGTTTCAACTTACCGCACGAAGACGTAGGCTACGGCCGAACTTCGATAACAAACCCGTGTCTACTCGCCCTACTCTCTACTCCCCTCACTCTCACCTCAAGCTACCTACTTACCACTCACTTAACACCATATCAATTGATCGTGGGAGGAAGTCTTCCGACGGCAAAAAAAATTTCCCCCACAGTGTTCATACCAGGAGTCGAACATGAAACATCTCCAACAAGGGAGAGGAAGTACCACTGCGACAAGAGCATGTTTTTTTTTTTAGAGGTAAAAAACTAATAAATTAAATGGATCAAACAGTACAACACACGACTTACTCTGAATGAGCAAGCAGAGACACAAGAATTCAGATCCCTTTAGTAGGCAGACCAACAAGGTTGCTACCAGAGTGTTCTGAATTCTAATACAAGAGTCTAAAAACACCAAAAAAACTACACCACTAGACCACAAGCATGTAGAGGAGTAAGATATCTCCCCTGTAATCGTCGGGGATCGAGAAGGGCTTGGGCCCTCCAATGCGCCTAGGTCTTCATCAATCGAGCTATCTCCCCTTCAACATCTGAAGAATCTCCCCTGCATCCAAGCTTGACGCTCCCTGCAATCAACGAGGATCTAGAAGGGCTTGGGCCCTCCAAACCGCTCCAAATCACCCACAAAAGATAGTCATGGCTCCGGATCCCCAATATATTCTCGTGCTCGATCAACTAAAAGAGCTTGGGCCCTCTATACAAATTCCAAGCATCTTCTGCCACTTGAAGCTACGACAGAAAGTACAAAGCTCTAGTCCCAATCTGCACCACAACATCCCATACTCGGAAATTATCAAAGGGCCAAAACTCCCCAATCAGTAAAACCCCAAGTAAGGTTTCCCCATGGTAAGGTTTCCCCAGGTAAATTTCCCCAATGGTAAGTTTCCCCGATGTAAATTTTCCCATGGTAAATTTCACCAAACTAGACAGCAGTAGATCCACCTATCCAATTAACTGCAACACCCAAAACACTCAATTACCCAAAACTAGCAACTCAGTCACTCCACTTCCCGCTTCTCTCAACTACAGCAGAACGAGGTTCAAGCAGGCCATGGACCCTCCTTCGCCAAGGTCTCTGCCCAAGGCTCGACTGCTCAGAACAGAACCACCAACAGCAGCAGTAATGAGGCTGCAACGCGCCCTCACCATGCCGCAAAAATTGAACGAGACAACAATTGCATCAGCAACTGAGCCATCCAAAGACCTTCCACAGTCAAAAATTCTCCCCTGGTCCTGAATATACTGCAGTAAAACCCAATCATAGCAGTACCAAGAACCAAAATCTGCAGCAATACTAACATACCAAACTCATTCTGCAGCCCCAACCAGCCCAAAAACAACAAAACACAGCAGCAACAATGAAATACTAGGAGACCGAATTCTGTACTCCTCCATTCCCCAGGCTCCAACAGCAATTAGAATACCAAATACTGCACTCCAGGCGCTGGAACCTCCTCTCCAAGCCTATAAATTCTGCACCTCTCAATCACAGCAGTAATAATAACAACAAAACCAGATATCAGGCCCAACAAACACCAACTACTGCATACCCTGGCAGCCATCAAAAGGCTCTGAAACCTCCTCTGCGTGTCTCGAAAATTCCGGATTGGAACTCCAGAAATCAACCAAACATCCCACAACAATACTCCCACAACAGAAATACAGCAGTAAGCAGCCCACTATTGCAACCCCTGGCAACTATCACATGCCTAAAAAAATCCTGAAGGATTAGTGAAGACCAAGCTATAACTAGAAAAACCGATACAGCCATGGGTCCTCCAAGATACGCTAAGGTCTCTACTCCACCAAACCCGAGGCTCAACTACTCAGAACAGATCCACCAACCCCATCAGCAAAGAGTACTGACAACAGGTGGCGCTGAAAAACAATAGCAGCAGCAGCTAAGCAAACCCAAAAACCAGGTCCAGCTCCTTCCAACTAACGCAAAACCCGGTTTGAAAAGACCTTGAGCCCACCAAACCCGACAGCGACTCAACACCAACCAACCCAAGGTTCAACTGCTCCCAGCAGGACCACCAACACTCAGATCCTCCCAGCTACAGTAAAAAGAGGTTCAAGAAACCTTGGTCCCAGGCATCCAAGCAATCACACCCCCTACAGCAGCCACAGCTCACAGCAACAGCAAACGGAACACAGCAGCAGCTCATGATCCTGAACCGAACATCAGGCACCCACAGTATCATCTATTCCACCACAAGACTCAGGTGTCTCCAAATTCTCTTCCCCAGGTGTTCTAAAGTCAGAATGGATGAATGGGGACCAGTCTTTAACCAGAGAATCCGAAATGGACATCACTTTGACGTTCGAGCAAGAGAGCATGGTTTCCACGAATCGGGTCGCAACTTTAGAAAAAATAACAGAATCTGAACATAAAACCCCATCATACATCTGACTATTCCTTTCCCCCCATAACACTGACACAACTGTAGTGAGAAGAAGCTGCCCAACCAGTCGAAACGGTCCCTTAGGCATGGCCACCAGGAATCGACAAACTTTTTTTATGGTAAGACCAGTCTCCAAGATGCTCCAACCCATAATACCACAGCATTTAGCCCACACATCAGAAACCCAAGAACATTTAAAAAAAAGATGTTTAATATGCTCTTCATCCTTTTCACAAAGAAAACATATGTTGACAAAGGAAATACCTCGTCTTTGGATCCACGGGATAGTAGGTAACCTATTTCGGACAGCCCTCCAGGTGCAAAAACTATGATTCGGAGGCGAGAGCGGATTCCAAATGACCTTGGCCCAACTCTTAATAATCCCTGAATGACGAATAGCATCCCAAGCTGCTCGGAGTGAGAAAAAACCAGAATTCCTACTCCCCCAACTCATGGAATCCACCAACTCCTCCAGCTCAATAGTAATTTCTCGGATCATGGAAAATAGCTCAGCAAGAGCTCTATTGTTGGGGTGAGGGAGGTTCCACCTTCTCTCCTCAATCCAACCACTAAGAGTAGGCCAACCATGCTGCAAGTCTGAAATAGAATGAATGCCCACTATTTACAACGGACTACGCCCCTCCACCCACGGATCTCGCCACCTATCAATAGTGCTACCATCGGCAATGCAAAAACGAATATGACGAGAGAGATCTTCTCTCAAATTGAGAATTCCCTTCCACACCGAAGAGGCGGAAAGGGAGGCATTCACCTCCCAGAAAGAATGTTGACCCAGATACCTACCCCTCATCCATCTAGACCAAAGATTGTCTTTATCATTTAGGAAATTCCACCCAAGCTTCAAGTAGCTGGCCCTACTAATATCAGATATCCTCCGAATTCCCAGCCCTCCTTCATCAAATGGGAGGCAGACCTCAGACCATTTAACGTGAACCGATGAAGATCCCCACAGAAACTTCTGTATCCATCGTTCAAGCAAAAGCCTAGTACAAGTCGGAATAACAAAACTGCTGCCCAGTAGTAAAGATAAGCAAAAGGGACCGACTTAATCAGCATCAGTCTCCCTCCAAAGGATAGTTTGTTGGTTTCCCAGGCAGCTAGTTTCAAACGAAATTTTTCCACCAACGGATAAAACAAATGCAGATTTTTCCTTGCCGAGAACAGAGGAAGCCCCAGGTATCTAACCGGAAGACTACCAGTCGCCATGCCCAGGCTCTCAGCTAACTCCTGACCATTAGTCACTGCCCTAGACAAGTAAACCAAACTTTTCTCCTGATTAGCAATTAACCCTGTTACCCTGCCAAACTCATCCAAAATAGAACCTAACCCGATCAAAGATGATGTAGAAGCCGATGAGAAAACCATTAGATCATCCGCAAACAACAGATGAGATATACAAGGAGCAGATCCCACTCTAAAACTCTTCCATCTTTTGCACTCCAGACCAACATCCAAAGCTAAAGTCAACCCCTCCATCACAATGGAAAATAGATAAGGAGACAAGGGATCCCCCTGCCGAATGCCCCGGGTCGATCTAATAAAACCGAAGGGAGAACCATTGAGAAGAACAGAGAACGATGGCGAAGAAATGCATTCTTGTATCCAGGTAATCCATCTTCTACCAAATCCAAGACAATGAAGAGCGTGCAAGATGTAAGACCGACTAACTTTGTCATACGCCTTCGCAATGTCAATCTTGACACAAGCACGCTTGGGACCACGCTTCACATCAAATCCTCGAACTAATTCGTGAACCAGACGAATGTTATCCGAAATACTACGGCCCGGTATGAAAGCTGATTGATTAGTAGAGATAATATCCGAGATGAACACCTGCAAACGATTTGCCAAAATCTTAGCTATAATCCTGTAAATGGTATTGCATAAAGCAATAGGCCTATAGTCCTTCAGCTGTGAGGCATTGATTCTCTTCGGAATAAGCGCTATGAAGGTATGATTGATCTCCTTTAGCAACTTGCCCGAATTGAAAAAATTGGAGACAGTATCCTACACATCATCTCTAATGGTAGACCAGCAGTGTTTAAAGAAATGAGCATTAAACCCATCAGGCCCTGGAGCTTTATCACCATCCAAAGAAGCAACCACATATTCCAATTCTTGACGGGTAATCTGACACTCAATCCAATCGACAGCGGAATGAGTTAAGATCCTTCTAAAAGGAATATGTTGGAAGGTCAAAACCTCTGTCTCATGAAGAAACATATCAGCAAAATAACCACAAGCTTCACTTTGAATTTCAGCATTCACCAAGGAAAAGATAGCATTAGTGTTCCGATTAGCATTGACTCTAGAATGGAAGAACTTGGTATTCCAATCCCCCAATCGAACCCAGCTGGCTCTAGATTGTTGACGGGCATTGGCCTCTTCCTCGGCTTGGAAAAAAATTAATTCATCCACCAGAGACTTCTCCTGTTGAGCTAAAAGAACCGATTTGGATCTACCTGCAGCTGGGTCTGAATTCCATCCAAATCCCTCTTGATCGAAACCACTTTCACAGAAGTACTACAGTCACCACCTAAGAAAGATTTATCCCAACCACGTAACGCCATCTTCAAAACTTTAAGTTTATGAATCAGTCGAAACTGAGGCACCCCAAAAGGATTAGAGTCCCAAATGCGGTTCACTACCTCCAAAAAATTACCCCGCTTACACCAGCTATTAAAGAACTTGAAAGGCTTCGGACCCCAGTTACAGTCACCTTCCCAATAGCATATTAGGGGTGAATGATCACTAGTACCCGAAGGTAGCGCAGTCACATAAGAATCTGGAAATCTCCCTATCCAACATCCATTGACCAACCCCCTATCTAGCCGGCCCAGGATTCTCCTACCTCCCTCCTGACGATTAGACCAAGAGAATCGAAACCCATTAGTCTTTAAATCAGTGAGCTGAGCCAGGTCTAGAGCCGCATTAAATCTCATCAAATATGGTAAAGGTATATTTCTACCCCCAATCTTCTCCTCAATCACCCTGACTGTGTTGAAATCACCGAGGAGGATCCAAGGCTTATCTCCACATCCCCTGCTGAGCCTAATCAGCTCCTGCCATAAACCTTGATGACCACTCTCCAAATTAGCACCATAGATGAAGGATAACAGAATACTCTGACCAGTCCTAGAATGAAGACCGTCACAAGTGATGTGCTGATGGTGAATGCAGAAATTAGATAAATTCCAGCAGCTTTTATTCCAAAGGATAATAATCCGGTGCCTAATCTCACCAGTCCCATTCCCTATCCAACTCCAGCCCCTAGGAACCAGAAGCTTCATCCTCTTAACGTCATTACCCTTAATCTTAGATTCAATAACCCCACAACAATCTGTTGAACAGGCTCTAAACAGTCTAAGAAGTTCCCCTATCTTACCCCTCTTAGAAATGCCACGGACATTCCAGCACATAATCGTCATTGATTAGAAGAAAGAAGAAACAACCCGGGCTGCACCTGCCCCAGATTGACTACGATTTCCAGGTCTACCTGAAGGTTTAGGAACAGTCGGCTCTGGTTTCTGAGTGGAGACTGTCTTTGGGTTAGGTATATTCAGAAAAATATCAGGAACTGGAACCACATTGCCTACCAGACGACCCTCCTCAACTCCTGTTCTCTCATAGAACTCTCCAAAGGAACCAAGAAACGCAGCGTCAATACCATCACTCTCAACTGGTACAGAATCTACACCTCGCACATTAATCCTGACGGAATGAGAGCTACTCAACCCGAACCCCTTCTTCTTATTCTTCTTGGGAGATGCCTTCTCTGATTTGTCCCTAAGCACTTTAGGACTATTACCTAGAAGGACAGCATTATCCTCAGAACCTGGAGTTGAAATACTAGCCTGCACAAGCTTGTCCAACAGCCCCAATTCAGGACCAGATGCCCCTGCCTCCACATCCGACAAATTCTCAGAGGCTCTCTTAGCTGCACCTGCATCTTCCTTAACCAGCTCGCTTTGAATATGGGTAGACTCCCCTTTATTAACAGCCAAAAACTCCCTATCCGTGCACTGCACCTCATCAGAAATCTCCCCTGTCCCTTCAATACCACCCCGCAGAGCCGCAAAACGATTAATATCCGAACCTGCAGCCCCCATTGGCTCCTTCCCTTTCCTTCGAGCAGAATTAGTCCTACCCACCGAGATCCAGCCCAGATTATCCTTCTTGGGGTTAACACTACCTTCCCCCAAATCACCAACAGTCGGTACAGCTACCTCAATAGGAGCCCTTGGTCTCCACTTAAACTGGTGTCCCCTCCTCTATTCCAAATGCTTCCATGCAGTCCCACTAGGAGGATGCTTAATACAATTCGCTTCATGATGGTCAAAAGACTTGCATGCCCTGCAACATTGCGGTACCCAATCATAGATAACCCTTTGGATAGAAAGAAGATTATCTTTGCTATCCCGAACCTCAACCTCAGGGGGTAAAGTATCTTCCACACTAATTTCGACACAAAACCTGGCATAGTTAACCCGCGAATGGTCAGTAGTAGCCTGATCCATGTAAAGCGGTATTCCAATGGTACTACCCATACGGCTAAGGATATCTTCAGACCAAAGATCCACCAGAAAATTCGGGAATCTAACCCAAATGGGAACCTTGGATAGCAAATCGCGTTCACAACTCAGACCCTTTGCCCATTTCTTCAACACCAGCGGTCTGCCTTCTATGTGCCAGGGGCCTCCCTCCAAAGCTTGAACAAAATCTTCAACGAGCCCAAACTTGAAGAGAAACACACCATTTTCCCTAGATAGCAGCTCCAAACTCGCTTTAGGTTTCCACAATCTCATCAATTGCGCTTTACGATGCACATAATAGGGCCGCCTACCCAGGAAATACCCAATCAGCGTCAATTCCCACTTTTTCTGATTTTTTTCTACCTCCTCTATAGGGCACACAGCCACTTTTTTCGTACCCAGCACAGTGGGAGCAATGTAACGCAATTTAGAGTTGCTCAGCTTATCCTTATGCACTGCAGGTGAAGCAAACCAGATGTTGGCCTGATCTCCTCCCTGCCTAGAGCTGCTCCCTGAAGCGTCCCTTGCCTGATGGGAGCCAAGACTATTAAAAGGTTCATTCAGTCCATCCGCCAAACACCTTTCGGGCACTGCAGCATCCCCTTGAGGAATCCCTAGCTTTGCAGCTGCTAAGAAGTCTCCCACAGACTGAGCTTCCATCGGAGCAGATTCTTTAGGATCAGACCGCCCCACCTCCTTCGGATCTCGAATTCCATCCCTGGCACTATTGTCCGAACTGCACCCCTGTTTAGATCCCGAGGAGAAGAAGCCCGATACAGCCCCTACTTCCTTATCAACCGAAGACAGTCGCTCTCTGGTCTCGGATGGGTCACCCACAGAACCCAAACGACCTAAAAGTCCTGATCTGGAGTGAGTTGGGGAAGAGGAACCTCCACCCATCTCCACGCCTCGGCCATCCTTGTCTACTGGTGCCACCACATCGCCCGATCCACAGGGGATCTGCCCAGCCGACCCTCCTAGAAGCTGAGCGGGATCCGAGACTTGGGGGGGTATCATCTCCACCCCCAAATCGGGAGGAAAGGGAAACCCAACCCGAGCAGTTAGGTGCATGAAAGAGCATGTTGGTGTCAAAGTACTTGCTAGCTCGAATGATTGACCAACATGTATGCACCAGTTGGCCCTTGCCTGAAGTGGGCTAAAACCATCGCACCGACTGACCTTGAGTGGGCAAAAAGATAGGCTCACTCCATCCATGAATAGCCATCTCAACAAGGTACGGGCTTAGAGCTAGCACTATGTCAGGTTAAAGCAAGATCAAACCTAGGCCAATTTTTATCATAGGTCCAATTCCATGATCAAATTTTACAGAAAATGACCAAACATGGGTCCATATCAATGATTTGGGCCCGGATCGAACCTGTCAATAAACTTTAGTTGCAATCATATGGATTACCAACGGGCTATTGGCCAGGTGGTACTTCCTCTCTCCCATGTTGGAGAGGTTCCATGTTCAACTCTTCATATGGACACCATGGAGCAAACTTTTCCTCAAGGCCATTGTGTTAGCTTGTTTGCGGATGCAAATCATGGCCGTTGATGCCATGTTCGCAGGATTATGGAATTAATAAATAGCAGCTACGTACTGCCCCCTCCTGTTTCAATCTCCGGGCCTCTTTCAGCCCTTACCCTAGTGCCATGTCATTTGACCGCCTGGTCGATCCAACAAAGAAAATTATATGGATTATATATCATATCATCTCCTTGAGTTTTTTTTAATGATACTTTTATCATTGTAGCACGTAAAAAGTATAAATATCATTTATTATAACTTTGTTTTTTAATGAACCAGTCAAGTGGTTAAAGGTCAGGGCGTTAGAGCAAGACTAGGGATCAACGAGATTTGTAGATCGAAATAGGGGGAGGCATCGATTGCTATTTATTAATTCCATAATCCCCTGAACATGACATCAACGACTTGGATTCACACGCACAAACATCATTTATTATAACCTTGTCTTCAGGCAAGCCATGATTTTAAATGTTTTTTAAAAATAAAATGACTAGCGGGGATTAAAGTGTAATTTAAGAAATGTCAAGAGCAAAGTGTAACAAGCATAAACCTCAGGGGGTCAAAGTGTAATTTTTTTCTTCGGATTTAGTTGTTTTGGATTTTTTTTAAGAACCCCTCCATATGGAGGGAGGGTTAGATAAATCCCAACAAATTATATTAATTAAGAAAAATCAAGTTAAAATACGATTACAAAGATTACAAGCTTCCTCGCTAAAGGAGTCAACCCAAGAAATAATCCACAGTTTGAAGATTGAAACGAGCAATCTCCGGAGCTCCTCTTACCCCCAAAGTTGTGCTATAGAGATTACAGTTTCTATGACCCACCAGGGGATAGGAGAGTTGGCAAAGCAACTGATGCTTTGGTGATGAGGTTGTGGGTTCAACTCTTCCTCCCCTCGATTTACCCAGGAGTGAAGTGGGAATTGCCGAGTGGGTCGGGCTTCACTCCCGTAGGGATTAGTCCGAGCCTGAAGTGGGCCATTGCCCGAAAGGTTTCGGGACACCCGCTGATCTCAAAAAAAAAAAAAAAGATTACAGTTTCTATGGACAATAATCCAAGTATTTTCTTTAGTTGTATTAAAACTTAAAATTGAGGGGGGTTTTTAGTCTAACCGGGCGGTTCGGGTGGCAAGCACAATCCAACAAGCCAAATGAAGAGAAAAGACAGCGGTTACGTGAAAAAACCCCTTCACAACGTCAAAGGGGAAAAAACCACGGGTGGGGCGAGAATGCACTAAATATATTCCTTCGGTTACAATCTCTCACCTTAACCCCAATTACACACCCCGAGGTCTGGTCTTCCAAACTAACGGCCTCTGCAGTTTCGCTCAGACTACCGGTCGCTGCAGACAGTATCTAGCTACCAGTCGCTGCAGACAGTATCAGGCTACCGGTCGCTGCAGATAGTATCTGGCTACCGACCGGCCTCCGCAGACAGTCTCTGGCTACCTACCGACCGACCGCCACAGCTCTGCAAATTCCGGGACGAAACGGGCAGCGTTTCCTCCAGAATTCCCCCCCCCCCCTCTTGCTGAAGGGGTAGGTCCCCTTTTATAGTGGCGGGGTGACGGTTACGACGCTCCGCGAAAATCGGGTGGGTGACGTATCCCCGCAATGAGCTCAACCGCCGGGGTGACGTGGCACGCGGTTGACACCTGGTCACTTTGGGCCGGAAATCGCAGAGCGTTGTCAGCACCGCGAGATCTCCGGGTTCGACTGCTGCTTCACACCTCGGCTCGTTGCATGTCCCATCGAGAGAGAGAGAGAGGGGGGTTGTTGCATGGCCGACCCCCCTTGGTCTGGTGACATGCCGACCGAAGTAGAGAGGGGGGGTGCTCCCTCCTCCTTTGGTGACATGCCGACCGAACCAAAGAGGGGGGGGGTGCTGCCCCCCTTTTCGTCTGGTGACCGGCCGACCGAGCCAAGGGGGGGGGGGGGTGCTGCCCCCCCTTTCGTCTGGTGACCGGCCGACCGAGACAAGGGGGGTGCTGTCTCCCCTTTCGTCTGGTGACCAGCCGACCGAGACAAGGGGGGTGCTGCCTCCCCTTTCGTCTGGTGACCGGCCGACCGAGCCAAAGGGGGGGGTGCTGCCCCCCTTTCGTGTGGTGACCGGCCGACCGAGAACATGGAAAGGGGGGGGTTGCTGTTGCCCAGCCTGTCGGCTCCTCCCCTTCATTGCCACTTATTGCGCGGCCCGCCGGAAGGGTACACACAATACCCCCTCCTGACCGGACGGTCTTCAGTCCCGCCCGGTCAGGATTACTTCGCCTCGATTTGCATGCAGCCTCTCTCCGCGTGCCAGCCTCGGTTTGCGTCCCCACCTCGATTTGCGTGCCCGCCTCAGTTTGGGGCTGTTGTAACTCAAAAATAGCTGTCTGGGTTTTTTCTGGTTTTTCGCCACATGGCGTCACCAGGCGTCGCCACCTCGGCTCCTCGAAATTCGAACCCCTCAAGCTCCAACTTTGTCTATAAATAGAAGCCAGAGGGTTCATTTCTTTCTTCTGCTTCAGACTTCTTCTCTGTGGCTAACGGTTCGTTTGGGAACTCGCTGCACGTGGCTCCCTTTGGATACACGCCGAGGACCTGCGAGTTGGTTCGCTTGGATACACACTGAGGACCTGCGAGTTGGTTCGCTTGGATACACGCCGAGGACCTGCAAGTTGGTTCGCTTGGATACACGCCAAAGACCTGCGAGTTGGTTCGCTTGGATACACGCCGAGGACCTGCAAGTTGGTTCGCTTGGATACACGCCGAAGATGTCTTTCACCTGGTTCTCAGTGACGAACAAGTTCCCTCTAATAGAGGAGGTCCGGGTGACGTATGGCATTCCTGATATGATTTCGCTTTCCTTTGCTACTGGTCCTTTGGACCCGTCAGACGGCGACCGTACTGTCGTCACGCTCGGCCAGCTTCGCTGCGGCCTGCGGCTTCCCCTTGCGAGCTTCTCTAGTCGCCTGCTGGAGTGCATGAACGTGTCTCCAGGCCAGATAGCTGGCAACGGCTGGAGGATCCTCCGCTGTATGGAAGCACTAGAAGTGTTGGCGGGGCAGCAGCTCTGCGTAGCGTACCTTCTGAAGAAGTACTTCATCAAGGATTATAAGATAACGCCTGGCAGTGTCTTCTCATACTTCAGCCTGCAGGCGTGCGTAAGCAGTCGCCCTCCCATTGGGGGTTTATCTGACTCGGTGAGGAGTTGGAAGGACTGCCCCATCGTGGTCGGAGGACCCTGGAGGGGTTGCTTCAAAATCCCCAGTCACGTCTCCCACCTCGCCGCGACCATCGAGGACTACTACCCCTCTAGGCAGCTTCAGTGCCCTAGGGCTGTTGAGGAGGAGCTGGACGAACTGATTAAGAGGGTGACAAATGACGACGACGACTGGAGGCAGCTGTTTCCGAAGCTACCAGTCGTCAGGTCTTACAGCACCACTCCGAAGAAGGGCAAACAGCCTGCAGCGTCCGGTAGGGAAGAAGAGCCAACAACTTACTCTTCTAAGCTCCCTGACAGGTACGTCGGCTCCGTCAGGCGCTTCCACCCAAACACCACTGCATCTAAACTCTGCGTGATCTTCAGGCGCCGCGCAAAGTCGACTACGGCTGCAGGCAACTGCAGTCAAACAGCTGCACGCAACGTAGTTACGCCAACGGGGAAGTCAAGGAGGCGTGTTTTGCTGAACGAGTCTTCCAGCGACGATGATGCTGGACGTGCTCCCCCCGCTCGCGCCATGCGACGTGCTGCTGTCGACGACCTTCGCTCCCTCCCCGATGACTGGTCAGAGATCGTGCCATCGACGGGTAGGCAGTATGTGGAGATAGAAGAATCGAAGATGTCTTCCGGTTATAGTCTTTCTCCCTCCCTCGGGCGAGGCGAGCAAGCCATGCCATCTGGCTCCGCTGGGTAGCGTGGGCGAGCCTCACCCCGCGGTCCCCCTGCTGCACCTACTGTTGTGTCACCTGCTGCCCCTACCGTTGCACCACCTGCTGCCCCTGCCGCTAAAATGCTCGATCACGCGGAGGTCCGGCACTTCATGCCTTCGCCTTCCTCCTCTGCTTCCGGGGGCGTCGGTGGGCCACCTCCCCGTTCTCCCCTCGGGGCTACTGAAGCTACTTCTCACCGCCGCTCCCCTAGGCTCTCTACTCGTTAAATGGAGGAAGATGATACTGGGGTGGGTAGTCCTGGCTGGCAGAGTCAGCTCGACGACTTTCATGAGGTAAGTCTGAGTCGTTGACAAGTTGATTGTAGTAATAACTCTTCCCCTTAACTCTGTGGTACATGTCGTTTCCCCCTTTGTCAGGCGGCCTGTCAAATTGTTGAGGGGGGTGCTCGAAGGATGACGCGGCTTAAGGTTTCCCTTCGGGCTGCTCGGCAGGAGTCGAGAGAGCTACGCGTTCAGCTGGCGGAGGCTCGACGGGTTCACGCTGAAGAGTTAGCCTCAGTCCAGGCCCAACTCGAAGTCGCGCAGAAGAACGCTACTGACCCCTTCGAGCTTCAAGAAGCATTGGATTCCGCTAACGCGAAAATGGACGGGCTATGGGAACGGTTCAGGACGCAGGCGGCTACGATCAGGAGGCAGCGAGCAGACACAGAGGCCGCCCAAGCCGCTCACAAAGCCGAAATCACCACGTTGAAGGCCTCCCTCGACCGGGCCGAAGTAGTGCATAAGGCTGCGCTTGATCAGCAGCATGCTGACTACACCACGGAGTGCAAGTCGCTTCTGGCGGAACAGGCGGCGGGATGGCGTAAGAAGGTCGTGAAGCTGCGCAGCAAGCTCCCGTCAGGACCGTGGAAAGCTGGGGGCGACGACTGACCTCTTGATGTTTTGATGTAATAAAATAACTCTCGTTTGTATGGAGACCTTATAATGTTTCATCTGGATGCTATGATTGTCGTTTTTCTCTTGTCGATTTTGCATCTTAAGTACACGTCGACGATGTGTCACTGAAATCTGGTTCTCATGTTTTGACTGCACATCGACGACGCGCGTAACTGCACGTCGACGACATGCGTAACTACACGCCGACGCGCGTAACTGCACGTCGACGACATGCGTAACTACACGTCAACGCGTGTAACTACACGTCGACGACGCGCGACCAAAATCTGGCCCTTATATTAGCAGGGGGTGATATACCATGCCTTGCTTGTGTTGGTCAATCGGTCGTTCCCCCGCGGGTTCTGTTGATCGATTTTCCCAAGTGTTCACCGGCCGATCTCGCCCTTCGCAAGGTCCTGTCGATCGGTCAGCCAAGTGGTAAAACTCATTCGGAGTATCACGTACCATTTGGTTTAGGTTGGTCAATCGGTCGTACCCCGGCGGGGTCTGTCGACCGATCTTCCCAGGTGTTCACCGGCCGGTCTCGCCCTTCACAGGGTCCTGTCGATCGGTCGGCCAAGTGGTAGAACTCGCTCGGAGTGTTATATACCACTTGGTTTAGGTTGGTCAATCGGTCGTACCCCGGCGGGGTCTGTCGACCGATCTTCCCAGGTGTTCACCGGCCGGTCTCACCCTTCACAGGGTCCTGTTGACCGGTCGGCCAAGTGGTAGAACTCGCTCGGAGTGTTATATACCACTTGGTTTAGGTTGGTCAACCGGTCGTACCCCGGCGGGGTCTGTCGACTGATCTTTCCAGGTGTTCACCGACCGGTCTCGCCCTTCACAGGGTCCTGTCGATCGATCGGCCAAGTGGTAGAACTCGCTCGGAGTGTTATGTACCACTTGGTTTAGGTTGGTTGACCGGTCGTACCCCGGCGGGGTCTGTCGATCGATCTTCCCAAGTGTTCACCGGCTGGTCTCGCCCTTCGCAGGGACCTGTCGACCGATCGGCCAAGTGGTAGAACTCGCCCGGAGTGTTATGTACCACTTGGTTTAGGTTGGTTGATCGGTCGTACCCCGGCGGGGTATGTCGACCGATCTTCCTAGGTGTTCACCGGCCGGTCTTGCCCTTCGCAGGGACCTGTCGACCGGTCGGCCAAGTGGTAGAACTCGCTTGGAGTGTTATGTACCACTTGGTTTAGGTTGGTTGACCGGTCATACCCCGGCGGGGTCTGTCGACCGATCTTCCTCGGTGTTCACCGACCGGTCTCGCCCTTCGCAGGGACCTGTCGACCGGTCGGCCAAATGGTAGAACTCGCTCGGAGTGTTATGTACCACTAGGTTTAGGTTGCCTCAGTTAACCATTATTCTCACGCATGAACAAGAACGCTGAGCAAGTGTATTTTTATTGAATAGATCCGGCATTACAAAACTGTCAGTTATTTACGTTCAACTGACAGGTCGGTCTTCATCAGGTCCCCGATACTGTCGGTTCTTTACGTTCAACTGACAGGTCGGTCTTCAGCAGGTCCTCCGACTCTGTCAGCTCTTTACATTCAGCTGACAGGTCGGTCGTCAGCAGGTCCTCCAACTCTGTCAGCTCTTTATATTCAGCTGACAGGTCGGTCTTCAGCAGGTCCCCCGACACTGTCAGCTCTTGGAGTTCAGCTGACAGGTCGGTCTTCCGAAGGGCTTGGCTTCCTCGCGCTCCTACGCTTGATCGGGCCGAGGTCCGTTGGAACGTTGGAGCTTCTTGACTCCGCTTCGCAGTCCAGAGGTTGAGGATGCCCAACTCAGTGCTGCCTCCAACTGGTTCCCCTCCCTCAATTTGGCATGTTGTCTTCAGATGGATGGCGCTGAGCTCGCACTTGGCAGCCGAAGACTGGTCACCTCGAATGCTCATCACGCCCTTGTCGGTCCAAAACTTCACTACTTGGTGGGCCGACGAGGGGACCGCATCCAAATGGTGGAGCCACGGCCTTTCGAGGATGATGTTGTACGCCGAGTGAGCTTCGATCACAATGAACCGGGTAAGATTAGTGAGATGCCCTGTTGTGATCGGGAGGGTGATCTCACCAACCACCCTTGCAGCCTCCCCCGTGAAGCCAGTTATCGTCGACGATGACTCGGTCATCTGTCCGCGATCTAGCTGCATGGCGTCGAAGGCGCTGAGGAAGAGCACATCTACCGAACTTCCGGCGTCGACCAGAATTCTCTTCACTAGGCAATTGGCTATCTGGAGCCGTATGACCAGGGGATGGTTGTGAGGCCTCTCTATTCCGACCAGATCAGCCGCCGAAAACTGTTATGCAGCTTCCACTCTTGGCTCGGGACGGATGACAGGGTCGAGTACCACATGGTGGACTTGCCTTGCTTGTTCAATACGTCGCACCTGTCGGTCGACGGCATTTGAAGATGGTACCGGGCCATGGTACCCGTAGACTGTATCTACCTCTCGGAGCTGGCGCCTTTCTAGCGGAGGACCCGGTAAGCGCTGTGCCGTCGCTTCTCGCTGGAGTTCCCCTACAGCCTTAGTCTCCTTATGTTGAGGGAGGTCAATGAAGCAGCCAATATGGCCGGCCTCAATGAGATCGTCGATATGATGTTTGAGAACCCGACACTGCAGGGTAGTGTGGCCTTGGCCCTGGTGGTACTCGCAGTACCTTGATGCATCTCTGGCTCCCCTCTCTCCGAGTTCAAGCGGTTGCGCCCACTTGAAGTATGGTTCGCCCTTGATAGCTTCCAGGATCTGGTCTATGGGGGCGTTCAGTACTGTGAACTCTCTGTTCCACTGCGGCCTTGCTGGCCTGTCTTGCCTTTGCCGCTTCGCCTCGTGCCGTGTCGCATCCCCCTACTGCTTGTTGACGTTCTTCACGGCAGCTGGCTTGGCGTAGCCCTGGTGCGGGGCCCTGGTTTCCACCGCCTTCCTCTTGTGGTCCGCGTCTTCGATCTTGATGTACTTCTCAACGCGTCTCGACAGCTCGTCAATCGTCTCCGGGGTTCGCTTGATGAGCGACGCGTTGACGAGCTGGGTAGGCTGAATGGCGTTCTTGAAGGCCGCGATCACCATGCGATCCTGCCCGTCTGCTCCGCCAAGCTCAGGTACTCGGACCTGAACCTATGGTAGAATTGTCGGAGCGTCTCCTTCTAGGTCATACTCATCCCGAAGAGTGACTCCAGAGTCTTCAGCTCCCGGCGAATGCATCGGTACTGGTCGATGAACCACGTGCTCAGCTTTGAGAACAAGGAGATGGACGAGAGCCTGAGCTTGTGGAACCATTCGAGGGGCGTTCCCGACAAGCTGTTGGCGAAGGTCCGGCAGAGGATATGATCATCCTCGTGCGGGACCAGAGCATCCCGGAAAGCCAGTACATGCTCCACCGGGTCTTTTGATCCGTCAAACTTGGGAAGGCGTGGAGGATTCCATCCTCGAGGGAATGGCTCCCGGAGTAGCTTCTCGATAAGCGGCGACCGTGCGGCTCCTCGGATGGTGACTTCCTCCAACCAGTCGGGAGCTCGGACCCCCGGTCGGTCTCGCTGGATCTCCTCTCGCTCCCCGAGTCGCTCCGACGCATGTACCCGAATGCGTTCGTGTACGCTCCTCCGATCAGTAGTATGAGCCGGCTGCCGACTGGCTGGTGTCAACCGAGTGTGATGACTATCACTCGGTTGACGATGAAGTTCTCCGTCTCGCTTTGGGCGATGCACTTGTGCCAAGTCCGTCTTCGAGTGATACTTGGAGGCAGGCGGCTGTCGGGGGTGTGCCCAGAGCCGGGACCAGACATCCGAGCGTGCCGACGCAGCTCGGGCGTGTTTGTTTCTTTCCGTAGGTTCCGGGCTACTCGAGTCTCGCCCGTCGGGATTCGCACTTTGGACCTCCACCGAGCGATTAACGCTGACCTCCATCTGAGGCACTGGTTGCGGCTGCATTTGCACTGGTGGGGCAGCTTGAGTGAAGAGGCTCTGTCCCGCTTGGGCCAACATGCCCTGATTGAGTAGACCGCCCGTCGGTGCGGCCCGCACGAAGTTACGCAACTCCTCGTAGTTGCGCTGCATCGTTTGGAGCTGGGTGGTGAGAGCTTGCTGGGTCATCATCATTGTAGCCAGAAAAGCTTCCGACAGACCCCCGGTTAGTGGAGCCAGGGTTGCTACCGGAGCTTGACTGGAGTCCCCGACCCCCAGTATGGGATTCACCAGTGGGACTGCGCGCTCCGTGTCCGCTGATGGTTGTGTAAGACGCCCGACGTCATTAGCATCTCCGAGTGGCGCGGCTTCGGACGGGAGCTGCGACGTTGAGCGGGTACGATACGGTCCACCGGCCATGGCTTTTAACCGTGTGGTCGTGGACTGCTGGTTGCAGGTAGCCTCAGACTGGTCGACACCCACGGGTCTACAGTCGAAAGCTATTAGTAGGAAGTCTCGAAGACTATCCCACAGACGGCGCCAAGATTGTGGGGGGGTTTTAGTCGAACCGGGCGGTTCGGGTGGCAAGCACAATCCAACGAGCCAAATGAAGAGAAAAGACAGCGGTTACGTGGAAAAACCCCTTCGCAACGTCGAAGGGGAAAAAACCACGGGTGGGGCGAGAATGCACTAAATATATTCCTTCGGTTACAATCTCTCACCTTAACCCCAATTACACACCCCGAGGTCCGGTCTCCCAAACTACCGGTCTCTGCAGTTTCGCTCAGACTACCGGTCGCTATAGACAGTATCTGGCTACCAGTCGCTGCAGACAGTATCAGGCTACCGATCGCTGCAGACAGTATCTGGCTACCGACCGGCCTCCGCAGACAGTCTCTGGCTACCTACCGACCGACCTCCGCAGCTCCGCAAATTCCGGGACGAAACGGGCAGCATTTCCTCCAGAATTCTCCCCCCTCTTGCTGAAGGGGTAGGTCCCCTTTTATAGTGGCGGGGTGACGGTTACGACGCTCCGCGAAAATCGGGTGGGTGACGTGTCCCCGCAATGAGCTCAACCGCCGCGGTGACGTGGCGCGCGGTTGACACCTGGTCACTTTGGGCCGGAAATCGCGAAGCGTTGTCAGCACCGCGAGATCTCCAGGTTCGACTGCTGCTTCACACCTCGGCTCGTTGCACGTCCCATCGAGAGAGAGAGAGAGAGGGGGGTTGTTGCATGGCCGACCCCCCTTGGTCTGGTGACATGCCGACCGAAGTAGAGGGGGGGGGGGGGGGGGTGCTCCCTCCTCCTTTGGTGACATGCCGACCGAACCAAAGAGGGGGGGGGGGGGGTGATGCCCCCCCTTTCGTCTGGTGACCGGCCGACCGAGTCAAGGGGGGGGGGGGGTGCTGCCCCCCCTTTCGTCTGGTGACCGGCCGACCGAGACAAGGGGGGGTGCTGCCTCCCCTTTCGTCTGGTGACCGGCCGACCGAGACAAGGGGGGGGGGGGGTGCTGCCTCCCCTTTCGTCTGGTGACCGGCCGACCGAGCCAAAGGGGGGGGGGGGGGGGGTGCTGCCCCCCTTTCGTCTGGTGACCGACCGACCGAGAACATGGAGAGGGGGGGGGGGGGGGGGGGGGAGGGCTGTTGTTGCCCAGCCTGCCGGCTCCTCCCCTTCATTGCCACTTATTGCGCGGCCCGTTGAAAGGGTACACACAAAAATAATGTACATTTTAACAATAAAAAAATAAAATGGAGCCCGATAAAAAAAATTAAAATTATTAAAAAGAATTAATTTATATATATATATATATAACATTATTGTATAGATTTGTCCCATTAATTATATAATCAAAAATAGTCTAATAAGTGGGTCCATTGTCGGAAAGATTTTGGGACATCAGCCGATGTCAAAAACAAGAACAAGAACAAGAAACAAAATTGGCCACAACGACTTAAACTCGGACAAATGCCAAATGGTGAGGGGTTCGATGAACCCTAAGAGTACCTCCAACCGACTGCGAGTTGGGGGGGCCTCCTAAGGATCGTGGGTCCCACTTGTGGCCAAATTCGCTCTCAGACCTCTCACTGACCTGTGACTCCCAACTAAGAGAGAGAGAGAGAGAGAGAGCGCCACTTGGAAGAACTCCGAAGCCTTAGATCTTTGTCTGTCCCTTCGGAGCTCCCAAGGGTCAACAGAGCAAAGAGGGACGTAGGTCTTGGCGTAAGTTGGAGGGTGCGTGCCTTCGGAGGTTCGCTGAGCTATTTAAACATAAAATAGGACATAAACTCAGACATAATGCCAACTTTGGTCGCGTCCGCAACACTCGGTGCAAATAGCTTTTTAGTTTTTGGTGGGGTCATTTCCTTGCCATTAGTGGGTGTAAGCAGGGGTGGCAATCTTTGACCCGACCCGTCAACCCGACCAAAACCCGATCCGAAGTTAGTGGGTTTGGATTTGGCCTAAACGGGTTCGGGCCATAAACGGTTGACCCGATTGACCCGTTTATTTAATGGGTCGGGTTCGGGTTTGTACTTATAACACGATTGACCCGACTTGACCTATTTACCAAATGGGTTGTATCAACCCGACCCAAGCCAACCCGACTAAACCGGGCCCAATCCGACCCATCTTGACGCAACCCGACAGGTTTTCATGGGTTATGTTGACCCAACCCTAGCCAACCCGACCCGACCTATTTAGTAAACGGGTTTAACGGATCGATTCGGATCAACCTGTTTATTAGGCGGGTTAGGTTTGGGCTTAAGTTTTTGACCCGTTTATTAAACGGATCGGGTTCGGATTAGGTGTTTTGCTCTTATACCTATACCTCACCCCTACCCCGACCCCGACCCCGACCCGACCCATTGCCACCCCTAGGTGTAAGTATCCTTTATCCGGGCATCTGTAAGTCCTCAAACCAATTGCCACGCATCCAAGGCTAATGTTTTCAAGACCGGACCGGAGGGCGAACCAAAAATCTTCGCGGTCCGGTCCAACCGTTGGAAACAATAGTTCTTGGGTTCAAACCCCAGAAGACATCTATTAGTAAGAGTGATTAATACAATTTTTAAAGAACTGGTTTTATTTTGAACCGGTTCAAATCGAGTTTGAACCGATATATCCACCGGTTACGGTCTAACCCGGTTCGACCACTCCAAAGAGAGAGAAAGTAAAGCCGACCTGCCGGGGATGATCCGTACATAATTTCACCTTCCATGGATATCGTGCGAGGTTTAAAAAAAATTAGCTTCTAACTATAGAGATTGATTAGCGCCGTTTGAAGATCAGCCCCCCTAATTCGAAAGATTCGAGGAAAGAACTGATTGGAAATGAGCAATGCTATTCAACACGAAGTGTTTGTCCCGAATGATCGGCGCCAATGATGTGGCATCTAATTATAGGGTCCCTTTGTCTGCCGGTCGGGACTGAGTGTGAGTCATTGGTCAGGGCTGGATGCAACGGATGGCTATGATCTGGACATATCACTCTGATTGATCATTATAGATACTTAGGGACAAATATTATTTTTCAATTGAAAGTTAACTAAAATACTATTTGGACATCGGATTTCGACATCATAAGATGTTTGTCAAGTTCTGGTGTGACCGTTAATGCAAACCTTATGTTCTGCCTTTCTTCCTTTCTTTTTCTTTGGTACACATTTGGTGCAACCTGCTGGCAGCCCTGTTATTTAATCCCACTTGCTACCCCCCCCCCCCCCCCCACCCCTCTTCTCCTATATAACAGAGTGGGACTCTCCCTTTCTCTCTCACACACACATCTTATTCGTGGCAAAAGTATTTTCTCTCCCTATAATGGGGCACCTAAGATCTTTTAATCTTCTTCTTCTGCTCTTCTTTATGGTGTCACTAGGGCAAGGTGTCCTCTCGCTCGAGGGCGGCACTCCGTTCAACCGAAGCAGCTTCCCTGCGGGCTTCATCTTTGGGACCTCCTCCTCGGCTTATCAAGTTAGCCCTGTTTCTAGAACCTTAGGGAAGATTCTAAAAGATGTTTTTGTTTCTTCTTAGGTAGGGATGGATCCAGGGGGGCATGTGGGTGCGATCTCCCCCCTAGATTTGAAAGAGAACTCTTTATTATAGTAGTGTAAGCTAGGATTATTTTTAAAGCACATAAGTTCACCCCCCCCCCCCCCCCCTTCTCTGAATTTTTAACAAAATTTAAGACCCCGTCCCTCCCAAAGATTTTTCTAACATTCGCCCCCCCCAATGTTCGATTCCTGGATCCGTCCATGTTCTTAGGGTACCGCTACGAAAAATTCGGTACCATACCAAATCCATATATCTCATTTTCCATGCATTGTAGTGGTAGGAGTATTATTCTAGGGGCCAAGGGATGAACCATAGGTGGATGCATGAGATCCACCATAGGACCATCCCTTAGTCCCCATGAATTTTGGTTCGGTACCGATCGAAATAGGTATCATAGAATTTCCCTTCCTCTTATGTTGTTTGGATATATACCGTTAGATCAGCAATGCTATTCGTACCGATAGCTTCTACCGATTCACAACATCCCTTTGCATGGTGATTCGGGCCGAGTGTGATTCCAATCATTCACCAGTTGGGTAAAACGGACGTCTATGATCATGACACGTCGTTATGTGTGGACGGATTAAGTAAAAACTATCGGGATAAATAGCATTTTTGATACATTAAAGGTTCCTCTTACATAATTTTTTTTGTTGTTTTTGGTTTTCCATTTATAGTATGAAGGTGCTGCTCGAGAAGGTGGAAGAGGACCAAGCATATGGGATACCTTCACTCATAACCATCCAGGTCTTCTTTTAATTTAAAATGAGAAATTTGCTATAAAACCCTTAAACTTTTAAATATCTACAATATTCTAGAAAGGAGTTT
>OX393550.1:82339602-82352102 GCA_947650365.1 Chamaelirium japonicum | reverse complement strand
TGAGCTTTTGCATGAGCCCGGTGGATTTCAAGGCAACGATTCTTTTTCTGCGGAGCAGATGCGCACCTTCTTTGAAGGGTGGCGAGCTTCATTGCTTGCGACGGTCTTCGCTGGAGGATGCTTCCTTGGGCTTAGCTGCTACCGAGGGAGAGAGACGTCAGTTGTCGGGGCATCGCACGCTTGCTACTGCAGACTTGGTTCGGATGCAGAAGGAGGCGGAGGCCGTTCGTGCGTCGCTTCAAGAGTCGGAGTCCCGTTTGGGGAAAGCTCAAGCGACCGAGAAGACTTCTGGAGCAGAGTTAGCGAAGCAGCGGAAAGCTGGCGACGCGTCGAGAGTTGACTGCTTCCCTACCCCTGGAATTGCAGCGCGTGTAAGCTGCGGAGGGCGAGCCACTTCGGCGCCTTAAGGACTTCGACTTGCTACTCGTGCGTCGCTTTAGAAGCTGGACTTCCATTTGGGGAAAGCTCGAGCAACCGAGAAGACGTTTGGAGTAGAGCTTGCGAAGCAGCGTGAAGAGCTAACGAATTGCCGGAAGCGGGTGGAGTGATCGAGAAGGCTGCCGGAGCGATCCTTGCGAAGCAGCGTGCATAGCTGGCGACGCGTCGGAAGTTGACGGCTTCTTTACCCCTAGAGTTGCGGCGCGTGTAAGCTACGGAAGGCGAGCTTCTTTGACGCCTCAAGGACTTTGACTTTCTTGTCATCCTTTAGTTTGCTGACCGGATTGATGGTTATGCACTCACTTGCCTCTGGACTGGCCTCTTAGGACGACGTTGGGATGTTTCTTTTTTTTTGTCTGGACTGAACCTTTGTAGGTTGCCTACGTACCCTACTGAGAGGGATCAAGTCGCACGTAGTTCGTTTATTCCCCCTTTTTTTTTTTTTTTGGGCAAGGGGGGTAACCTTGCGCTAGGCAAAGTACCTTTTGAGGGACTTGCCACTAGTAGGCAAAGTCGCCACTGGTTCGCAGCTATCGCCCACCTTCTTCGCTTCAATATAGTTGGAAGTGAAGATCTTCTTGACTGGAGTTTTGATGATTGCTGGAGTTTGACTGGAGTCGATGCCCCGGCAATTTGGAAGGATTTGTTCGCCGCTTTTGCAGAGACGAGCTTGAGTCTTTGTCAGGCGATGTGGTATTGCAGCTGAGGGTAGTGAACCCATGTGCGCCATGCTTTCTTTGCTGCGGCTGGATTTTAACATCGACTCGGTGGAGTTTTGCCCCCGAGTGTTTTCTGACTTGATTGCGAGTTGCTCAGAGCTGGTGCACTCGGAAGACTCAGTTGAGCTCGAGACGTGCAACAGACCACGTAACGGTAGTGTCATCTCTTGCAAAGTGCTGAAGTTGGCCCCGAAGAATGATAATGCTGGTTCCTTTGCTGGAGGGGAAGGCGATCGTCCTGGTTTGCGAAGCTATTGAGGTACGAGCCGCAGGACTGAAGCAACTTGAGCAGGCAACGGAATGCATCGCATCGAGGTCGATTTGAAGTTGATGTGAATTTTTCGTCTTGGTACTGGCGCTTCTTTGTCTTTGTGCGCTGTCTGGATGGAGGATGTCACTAGTTTTGCAAGTGGAGAGCTTTTGTCCCTCGCAACTGCTTTGACTCCCTGAGCTCGTAGAGGTTTTGCTGGATGAGCTTCTGCAACGGGATCTTTCACTTGGTAAAACTCGGCATCAGCAAGGTGTGCTTTAGCCTTGTTGAACAGCTTGTCGTTGGCAACGATGCTTCTCCCCATGCTTTCGATGTTAATGCCGCTTTCTTCATCGTCTTTCCGGAGCACTTGGTGAACTTCCATCATGCAGCAGGAGATCTTGAAGTTTTGACCAGCTTCAAGGAAGCAAATAGGAAAGAACTTCTGGAGTGTCACTGGCTCTAGAAAGCTTTGCTGGAGGAGATTTTTCAGATTTGCTGGTGGTACTTTGGACGTCTTTCTTCCTGGAGCTTCATTCTTTTCCTTGAAGGACTTTCTTCTAAGGAGTTTTCTTGTCGCCCTATCTTTCTCATGGTTAGCTAGGCGTGCTATCCTGTAGCTTGATCGTCGTGGCCTTCTCCTTCGAGGCGCCATAGCCCATGTGTTAAGATCTTCCTCGCCAAGGTGAAGAACTGGTGTTGCGACTGAAGGCTCTTCCTTGATCAGAAGGACTTGCACTTCTAGAGACTGTACCGATTCATCTTCTGATCCCCAGCTGGTTGGCTTGATTTCTTCATTTGGAATCGAAGGAGGCCTGGAGTAGAGGACATAATAGTCAATTTTGCCCGATGGTTGGCCTAGCAGGTTGACTTCGGGGCTTCTTTGTTCGTCTCTAGCTTTGAGCAGGTGCCGGGACGTAGCTTCGTTTGGAAGAGGGAGTGCTTGCATGAGAGACGGTTGCCCCCAAGACAGTAAGGATTTGGCCCTAGGCACTGAAGAAGTATGTCGTCGTCGTCTTCTTGGACTGCCCCCTTTCTTTGAGTCATCAACGGTGGACTGCCCCCCTTCTGCGAGGACCGATGGGGCATCTTGCAATTCGTCGTCCGAAGTAGAAGGGTCACCGTTGTCGGGATCCGTAATGGAGATATGATGGACGGCCGCCATGGGTGGGTGGGTGGGTGTTGAGACGAAGTCCTCGATTGGTATCCCCAGACGATCGAATGCCGACTTCTTCTTTGATTGTTTGACTGGCCCGAGCCTCTCGAACACGGATGTGCGTTTTTGATTCGACCAGTCTTTACCACCTCTGGTTTGTTTCCGGAACAAGGCTTGGCATCGAGCCCGTCGTCGTCTTCTCCTGCTGTCTGGATGGCTGAGGTAGGTAGAGAGTGCATCGGAGATTGTCGATCCTTCAGCTGCTTCATCTACTATCCTCGCCTCGATGTAGTTTGAGGTGAAGGTCTTCTTTGCTGCGGTTCTGATGACCAACGGAGCTTGACTGAAGCCGATGCCTCGGCGGTTCGGGGGAATTTGTTCTCCGTTTTGAAACAGCCGAGCTTGAGTTCTCGTCATCCCATGTGGAGTTGCTGCTGGTGGGAGTGTGCCCATGGCGCTTTCCTCGTTGTAGCCGGCTCTGATCAACAACTTGGCAGCGTTTTGCCCCCAACTCCCTTTCGGCTTGAATCCGAGTTGCTCGAGGTCTGCCGATTCGACAGGTCTACTCGGGTTCGGAGCTTGCGTCAGACTGGGTAATGGCACCGTCATTTCTTGCAGAGTGATGACATTGGCCTGAGATAACGATGGGGCCAGCTTCCTTGTCAGAGTAGAAGGCGATCGCTCGGATTTATGGAGCCACTGCGGTGCGAGACGCAGGACAGGCGCCGCTTGGATTGGCAACGGGGTATGTTGCATTGCTCTTGGCTCGAAGCTGATGCGCATCCTTTGCCCAGGTTTCGACGTTCCTTGGACCTTGCGTCTTGCCTCGTCAGAGGGTGGCGTCGGATTCGCGGGAAGAGGAGTCTTGTCCTTCTTTACTTCTTCAATTTTCTGGACTCGAGGGGCTTTAGCTGGAAGAACTTCCGTGACTAAGCTTTTTGCTTGGTAGAACTTAGCGTCGGCCAAGTGTGCCTCGGCCTCGTTGAATGGCTTGTCGTCCGCAACTATGCACCTCTCCATGCCTTCTTCGTAGTATTTGAGGCACTGGTGCCAGGTGGATACCACGATGCCGTTCTCGTGCAGCCATGGTCTTCCCAACAGGAGGCGATATGACGTCTGGCAATCGATGATGTGGAAGAGGACGGTTGTATCTAGCGGGCCGATTGACAGCTTCAGACGAATGATTCCAATAGTGGACTGTCTGCCCTGGTTGAACCCTTGGATGACCAATTGACTAGACGAGAGCTGGTCGTTGGTAATGCCGAGTTGCCGCATTGTCTGGATAGGCATGATGTTGACGGTGGAGCCACAGTCCAACAGGATTCGGTTCACTGGCTTCTCCTTGATGTATCCCGAAGCGTAAAGAGGCCGGTTGTGCAATCGCGTCCCGAGTTGCAGGTCCTCATCCGAAAAGGTTATCGTTGCATCACATGAGGCCACAGCTTTGCGCCTTTGATAGTCCTTCCTCTTCCTCTTGTAGCTATCCGGATCGGCCAAGGCCATTGCCAGGCGAGCCTTCTTCGGGAGATGCAAAGCCTCTACGAGCGGCATATATGTGCAAGATTGCTTCGTCGTGAGAGGCGATGCCCCCTTCGTCGGAATCGTCTCCCTCATCTGTGGAGTCGCCTTCTCCAGAAGTTTCGCTCTCGTTCTTTCCTTCCGATGCCTCATGGACTTCGACCATGCAACAAGACACCTTGATGTGTCGGTCCGCTGGGAGGAAGTGATCCGGGAAGAACTCTTGCAAAGTTGTCGGCTTTGGAAGACTCTGCTGAAGGATATCGTCTTGGCTTGCTGGCGGCACTTTGAACGCCTTCCTCCCCGGAGTCTTGCTTTTCTTCTTGTAGGTCTTCCGCTTGGTGAATCCCCTCATCACACGGTCTTGTTTGAGCTTCTTTTCTTGCCATGGCTTTCGCCGCCGCGGTAACATGACCCATGCTTCTTTATCTGTGGATTCCCCTTCGCTAGAATGATGGTCGACAGCAGCAACTGGTTCCCTCGAAGGCACTTGTTCTTCCTGAGGCTCTACTGGCTCGTCTTCCGATCCCCAGCCGGTGGGCTTGATTTTGTCGATTGGAACGGACGGAGGCCTTGAGTAGAGGACGTAATAGTCGAACTTCCCCGAAGGCTGGCCCAGCAGACCGACTTCTGGATCTCCTTGCTCATATCTTTCCCGAAGAGCGCGTTGGGACATAGCTTGACTGGAAGGGACTTGCTCTTCTCGAGGTTCCATTGGCTCGTCTTCCGATCCCCAGCCGGTGGGCTTGATTGCGTCGATTGGAACGGACGGAGGCCTTGAGTAGAGGACGTAATAGTTGAACTTCCCCGAAGGCTGGCCCAGCAGACCGACTTCTGGATCTCCTTGCTCGTATCTTTCCCGAAGAGCGCATTGGGACATAGCTTGACTGGAAGGGGCTTGCTCTTCTCGAGGTTCCACTGGCTCGTCTTCCGATCCCCAGCCGGTGGGCTTGATTTCGTCGATTGGGACGGACGGAGGCCTTGAGTAGAGGACGTAATAGTCGAACTTCCCCGAAGGCTGGCCCAGCAGACCGACTTCTGGATCTCCTTGCTCGTATCTCCTTTGGAGCGCTCGTTGGGATGCAGTATTGCTTGGAAGAGGTGCTGGTGTGAGCGATGGTTGCCCCCAGGGCAGCGGCGTTTCATCCTCGGTGAACGCAGGAATACGTTGACGTCGCTTCGAGACTTTCGGCTGGGAAGTTGACTTAGCGATTGGAGCTTGACGGTTGATGCACAATTTGGGCATGCTTCGCCGAGCAGCAACGAGCACCGGTGAGAAGGAGCTGAAGGTGATGGACGTCATGTTGGCCATAGCAACCTCTCCGGAGTCGATCTCTATCTTCCCTTGCTTAGCGAGCGCCATGATTCTTTCCTTGAAGACGAAGCATCTTTCAATGGGATGACTCACCACCCGGTGGTATTTGCAGAAGAGAGGGTCGTCGACGCGATGCATCTGCTCGGGCCTCTTCGAAGGAGGGAGTTCTATCATCTTCTCTTGCAGCAGTTGGTTGAACATAGAGGAGACTTCCGAGTCTGGGAAGGGGTATTCCTTGGCTTCGAGCTCTTCTAGAGTCATCCTTTGTCTCAGAGGCGGCGGTACGGCGACGCCCTTCTTCTGATCTGGCTTGCCACCGATCTTGAGCGGCTTGGAGGTTGGAGCGACATTAGCAACGTTGACTTGCTTTGGTTTTGGTGCCGGTGGCTTGTCCTTCTTCTCCACCTTCAAGAAGTCCTTGTTCTTTGAGTCCCCGCGGTTTGCTAGGCTGAGTTCCATGTCATGAGCCCGAGTTGTGAGTTCTTCGAAAGACCGAGGCTTGATACCTTTGAGGATGTAGAGCAGACCCCAGTGCATGCCTTGGGTGCACATCTCGATGGCCGAGTCTTCAGACAAGCGATCTCGTGAATTCAGTGTGAGGTTCCTCTATCTGTCTATGTAGTCGATCACCGGCTCGTCCTTCCTTTGGTTGACGGCGGTAAGCTCGGTCATGCTGACGGTTCGTCTGGTGCTGTAGAAGCGATTGAGGAACTCCCTCTCTATCTGATCCCAGCTGTCGATGGTCCCTGCAGGAAGATCAACATACCAGTCGAACGCGTTACCTTTGAGGGTGCGAACGAATTGCTTCACCATCTTGTCGCCATATGTGCCGGCATTATTGCAGGTCTCGATGAAGTGGGCGACGTGCTGTCTTGGATTTCCCTTTCCGTCGAAGTGCTGGAACTTTGGTGGCTGGAATCCGGCTGGGAAGCGTAGCTGCTGGATCCTCGTGGTGTAGGGCTTCGAGTATGCTGTCGTGATCGGAGGAAGGCCACTGCCGTGAGAACGCATCATGTCGGCTATCAACGCTTGGACTTGCTGAGCATTCATCGTTGCCGTTGCCGGAGGTTGAGTGGCCACCGAGGCTGGCGCTGGGGAGACGACTTCCAATGGGACGGGAGCCGAGGAGAGCGCTGGAGTAGCTGCTTGAATTGTTGGAACAACCTCTGCAGGAGCGGGAGTTGAAGACGGAGCTGGAGCGGCTACCGGAGAAGCGACGGGTTGGCTGACTGCTGCAGTGTCCTTTGCGCTTAGCTTTTGGAGCAGAGTATTGATGTGACGATCCTTCTCCTCCATCAGCCGAGTAATCTGCGCCATGTGCTCGTTCATCTGCATGACTTGGAGCTGAAGAGCGGACGGAGGGTGGTGACGGAGAACGTCTCGGTGTTGCATGTTCGCATCCTCGCCATCATCATCGGAGACGTAGTTACGCCGACTTGCTTCTGGCTGATGATTGATGTTTGCCCCCTGCAGAGGAGGTGCGACGTCTGCTGGAGAACCCGAACGGGTTCGGGGTTGAGGCTGGTCCTCCCCAAACTTCTGGACATGGGCTCCAGGATCGAGGCTCGTTTCTTCAAGCACCAGGGCCTCGTTGGCGCTTTGGCGAGCATCTTCGGTAGTAGCTTCCGGCACGAAGACGTCCGTAAGAGTCCGAGTACGCCGAGTGTAGACGAGTACCATTGGAGGAGCATCACCCTTCGGATTTACTGGATCACCGTGTCGGAGTAGAGGAGACTCGGTGATTGGTGAGAGGCTTGGAGCAAACGCATCGTTGTTCATTCCGACCATCGCAAACTTCAAGCAGCTTCTTCAACCGTACGGATGAAAGGAGAAGAGGTCCCACCGGGCGTGCCAGAAATCTGTAGCGCGGGAAAAAGCATGGGTCGTCTTTATTGCGCAAAACCAGATTACAAGTGTGGCCGGGACCCGGGTGGCTCTGGTGTAGCGAGTCCGGGTTGCGGCGAGTTTTGATCAGGGGATTGTGGGAAAGATCTTCTGGGGGATCCCTTTGATCCGCGTCTCCACGTGGTATTCGTGCGAGAACTCTGAAGGAGTTGCCCAGGACAGGGGTCTTTACAGGGAGAGGGTTTTGGAGAGGCTAAGGAATGTCCACCGTTGCTTTGTCCCTTCCGTGCTTCGCGCTTTCTCGACTAGGGGGTTTTCGGCTTCGTTCCTCGGTCTTCGCGTCTTCCTCGTTCCTTGCTTGGCCTCGGTGTCCTTGATCGTCGGTTCGCGGCGTCGATTGAGCTCTTGGCGTTGGCTTTGGCTTTGGCTTTTTGGCTTTGGCTTGGCTCCGGCGTGGCTCTGGGTTTTGCTTTGCTTCGGCGCTTGCACTTGGACGTAGCTGGGAGAGACTTGCGATGCTTTCGTTCTTCCGGACTTCGCATCGTATCGGCTAGAACGTGCGGTGCTTTTGCTCGTGGCCGGCGTAGTCGCTTGGCTTTGGCACTTGCGTTGCTTTGGCGTGGGCTTTACTGGGGCTTTGCTTTGGCTTCTTGCGTTGGCTTTAGCTTCAGCGTCAACTCGATCTTCTTCTTCGAACGACGTGGGCTACTTCTCCGGTGCTTCGACGATTTGTGTGTCGACGGGACTTCCCTTCTTCTCCGGGCTTCTTTGGCGTGATCGGAGTCGAAGAATGCTTTCGAAGATGGTGGGGGTAGCACCGGTATCCGTGCGACGGTTGTGGCGTCGGCTTTTGTTGATGAAGACGATGGGGTAGCGACACTTCAGACGATCTGCTCCAGGCTTTCTTCTTCGTGGATGGCGCAGGCGTTAGTCGAAGACGACGGGGTGATGACGCTTCGCTTCTCTCCTCCGGGCCTTGGGGCTTGATCGGGATCGAGGATTTGTTGGAGTCGACGGGGTAGTGCCGCTCCTCTTCTTCTCCGGGCTTTTGGGCTTGATCAGAGTCGAAGGCTTGTTGGAGACGACGGGGTAGTGCCGCTCCTCTTCTTCTCCGGGCTTTTGGGCTTGATCGGAGTCGAAGACTTGTTGGAGATGACGGGGTAGTGCCGCTCCGATCTTCTTCTCCGGGCTTTTGGGCTTGATCGGAGTCGAAGGCTTGTTGGAGACGATGGGGTAGTGCCGCTCCGATCTTCTTCTCCGGCCTTTGCTTCTGGCGTCTTCGGAGTCGAAGGGTTCTTCTTCTCCGAGCTTTCTTCTTTGTGCACGGAGTCGAAGGGATGATCTTCGTGTGCAAGGGTCTTCACGTTGATGAGGACTTTCAGTAAGCCGATCCCTCGGGACAGGCTTGACTGTGCCTCATGAAGCCTTGGGTCGATGAAGAAGCGTCTCCTCTTCTGCAGAGCTCGGGCGTTTCGTCTTCAATTTTTTGACCATCGACCTTGGTGACGGTTATGGTGTCGGCATCTTCTCCGGGCTTTTGGGCTTGATCGGAGTCAAAGGCCTTGTTGACGACAACGGGTGTAGCGCCGCTTCTCTTCTTCTCTGGGCTTTTGAGCTTGATCGGAGTCGAAGGCTTTGTTGAAGGTGACGGGTGTAGCGTCGCTTCTCTTCTTCTCCGGGCTTTTGGGCTTGATCGGAGTCGAAGGCTTGTTGGAGACGATGGGGTAGTGCCGCTCCTCTTCTTCTCCGGGCTTTTGGGCTTGATCGGAGTCGAAGGCTTATTGGAGACGACGGGGTAGTGCCGCTCCGATCTTCTTCTCCGGCCTTTGCTTCTGGCGTCTTCGGAGTCAAAGGGTTCTTCTTCTCCGAGCTTTCTTCTTCGTGCACAGAGTCGAAGTCTTGATCTTCGTGTGCAAGGGTCTTCACGTTGATGAGGACTTTCAGTAAGCCGATCCCTCGGGACAGGCTTAACTATGCCTCGTGAAGCCTTGGGTCGATGAAGAAGCGTCTCCTCTTCTGCAGAGCTCCCGCACTTCGTCTTCAATCTTCGACCTCTTCTTCATTCCCCCACCCCCTCTATTTATAGGCAAAGGGGAGGGGAGAGAGATATGGGAACTTTTAATTTTAAATCCCTTTTGTATCTCTCTCATAATTACCCGGGATTTATTCATCCATTGATGAGGGGAATAACATTTAGTTGTTTTCCTTTTCTGGCGGGTGCAATTATGGCTGGATTTCGCACACGAAATCGATGGCGATCGGGCGCTTCTTCTTGTGCGTCGGATCGAGGGATCGGCGCAGATCCGCGTGTGTGCAGACGTCATACGCAACCTCCCCCCGCGCATGGCGGTATTTTATTCCTTTTCTTTCTTTTCTTTCCTTTTCTTTTCTTTCCTTTTCTTTTCTTCCCTTTTCTTTTCTTTCTTTTTCTTTTCTTTCCTTTTCTTCTCTTTCCTTGCAGGGCCGGCCGGCCCCCCATGGGGTTCGGGTCCTAGTAGGGCCGGCCCCATGTGGCTCGGGTCCTAGTAGGGGCCGGCCCCATGGGGTTCGGACCCTAGTAGGGACCGGCCCCCCTTGAAGCATGGGGTCCGCTCCTCTTTGCTAGGTGCGAGTCTGGTCCGGGTCCGCATCGGTGCGCGCGAGTCGGGTCCGCGTGTCGGGTTTGCATCCGCGTCGGCGCGCGCGAGTCGGGTCCGCGCGTCGGGTTTGCATCCGCGTCGGCACACGTAAGTCGGGTTCGGGTCCGACGAAATTCGTGTGTCTACAGCCATCTCAAATGGCGTAAAGTGTTTACGCCATTTGAGATGGCGTAAAACTTTTCAGCTTTTTCCAAATACCGACAATACCCCCTATTACGCCATCTCAGTTGGCGTAAAGAATAAATCTTCCAAATACCGACAATACCCCCTATTACGCCATCTCAGTTGGCGTAAAGAACAATGGCGTAAATTTTTTTTTCATTTTTTATTCTCCTCATTTTTTATTCTCCTCTAACGGCTATACGCCATCTGAGATGGCGTAAATTAAATTTCTTATTTTTTTTTTATTCTATCAATCTAACGGCTATTTTTTTTATTCTCTTCTATCCATCTAACGGCTATTTTTTTTATTCTCCTCTAATGGCTATTTTTTTAACCGTTGCCTACTAAACTATTTTTTTTTTTATTCTCATCTTCCTAACGGCTATTTCTTTCTCTCCTTATAAAATTTATGGCTCAATTCTCGCTCTCCTCATCTTTCTGCTCACTCCCTCATTCTCTCATCATCTTTTTCTGCTCACTCCCTCATTCTCTCATTATCTCTTTCCTCACCTCTCTGCTCTTTCTTCCTGAACTCTCAAACTCTCCCCCTCTGCACTTAATTTTATATTCTTTTATTTACATTAGATGGCGACAATGATTCCAATAATTTGTCGCTACGGAGGTCGGTGCGAGATTGATAGCTACGTTGGAGGAAATACAAGGGTCATTTTTATTCAACTGGGTTCGACGTTAGTACAAGTGCAACACGAGATAGCGACTCGTTGCAACATTCCTCCCGGTTTCGTACTAAGGTCAGCTTGTATAGTTAATCAATCGCAGTCATATCTAATTGAAATTTATGATAATGCTAATTGGGAATGGATATTACAAGATAACATTTCTCGTGGTACTAGGCTAACTATATTTATAGATTATCCCCCAAGTAGCAATGTAAATATTAATTATCAATCATATTATGTTAATGCCGATGACCCTAGTTCATCGGCATCACCAGCAAATGACCATGATATGCTTGATAATATTAGTCAACCCTCATCTATTATACCGGTACCGACACTAATACCGGTATCAACACTAGTATCAGCTCCAGCACCGATTACCTCTGATAGTGATATGGATTTAGAGATTAGTGAGTCTAGTTCATCATCTTCGGATGATAACGAGATTTACATTGGTAAAACCTATTCATCGACAAAATTATTTAGAAAAGCCATGCTTGATATTGCAATTAAAAAAAATTTTAATTTAGCATATGATTGCAATAATAAAAGTAGAATTGCGGTAAAATGTGATATGCCAAAATGTACATGGCGTATCTATGCAAAAAAAATTGTGATGGTGATACCTTTGGCATTGTGACATATAATTTGACTCATACATGTACAGGTAAGATAGTGCCAAGAAATCATCCTCAAGCTACTTCTGAATGGATTAAATCTATGATTGTAACTCGTTTAGCAAATAATCCGAACTATCCTCCATCTTCTATAATAAAAGATATGCTTCATGATTATGGTGTATCTGTATCTTATAATAAAGCTTGGAAAGCTAAGGAAAAAGCTAATATAGAAATCCATGGTTGTGATGTAGAATCATATATGAATCTAGACCATTATTGTTTAACTATTTTTGAAACAAATCCTGGTAGTTTTGCTATAATTAAAACTAATGATAATAATAGTTTTCAAAGAGTTTTTATTGCTTTTAATTCTTGTATAACTGGTTTTAAAAATGGATGTTTGCCGATTATAGCTATAGATGATACATTTTTAAAAGGAAAATACCAAGGTATAATGCTTACTGCTATTTCCCATGATCCTAACGATGGGATGTTTCCAATAGCATATTCAGTTGTCGAGGCTGAAGATAAGCATACTTGGATTTGGTTTTTAGAGTGTCTTATGATTGCATTAAATCCATATGATTTTTCAAAACTATCATTTATTTCTGATAAACAAAAAGGACTTATTTATGCCGTTAGTAGAATTTTCCCCCAATCTCATCATTTCTTTTGCATACAACATTTTAAAGCAAATCTTAAAAATAAATTTCGAAAAAAACTTTTATGTGATTTATTAAGAAAGGCAGCTAAGAAATATAATATTGCCGAATGTAATGCAGTGTTTCAACAAATTGAGACTGAAGATAAGGAAGCTTATGATTGGATTATATCAGGTGACCCGACACACAATGCACATCATTGGTTAACAGCTTACTCACCCGTACCACGGTATAGGATATTGACATCTAATATAGCCGAGTCTTTTAATTCAGCAATTAGACATTTACGAAAGAAACCAATAACAGGACTTTTAGATGGAATTAGGTGTAAATTAATAAAATTACATTGTAAACGTAGAGAGGCTTGTCAATTATGGGAAGGTCAACTTGTACCTAAAGCGGAAAAAAAACTTAAAAAACGAATTGATAAAGCAAGATATTTAGATATTTTACATGTCAATGAGATGCAATTTGAAATAATTGATAATGCAAAATC